>OZ004716.1:15682711-16260466 GCA_963924515.1 Vespertilio murinus | reverse complement strand
GGGGAAGGGGAGGGAGAATTAGGTGGACCCGTAAATGGGGAAGGGCACAGAGACTTCAGATGCAGAGGGACTGAGACCAGTCAGCCACCGTGGGGTGCGGGCTGCAGGGGTGGGGGGGCGGGGCCTGACCCCGTGGTGACCCCTGGAGCACAGGATGGTCTGTGTGTCCTGGGGGAGGGCTGTTCTAACCTCTGAGGACCCACATCCCTCAGGGGGCAGAGAAAAGCCGAAACCCTTCCTCTCCCCGCTCCAGTGCAAATGTTCGCTTACAGGCAATACTCCTGAGTTGTTTTTACTTTCTCATTGTGGTCAAAAGAACATAGCCTAAAAAACGACCGATTTCCACCATGAACGCGTGCCATTCGGTGACGTGAAAGCACGTTCATAAGGTTGTGTGACCATCGTCACTTTCCCAGAACTTTTTCTTTATTGCCAACAGGAAGAACTCTGTCCCCATTCAGCAATACCCCTTTCTTCCCTCTCCCCAGCCCCGTCTCTGGAATTTCTACTCCCTGTCTCTAGAGTTTGCCTGTTCTAGGTTCCTCGATACATGTGCAATTAAAAAAAAAAAAAAAATATATATATATATATATATATATATATATATATATATATCCCACCCGAGGATAATGCTTCCGCTGGTTTTTAGAGAGAGTGGAAGGGGCGGAGGGGAGAGAGAAACACCGATGGGTTGCCTCCTGCATGGACCCTGAGGGGGGTGGGCCCGGGAATTGAACCTGCAAATCCAGGTACCTGCCACCCTAGACCAGAATGGAGCCACAACCCCTTCAGTCCTCAGGCTGACACTCTATCTATCCACTGAGCTGAACTGACTAGGGCAGGGGTGGGCAAACTCTTTGACTCGAGGCCACCATGGGTTCTTAAACTGGACCGGAGGGCCGGAACAAAAGCAGCCTGACCACGCTGGCACTCTCATCTTGGGCTGCTGGTGAAGGAGCGGAGGGGAGAGCCAGAGAACGCTCTTTCGGCTCCGCGGGCCGGATAGAACAGCCCAACGGGCCGGATCCGGCCCGCGGGCCGTAGTTTGCCCACGGCTGGCCTAGGGTGAGACAGTGACCCTCTTAATCGCTGCCAATACTTCCCTGGTGGCTTCTGAAATCCCCCCTCTTTCTCCTTCCTCCCCACACAATCACTGCTCTGCTGCTTCTTCCTGCAGCTTAGTTAGGATTTTCTAGAGTTTTATTTTATTTTTTTTTAAATAAATGGACTTACACAGTATGTGCTCTTTCTTTTGGGAGGTCTGGCTTTTTTTTCCATCCGGCATAGCTATGTTGAGCTTTATTCACGCTGACGGTGGCCCGAATCCACACCCGTTCTTTCCATCACGAGGTGTTCCGTCCCGTTGTGTGGGATCCACCATGATCTTTTTTTAAAATATATTTTATTGATTTTTTTACAGAGAGGAAGGGAGAGGGATAGAGAGCTAGAAACGTCGATGAGAGAGAAACATCAACCAGCCGCCTCCTGCACACCCCCTACTGGGGATGTGCCCACAACCAAGGTACATGCCCTTGACCGGAATCGAACCTGGGACCTTTCAGTCTGCAGACTGACGCTCTATCCACTGAGCCACACCGGTTTCGGCTACCATGATCTTTTTTATCCTCTACCTGCTGATGGGCATTTGCGTGGTTTCCAGCTTTTGGTCCTAGTAAGTAGAAACACGGCAGGTTGTTTTGTTGTTTGTTTGTTGTTTGCTTGTTGTTTGCTTTTGCTTTATTATTATTTTTTAAAAATTTCTTTATTGATTAAAGTATCGTCCTCATCCCCTCCTGCTTTGACCTTGTGTGCTGCGACATTGCTGGCCTCGTTTTTGAGCTCTTCCTGTCCCTCAGTCCTTCACTGTGAGCTTCCCCCCCAGGCCCTTTTCAAGGTTGAGGAATTGCCCTTCTTGCTTGTAATTTGCTGCGTCAAGCCCCCTCCCCGCAATTATCCCTGGTGTCTGGAACTCCGCCCCCTTCCCTCCCCCTTGGAATAATGCACACTGACGTGTGAAAGGTTGGCAGCTCCGAGACAATGCATCTCGAAAAGATCCAAATGCATCCGGTTGATCCAAATACATTTTCTTAGGCTCATCCTCCCCTGAGGATATTTTCCCACTGATCCTTAGGGAAGAGGGGATGCTGAGTTTTATTAGGAGTGGATGCTGAGTTTTATCAAAAGGGACAAAATCGGCCGAAACCGGTTTGGCTCAGTGGACAGGGCGTCGGCCTGCGGACCGAAGGGTCCTGGGTTCGATTCCCGTCAAGGGCATGTATCTTGGTTGTGGGCACGTCCCCAGTAGAGGGTGTGCAGGAGGCAGCTGGTCCGATGTCTCAAACTTTCTATCCCTCTCCCTTCCTCTCTGTAAAAAAAAAATCAATTAAAAAAACAAAATATATATATTTTTAAGAAAGGGCAAAATCTTCTGCATCTTCTCAGGTGACCATCGGTCTTCCCTTTCTGGTTTGCTGACACGGGGAGTTTACAATGATTTATTTTCAAGTAGAGCCAACCCTTCATTCCTGGTGCTGCTGCAATTTTAGGACACGGGCATTCCGTTTGCCCCTGAGCATCCTGGGTGTGTGTGTGTGTGTGTGTGTGTGTGTGTGTGTGTGTTTAAATTGTTGACACTATTACAGAAGTCTTCACCACACTGCCTTGTCCCTCAATGAGATCCCGCTTTAAGGCCCAGTCCTCAGGATAGAGGGAGGGAGGGAGGGAGGGAGGGAGCCCGTGGTGGCCCGGCTGCAGCCTGTGGGGGTGCCCCCAGGGGTCCCCTTCTGAGAAACGAAGCTAACAGACCTTGCCCTCAGGACTGCTGTATTCGGTGAGCCCTGTGGTGACAAGCCACCTAAATGGCCAGCTCGAACCCTGGTGAGCCCTCTTGGGCCTTTTGACCTTCTGCCCATTGCGCAACCTCTCAGCTCAGTCTCCCTTGCAGAGATAGTGAGACGGTGAGAGGCCAGACGCGAGGGAGGGAGGATACGTTGGTGTCAGTGCGCAGATAAGCGAGCAAGTGGGGAAGGGAGGAGCCGGAGCTAGAACTGGAGGCCAGATGCCTCTGGCCCGGGGAGCGGTTTGCACCGTTCCCAAAGGTGGCCCTCTCCCCAGGACTGATGGCCTGTGGCTCCGCTGGAGTGTGGGAGGAGGGAGAGGAGAGCGGGAGCACGGAGGAGCCTAGGAAACTGGCTTCTCTCCTCCCCATCCTGGCCTTGTGCTCGTGTCCTCCAGCCTCCCAGGCTATGGAGCCCTCAGTGGACCCATTTCTCCTCTGTTGGCACCTCAGCATCCGGCCCAAAGGTCCAAGGATGTGTGTGTGTGGGGGGGGGAGGGGGGCGCCAGGAGGGGGGGGGCGCCAGGAGTGGCGGGGGGGATTTGGGGGAGTAGGTGTGATTTAGTCCACGTGCAGATTCCAAGATTCCTTCCAAGAAGTGAAGAATGGGATTGCATTCCCTCCCCGGCTGTCTTTTATCATTTGGGTGCCTTCTTGTTTAGAAACACATTTGGGGGGGCTCTCAGAGCTAGTGGAAGGGTGGTGTCTACCAGGTCCCTCCTACCCGCGTTTGTACCCACTTCCCAGCTGCCGTGGGTTAACCGGGGCTGCCACAAACAAACCCTGCATCTTTAGCTTTTTTTAATGTAAAATGTTATTATTATTATTTTTTTTTTCACAGAGAGGAAGGGAGAGGGACAGAGGGTTAGAAACATTCCTCGGCTGCCTCCCGCACACCCCTCACTGGGGATGTGCCCACAACCAAGGTGCATGCCCTTGACCGGAATCTGATAGATTAATTAAAGAAGGCAGCCGAGGATGGGATGCCAGGAGACAGGCCTCTATTGGCGAGAGGGTACCTCCGCCGGCTGCCTCCAGAGAGGAAGAGAGGAAGAGACTGGAAGATACCAGGGGGTCTACTTTTAAGGAGGGGATAGGGGACCGGGCTTAGGGCTCTCAGCACACGCTGATTGGTGATTCGGGACCTAGGGAGTCGGGGGGGGGGGGGGGGGGGGGCCGTAGGGTACTTGGCAGGTGCTGATTGGTGGTTCAGTGCTCAGGTATGTCTGACAGCAGGCGGGGTTTGCGTCTGTCCATCAATTGAAGGAAGGGAGGATCTGTCAGAATTGAACCCGGGGCAGTCTTAATCCGCAGGCCAATGCTTTATCCACTGAGCTGAACCAGCCAGGGCTTTCATATATACTTTTATTTATTTCAGAGAGGAAGAGAGAGAGAGAGAAAGAGAAACATCAGCGATAAGAGAGAGAATCATTGGCTGGTTGCCTCCTGCTGGGGACCAAGCCTGCAACCTGGGCATGTGCCCTTGGCCGGAATCGAACCCAGGACCCTTCAGTCCTCAGGCCGAGGCTCTGTCCACTGAGCCACCCTGCGTCCTTCTCCAAGCGGCCTTGCCAGGGATATAGTGGAGAGGTCACACCACTCCACCCCCAGGGCCATTGAGTGAGTCAGGGAACCAACCCCCCCTCCCCGCAGCTTCTTGGCCTCATTTACAAACGCTCTGAGCCTCCGGGGCTGCCCTTCCCTCCTCCTCCTCCTCCTCCTCCTCCTCCTCCTCCTCCTCCTCCTCCTCCTCCTCCTCCTCCTCCTCCCCCTCCCCCTCCTCCTCCTCCTCCTCCTCCTCCTCCTCCTCCCCCTCCGGCTCCCTCCCTCGGCAGCTTTCTCCCGAGAGCTCTTCCTCCTAACTCAGTCACCGGCTTCCAGGGAAGCCACTCCCAGGCAGGCCACGTGCTCTGTGGCAATGAGATGGGAGAGTCGCTCCTTCTGGCTCTCCGCTCCCTCAGACCCAGCGAGGTACTGAATCACTGAATGGCACAGTGAGTTAGGGGCAGGGCCAGGCCCGCACGCCACTCAGCAAGGGGTGAGGGGTGAGGGTGGAGCCTGAGGCACCAGCCCCCAGACCCCAGACCGGGCTTCCTCTCAGGTCGGCACCCCTCCCCTCAGCTACTCCCTGTGCCTGGGGCTCCACCCCCTTCCCCCTGTCTTGGAATAGTTCACACTGATGGTGAAAGGTTGGCAGCTCGGAGACAAGATCCAGAAGCAACTGGCTGATCCAAATACATTTTATGGTTAATCCTCGACCTGAGGATATTTTTCCATTGATTCTTTAAAAAAAAAAAAAAAAAAAAAAAAAAATATATATATATATATATATATATATATATATATATAATTGATTTTTTTACAGAGAGGAAGAGAGAGGGATAGAGAGTTAGAAACATCAATGAGAGAGAATCATCGACCAGCTGCCTCTTGCACACCCCCTACTGGCGATGTGCCCGCAACCAAGGTACATGCCCTTGACTGGAATCGAACCCGGGACCCTTCAGTCCACAGGCCATCGCTCTGTCCACTGGAGCCATACTGGCCAGTGCTAAATACATATTTTTTTTTTTAATTCGCTGGACTTTCTGTCAGGATGATAAAGCGAGTTGGCAAAACGCACGCCGTGCCCTTCCGTTTTTGAGGTCACGAAGGAGCCCCGAATCAGCACAGATTCCTCCCTCGCTTTCCCCAGAATCGGCTTCCCCACCCCTCTCGGCCTCTCCTCACCTGCTCCGCCCACAGTGAGACCACACGTGTGGAGGGAGTGCCCCGGGGTCTCCCCGGTTTCCCACGGCGGGAGGCGGCGTTGCCACAGGTGCGTGACTCACCGGAGGGCAAGCTGACGCAGCTGAAGACACGATTTTGCCAGAATGCTTTTTTTTTTTTTTTTTAAGAACAGACGGGTGGTTTGAGCCAACCTCCCTCACAAGTGGCTTATGTCTCAGAAGGGTGGAGAACTGTGAATGACTTTGTCAGTTCCACAGCGTTTGGCTCGGGAAGGTCTGAGGCAGTGGCCGGGGGGACAGTGTTGGGGGGTGGCAGCCACCGGAGGGGCCCCGACCTTCCGACTGAGTGGCCCGAGGCAGATCATTCTTCCCCCCCCCCTCCCCCCCGGGTGCAGTGTCCTCATCTGCACCATGAAGGGAATTGGATATTCCAAACCTCCTCACTCCACGTGTGGTCTGCCAGCCCAGTAGCACCTGCAAATGCCTGGGAGTTCGTTAAAAATGGAGTCTCGCCGAAACCGGTTTGGCTCAGTGGATAGAGCGTCGGCCTGCGGACTGAAAGGTCCCAGGTTCGATTCCCATCAAGGGCATGTACCTTGGTTGCGGGCACGTCCCCAGTAGGGGGTGTGCAAGAGGCAGCTGGTCGATGACTCTCTCATCGATGTTTCTAACTCTCTACCCCTCTCTCTCTTCCTCTCTGTGAAAAATCAATAAAATATATTTTTTTAAAATGGAGTCTCACTGGGTCGGAGTCTGTATTTTAACAGGATCCCCAGGCCATTTGTAATATTTATTCATTTACTTTATTACTGTTACTAGAGGCCCAGTGCATGAAATTCACACACGGGTAGGGTCCCTGGGCGAGGCCGGCCATCAGGGCCGATCTATGGGGAGACTTGCAAGGCGTTCAGGGGGCCCCCCCACTGGCACCTGCCTTGGCTGGCCTGGGGCCTGTGGGCTGGGGGAAGCTCCTGCGTTGAGTGTCTGCCCCCCGGTGGTCAGTGTGCATCACAGCGATTGGTTGTTCCACTAGGCCTTCCGCCGTTCAGTTGATTTGCATGTTAGGCTTTTATTATATAGGATTTTTTGTTGTTGTTAATCCTCACCCGAGGATATTTTTCTATTGATTTAGAAATATATATATATATATTTTATTGATTTTTTTTTTTTTTTTTTTTTTTACAGAGAGGGACAGAGTTAGAAACATCTACCAGATGCCTCCTATGCTACTCCCCCTACTGGGGATGTGCCCGAAACCAAGGTACATGCCCTTGACCGGAATCGAACTCGGGAACCTTCAGTTTGTAGGAATCGAACCCGGGACCCTTCAGTTTCTATCCACCAAACCAAACTGGTTTTGGCTATTTATTTATTTAATTAAAAAAAAATTTGAGAGAGAGAGAGAGAGAGAGAGAGAGAAAGGGGGGGGGGAACAGAGAGCAAGAAAAACCTGGCTGTGAGAGAGACACCTTGCTTGGTTGCCAGGCCCCCACCGGCTTGCACCTCCCGGCGTGAGGGGCCCCGCTCGGGACTCAGGCTCCTCCAGCGTGGCCCCCGACCAGCGGGCCAGCATCACCTGGGAGAAGCAGCCGGAGACACTCAGGCCGAGGCCCCACACCCACTGCGCCGCACAGGGCGGGGCCGGAGGCGGCTCTCTCGCAGAAGCTGCCTCTCCAGGTGAGTGTTGGGCAACACTGACCTTTGAGAAGCCCGGCAGCTCCCTCCCTCCCGCCGAGGCTGGGCTGCGGGGTGAGAGCCGCCGCGTGCTGCTTCCCGGCTGCCGGCAACGCTCACGGGCCAGGACCTCACAGCAGCAGCTCCGTTGATGCTTTTGCCTCCATCTCTGCTCCGCCAGGGAGAGCGCTGACGTCTAGGGGAGCTTCGGTGAGTGGCCCCAGCTCTGTCTCCCTCCCTGTCTTGCGCAGGTAGAGACAATCAACCCGAGATGTGTGTGGCAAAGCCGAGGAGCTGTTGTACAGGGTGATAAAACTCCTTGTGCATACTGGATGTTACCTGTGTACACACCACGGGCTCTCGGAACCAGAGCCAAGAGCTGTGGGGTAGGGATGGGGGTGAGGGTGGGGGGAGAGGGGGGCGCGGTGGCGAGGGGGCGGCAGGATCAGGCTTTGGAGCTCGTGAACAACGTCAGCTCTTCTCACTCGCGGTGGGAAGTTTGCATCAGGTAGAACATTGTGTGGCTTGGACATCCTGAGGAAACGGACCAGAGGGAAAGTTTATAGCCACCCGCCACCCTCCAGCCCGAGGCAGCTGGCTTTCGTTTACTGGGTCTAATCCAATCAGCGCTGGCCCTGGAAAGGCTGTGGAGTCTCCGATGCACGGCTGCCCTCACGACCTTGTCCCAAGTCTCTCGACTTGCATTTCCCCCCCCCCCCCCGACAAAAACGCCAGCACACGACGGGCTTATTTGGGTGAACAAGCATTATTTTTTTTTTTTTAAAGCTGCACAATCTCCGGGAGGTTCCAAGCTGCGTGAGTGTGAGTTATTCTAACGCAGGGTTTCTTTGGGCAGATGCAAGCAAATACAAATACGTGTGTATCCTGTGTATCTTAGTAAAAACGCTTTGCCACTTGGGCGGAACACATTTTTTTTTTACGAAACCAAACAGCACCCTGCTCCCTGCCCGGCGTGGTTCGAGGACCGGGGCGCGCTGTGTTAATTGCGTGGCGAACACCCGGGCTGTTTCCAATCGGCCGCCGCAGACACTGTGTGCACCTGTGGCGTGATACACGCAGGCTGAATTCCCACGGATGGGGCTTGCCGCGTAGCCGCGTGTGTGATTTGGAGAGATGTTGGCAGTTTGCCTCTTCTGAGATGAGTATCAGTGCGCACCTCCGTTGTGGATGAGAAATCGCTGTTTTCCGACAACTTTGCCAATGCACAATTCAGTCCCATTGCTGGATTTCCCCCAATCTGATAGGCGGTAAACAGTGACTCAGCTGAGTCAGTTTAAGTTTGTTATGAAAAGTTTTAAACTTGTGTTTAAAAAAGGTCTCTCTCTCTCTCTCTCTCTCTCTCTCTCTCTCTCTCTCTCTCTCTCTCTCTCCCTCTCCCTCTCTCTCCCCTATCTCACTCATATTCTTTGCTTATTTTGAAAATGGAATTGTGGCCTTTTCCCTTTTTATTTCTGGGGCTGTTTATCGATGAGGGAGATTAGCCTTTTGCCTTTGGATATAAGCTGCATCCAATTTAGGGTTTCTCTCTCTTTTTTTAAAAAAAAATATTTTATTGATTTTTTTTTTACTAAAAGGAAGGGAGAAGAGAGAGATAGAGGGCTAGAAACATCAATGAGAGAGAGACATTGACCAGATGCCTCCTGCACACCCCATACCAGGGATGTGCCCACAACCAATCCTGTACATGCCCTTGACCGGAATCGAACCTGGGACCCTTCAGTCCGCAGGCCGATGCTCCATCCACTGAGCCAAACCGGTTTCGGCTAGGGTTTCTCTTTTGTTTGGTGGATGGCTTGTTTATTTTGCGTGCCCAAGTGTTTATTTTTATAAGCATAAGTCAGATAATCAGTCATCTCTTTTATGGCGTATGAACTTTGAATCGCAGGTACCAAGGTCACCCCCACTCGAAAGTACCAGGACGTGTCCACATGCACATTCTGATCCATTTGAAAGTCATCCTAATGCTGTGAGGCATAGATGCAATCCCCCGACCCCCACCCCCACCCCCACCCGCCCCCGCCTTCTCCTCCTGTGGTTATCTTTCCCCCGAAGCTACTCTGTCCGAAGCGCATACCACAGCGCAGTCCCATTCGTAATGGGCCTGTTTCTGACCGGGATCCTCTTTGCCCACCGGCTCCCTTCCTCGCCTGCTCATGTCCATTCACGTCCCCGCTGTTTCGCTTACCGAGTTTTGCGATATTTAAAAGAATACTTTTTTTTTTTTTTAAACATGTGAAAGTGCTGCTTTCTTACTTTTAGGACCCTGTTCAGGCTGTGGTTGGTGACTTGTTTTTCTATTCGGACTTTAAAATCTAACTGTCTCCTCACACACACGGGCTGGTGTTTTCGTGGAAATTGCTTTAATCAGAACTGACGTAGGACACGCTTCCAGAAAAGTGAATGAGCTGCATCAGTCGGTGAGTCACCGCCAAGTGGAGGCAGAGGAGTGTGAGTCCCTCCCCAGAGCTGGAACTGGAGGGTCACTGGCATGCACGGCCAGTCAGCGTCCTTTTCTTTATGTCCTGGATTGGGTTTTCCTGTTTTTGCTTTTTTAACTTTATTTACATAGATGCTTTTGGATCTGCCTTCTTTGGCTCACCAGTCAGTATATATGTTTTTAAATTGTGGTGTGTTTTTTTAAAATTTTTAAGTTACACTTGTCATATAATATTATATTAGTTTTACGTGTACAATCCAGTGATTAGACATTTGTATGACTCACAAAGTTACCATCTCTACTAAATCTTGCCCCCATCTGACATCCTACCGAGCTATTGCAATATAATTGACTCTATTCTGTACTTTACAACCCTGTGACTCTTCTGTAACTACCAAGCTGAACTTTTTTTCTTTTAAAAAAATATATTTTATTGATTTTTCACAGAGAGGAAGAGAGAGGGATAGAGAGTCAGAAACATCGATGAGAATCATCAATCAGCTGCCTCTTGCATACCCCCCACTGGAGATGTGACCGCAACCAAGTACGTGACCTTGACCGGAATCGAACCTGGGACCCTTCAGTCTGCAGGCCGATGCTCTATCCACTGAGCCAAACCGGTCTCGGCCCAGGTTGAACTTCTTAATCCCTTCACCTTTTTTCACAGTCTCCTCACAGACTCCTCTCCCATCTGGCAACTGTTGAAATGTTCTCTGTATCTGTGAACCTGTTTCTATTCTGCTTGTTTATTTTTATTTTTTAAGATTCCACACGTAAGTGGAATCATATGGTATTTATCCTTTTTTTGTTTGACTTATTTTACTCAGCACAATACCCTCTAGATTCATCCATGTTGTTTCAGATGCAAGATCTCATTCTTTTTATGGCAGAGTCATATATGCACCAGTTCTTTGGCTCAACATTATATTTATGAGTTGTCGTTTTTGATTCCTTCTTTTGCTGATGGACATTTAGGTTGTTGTGGTTTTGGCTGTCGTACGTGGCTTTTGGCGCTCATAGATGCGCATTTCTGTTGGATATTTACTGATGAGAGGAATTTCTGGGCCATGGGGTGGGCGTGTGTCCACCTTCAGAAAATACTGCCGAACCGTTTCCATAGAGATGTGTGACAATTTGCCCTCCTTCCGGTAGTGCCTGAGAATTTCAGTTATTCCCTCTTCTTACAGCAGTTGTTTTTTAAATATTTTTTCCATTCTGTGTGTGTGTGTGTGTGTGTGTGCATAGTGGCAATTAATTGTGATTTTAGTTTCCAGTTCTCTAATGACTAATATGTTTCACTGCTTTAAAAATGTATTTATTGGACATTTAAATAAACTCTTTGGTGCAATGTATTGGGATTGTTTTTACAGTTTCACATTAACTTCAGAAAACGGACATATTTATAATGTTGAATCTTTCTGCCTAAGAACACGGTAGGTCTTTCCATTTGTTTACATCCTGTGTCCTTCAGTATTTTTAAAAAATATATATTTTATTGATTTTTTACAGAAAGAGAGAGGGATAGAGAGTCAGAAACATTGATGAGAGAGAAACATCGACCAGCTGACTCTTGCACACCCCCTACTGGGGATGTGCCTGCAACCAAGGTACATGCCCTTGACCGGAATCGAACCCGGGACCTTTCAGTCCGCAGACTGACACTCTACCACTGAGCCAAACTGGTTTCGGCACAATACAGTATTGTTAACTATGCTGTACATTCTATTTCCCACACCCAATTCTTACATCTCTTATTTATTTAGCTTATCTTATTTCATTGGCTCATATCTCCTTTACAATGCACGTGTGTATGATTCCTGACTTTCGTGGGAATGTTTCTGATGCTTTTCCGTTAAGCAAACTACTGGCTTTTATCTGAGATTTATATTTTATGTTAAAGAATTGTTCATTGATTCTTTTTTTTTTTTAATTGACATTTTATTCAGGAAAGGGTGTTGACTTTTGTCAAATGCTCATTCAACATTTATGGATCTCCTAGGGTCTGTTATTATGTTATATTAAGAAGTTTCCTAATATTGAACCATCTTGCACTCCTGGAATAAATCCCATTGGTTGTTTTAAAAACATATTTTTTTAAATTGATTTTTGAGGGGAAGGGAGAAGGAGAGAGAAACATCAATGATGAGAAAGAATCATGGGTCAGCTGCCTCCTGCATGCCCCACACAGGGGATCGAGCCCATAACCCAGGCACGTGCCCTTGACCAGCATCGAACCTAGGACCCTTCAATCCGCAGGCCAACGCTCTATCCACTGAGCCAAACCGGCTAGGGTGGGTTGGAGCCCATTTTAATTCTTTAAGATTAAAGAACCGTTGGCTTCATTTTTTAATATCAGATAATATATTTGTATGTGAGTAAGAAGAGTCGGGCCAAAACTCTTGGCCGTGACCAAGCTTGTCTGCGGTCTTTAGTTCTGAGGCCCGGAGCTCCCTCAGAAGCAGGACGGCTCACTTCTGAACGGGGCGGCTGCAGGTGGCTCTCTTGGGGAGTCTTTCCCATAGTCTTACACCATTTGTGTTTGAGAGGGTGCAGGGGGCATTTTTAAAATCAATACTTTTATTGATTTCAGAGAGGAAGGGAAAGGGAGAGAGAGATGGAAACATCAGTGATGAGAGAGAATCTTGGATCAGCTGCCTCCGGCACGCCCCACTCCAGGGTAAATACTGAGAGTGGAATTATAACAGGTGTGTTTCACTGTATGAGAACTGCCCAGTCGTCTTCGTGGGTGATTGTCCTGATTTACCCGCCAAGGGGGAGGCGTGAGCCTTCGGTGGCTCCACGTCCTCGCGAAGGCGGGTGTTTTCCGGGTGACAGTCACCAGGGTTGTTTTCCGGGTGACAGTCACCAGCTTTGCTGCGTAGAAAGGGTGGCCCTCCGCACAGGCTCCTGTCCAAGGCGCTAAAGACACCCCCCACCCCGCCAGCCTCTTGCTGACTTCTTCCTCCTTTTCTGCTTTTTATTTTTTATTTTTTTATCCTGTCCCTCCTCAGAGCCGTTCAGGCACAGAGGTTTGCTGGACTCCCCTTTTTTTTTTCTTTTTTTCTGAGAATGGCACCAGGGTGACACGCTCTGTTTTTCCACTTTTGAGTCTTTGTGCTCGTCAGAGGTCAGAGGTTGAGGGTCAGAGGTCAGATCCTTCAGAAGGGCATCAGCTGCTTGAAGCAGTTGTGTGTTTTGTTAGAGCCTTCGGGGGACCCATGTGACTAGCTGCACATTGGGTTTCTTTCTTTCTGTCTTTCGTAATCAAGTATTTTCCTCACCGAGCAACAGCGATAAAGGGAGTCATTCAAAATGAAAAGCGAGTGTGGGTGTGGGAGTGGCTGTGGCTGTGAGCGCCCCCCTCCTGTCCAGGGGTGATTCCCGCCTTGCGGCTTGAGCTGCCCAGAGGGGCTCCGGCCCCCAGGGACCCCGAACTGGAATGAGCAGGTTGGAAAAGAATCATCCTTGTTATTTTTATTAGTCTTTCTTTAATGTAGGTATAGCTCATACTTACTTTTTTATTTTTTATTATTTTTCTTTATTTTTTTAATTAATTTCTTTATTGATTAAGGTATCACATATTTGTCCTCAAACCCCCATTCCAACCTCCCCCCCCCCGACTCATGTCCCACCTTCCTATTGTCCTTGACCCCTGGTTAGGCTCATGTGTGTGCACACAAGTCCTTCGGTTGATCTCTCTCCCTTTTATCCCCGCCCTCCCTCTGAGGTCCAACAGTCTCACCCTTGGCTCCTTGTCTCCGGGTCTGTTCTTGTTCATCAGTCTGTGTTGTTCAACTCATTTCCCCAAGTGAGTGAGATCATGTCCTACTGGAAATATAAGAATCAAAAATGAGACAAGCGATCACGGTTATGCTGAAAGGCACATGGATCAGTCTGTAGTGAGCTTCTTTCTGGGCCACCGGTTCTTTTGAGGCCCAATTTCAACGTCTAACAGTTCCTTGCGTGTACGCGTCAGCCACGCTATTTCAGTTCTGGGTGGTGTCATGCTTGCTTTAGTGTGTAAGACTCAGAGGTGGGTGGTTTTTGGTCTTTCTTTGGGAAGTGTGGTGGTGCTCTGTGACCAGAAATACGCCGTGGGAACTCGGCTGTTGTTTGTGTCAGTTAGCCCACAGTAGCGCTGGCTCCGAGACACGTCGTTTCCCTTCAAGCCGCCGTTTCCACGATCCCGTCGGCAGTGTCCAAGGAGAACCTGCCGCCCTGAGCTACGGCGCATGCCAGCTCCCGTCCTAGGCTTTCTCCGTGGAGACTCGGTGCACCCCCGACACAGCCCTTTGAGGCCGGCACGCCACGTGAAGCCACTTTCCCGACGGGGAACCCGAGGCAAGAAGCGAATCCTCACCTGCAAGTGCGTTCCGCAGACTCACTCACATCCTGGAAACCCAGAGATGCTGCTGTCGGTAGGAAACCCACGCCATGTGCCACAAGCAAATGAGAGCCGTGAAAGGAATACTCTGATAACAGCAGGTGCTGTTCTGACTTGTACCTGGGGTGACCGCCCGACCTCAGGTGTTTTTTTAAAAAAATTGCTTTCTGCTTTTGGTGTCGCATCAAAGAACATTTTTTTCTTCCCCCAACTCAAAGCCACAAAGATGTTCCCCTGAGGTTTTCTTCTAGGACTTTTATAGTTCTAGGTTTTACGATGAAGGTGGGGTCCCGTGTCGAGGTATGCGTGGTGTGAGGTAAGGGTCACACTCAATGTTTTGAGGGGGGGGGTCTAAGGACACTCAGCAGTTTCCATAGCTTGGACGGCAAGGCCCCCGGTTCCCCTCTTCTCCGAGCCTGGCTTTTCTGCGGGAAGGGGAGGGCGAACCCTCCCGGCTGCCCCCAGGAGAAAAGGTGTCTTCGGTTTGCTACTCGGATTTGTAAACTCTTTGCCACGTTAAAACGGCAATTGGTTCTCGGCGTAGGCTAACTGCTTTCCTGTGGTTTGGCATCCGGGTGGTTTCCAGTTTCCGTTCCTCGCGTGTGCATAGCAGCGCCGTGGATATTTTATGGGTATTATAGCTTTTCTTTTCTTTTTAAAAATATATTTTATTGATTTTATGCAGAGATGAATTGAGAGGGATAGAGAGTTAGAAATGTCGATGAGGGAGATACATCGACCAGCTGCCTCTTGCACACACCCCACCGGGGATGTGCCCGCAACCAAGGTACGTGCCCTTGACCGGAATCGAACCTGGGACCTTTCAGTCCGCAGGCCAACGCTCTACCACTGAGCCAAACCGGTTTCGGCATAGCTTTTCTTTCTTTTTTCTTTTTTTTAAAAGCTATTTTAGTGTATACTTATGGATTTGTATCCATTCCACAAATTAGTGTTGGAAGGGTTTGGGCCCAGGCGCCATGGGCTGGTTTCGAATGAGCTCTGCTTTCGGCCAGGGGGAGCTCCCTGGGCGGGTTAAGAACCAAGGCAGCCCTACCCGGCGTGGCTCAGTGGATAGGGCGTCAGCCTGCAGACTCAAGGGTCCCGGGTTCGATTCCGGTCAAGGGCATGTACATTGGTTGCGGGCACATCCCTGGTGGGGGGTGTGCAGGAGGCGGCTGGTCAATGTTTCTCTCTCATCGACGTTTCTAGCTCTCTCTCCCTCTCCCTTCCTCTCTGTAGAAAATCAATAAAATATATATATATATATATATATATATATATATATATATATAAAAAGAAATCAATAAAATATATATTTTTTAAAAAACCACAAAAATAAAACAAAAACCAAGAAGCTTAGAACTGGATCACTTGGCCCTTTCTCTTTTTAATTTAATTAATTAATTAAAAAAATCTTTATTGTTGAAAGCATTACATGTGTCCCCTTTGTCCTCCCAGTGATCCCCTTCAGCGCCCTCCCCCCACCCCACCCCCGGCCCCACCCTATTGTCTGTGTCCATGGGCCATGCATATATGCATGCAAGGACCTCCCCTTCCCTCCCCCGCCCTCAGGATCCCTCTGAGATCCTGAGCTCTGTTCCACGCTGCCATGTCTCTGGGTCCACTCCATCCATCGTTTATTTTGTTCGTTAGAGTCCACATAGGAGCGAGATCATGTGCTGCTTGTCTTTCTCTGGCTTGTTTCAAGTAGCGTGATGCCCTCCCGCTTCCTCCACGCTGCCTCCAAGGGTGGGAGGCGTCTTCTTCTTTAACGGCTCCCTGGCCGCTCCTGGTAGCTCCTCCCAGTTCAGAACGCGCCTGTCCCATCCTGGCTACCATCCTCTCAGACCTGCGGTTGGGCTCACAGCATTCAAGCCTCCGCACAATCTTCTTGGTAGTTTTAACCTTTCTGTGGAAAATCGGCTTGGCCTGCCCACCGTAGCCGCCGTGTTCCCCGTCACAAGGCCATTTCCTCTGAGCACGCAGGACCCTGGCCCTTCTTGCACTGTGGTACCCAGTGCGGGTGATGCCAGCCACGCATCCCCCAGAAAGTCCGGGGGGTGGGGGTTTAAGAGAGCTCTATCAGCTGAAACCAGTTTGGCTCAGTAGATAGAGCATCGGCCTGTGGACTGAAGGGTCCCGGGTTCGATTCCGGTTGGGGGCATGTGCCTTGGTGGCGGGCGCATCCCCAGTAGGGGGTGTCTAGGGGGCAGCTGATTGATGATTCTCTCTCATCGATGTTTCTATCTCTCTGTTCTTCTCTCTTCCTCTCTGTAAAAAAAAATCAATAAAATATATTAAAAAGAGAGAGAGAAAGAGAGAGAGCTCTATCAGCACAGAAAGCCGAACTGTTTTCCTCCTAACGAAAGCGTTTTAAAGTGTTGTTGTTGTTGCTTTTCCAAATCAATTTCAATAAAAAGTTGAGCCTGGCTGGTGTGGCCCAGTGGTTGAGTGTGGACCTGTGAACCAGGAGGTCACGGTTCGATTCCTGGTCAGGGCACATGCCCGGTTGCAGGCTCGATCCCCAGTGTGGGTGTGCAGGAGGCAGTCAATGAATATTCTCCCTCATCATTGATGCTTCTCCCTCTCTCTCCCTCTCTTTTCTTCTCTGGAATCAGTAAACAAACAAACAAACAAACAAACAAAAAAACTTTAAAAGGTGAGAAAATAGAAATATATCCCAAGATATATAGATGTGGCCTGTGAGTCAAGAGGTCATGGTTTAATTCCTGGTCAGGTCACATGCCCAGGTTGTGGGCTCCATCCCCAGTGTGGGGTGTGCAGAAGGCAGCCGATCCATGATTCTCTCTCATCATTGATGTCTCTCTCTCTCTCTCTCTCCCTTCCTCTCTCAAATCAATTATATATATATATATATATATATATATATATATATATATATATATATATATATAAAGATACTCAGATATGGCCTGGGTAGTGTTGTTTGAGCCCTGGCTCCGGGCCGGGAAATGCTGAGACGAGTAGGCATCTTCCTGTTGGATGCTTCTGTTGTCTGTAGCGCCGGGCAGGTGTTCATCTTTTGCTTCGCCCAAGACAATACCCCCGCCTGCGCGCGGGTGCCAAGCCTCCCAGATGTGGCGACACAGATCCCGTAACTGGGCTCGGCACCTGCCGGGCGTGTCCCGCCTGCTGCCAGCGTCGGGCCCGCGCTCCCGGCAGGAGTGGGTCTTGCTGGATCAGACTGCTCGGGTGGCTTTTGTGAGAACACGGGAGGGTTGGCTCTCACGGTCGCGGCAAGGAGGAGAAGCGGGGAAGGCAGTGCCGGTCTGGAGCCCGGCCCGTCCTTTTCTGAGGAGCAGGCGTTTGAAAACAAACCACACAAGCCCAGAGCCTGTCGCTCCGGAGGGAGGTCGGCCGTGGGAGGAGAGCACCGGGTTTCGTCAGCAGAGCTCTGGGTCCGTGGCCGCCTCTGCTCACCTCCTGGGGAAAGGCTTGGTGGGAAGGCACGGGGAGGGGGACGGTCACACGTGGCGGCCGTTGGTGCATTTGTGGGTCTGGGCTGCCAACGGCACAGGAGAGTGAAACGCCAGACGTTACATGCCTCCTGATGAAAGAGCGGAGCACCACCCCTGAGACAAAGGGTTTGACCTTGAATCTGGTCCAGACCGCCATGTGCAGAAGCAGAGAGAGGACCGGGGGGATGTGAGTGTGCGGTGAGTGTGGGGGCACCCATCTGGGCCCAGATGGGACACGCTACCTGCCAGACACCCCGGATCCTCGGCAGATGAGCTGTAAGGGCAGAAGGAGGAAGAGGGGACATCTCATGGGTTCAAGGAGACGCACAAGACAAATGAAACTTTAAAAGTGGATGAAGCTAACTGCTGTAGTGTCTAGGGATGCACACGGGGTTGATAAAGCCAGAAAGAAGCCCAGCCGGGTGATGCTTGCTTAGGGGAGCTGGGATTGGGATGGGGTGTAATTACGGGGGGCGGGGGGCTTAGGGGGTGGCAGGCCAGAGTCTGCTTCTTAATTGGGTGGTAGTTTATAAGGTGTGATTTAAAAAATATATATATATTTTATTGATTTTTTACAGAGAGGAAGGAAGAGGGAGAGTTAGAAACATCTATCAGTTGCCTCCTGCACACCCCCTACTGGGAATGTGCCCGCAACCAAGGTACATGCCCTTGACCCGAATCGAACCTGGGACCCTTGGGTCCACAGGCCGATGTTCTGTCCATTGAGCCAAACTGTGTAGGGTGTGATTGTCTTATAATTTATGAAACCATACACTTGTTTTTGGTTACGTACCCATGCTTTATTTAAAAACTTTGAACAGCAACGTGTAAAATGAGCAATAGGCTACCTTTTGTAGGCAAAAACAGAGGAATTATAAAAATTAGGTCTCTATTTCAAAATACAAAGAGTGCAAGGATAAACTAAAGACTAATAAAAATGTTTATCAGGGAGGGAGGAATGGGGGAGAAAAAATAGGGACGAGAAGCTAGACCTTTCTGAACATAGCTTTTATAGTTTTTACTTTGGAATGATGTAAATGCTTTATATAATTAAAACACACAACAAATTAAAAACCCCTAAACATAAGAGAGAAATTGAAATATAAGACCTTTAAACATTTGTATTGGTTGGTTAGAGAGAGAGACATCGATTTGTTGTTCCATTCATTGATTGCTTCTTGTATGTGCCCTATTAGGGGATTGAACTCACAACCTTGGTGTATTGGTTCAACACTCTAACCAGTTCTTTTGACTATACATTCCCACCGGGAACATAACCTAAGACAGAAAGAGCCACAAAGAAATCTTACAGACTTGTCTTGTTTTCAGCACAAGACAAAAGGGACGCAGATAATAATCTAAAGATGTTTAAAAAGAAAAACACCACTTTATAATTCTAATGATTTATGTACACACCGATGATTTATTTTTCTATTTCTAAAAAAAATATCAATTTCCTAAATCTGAAAAGGCCCACGCACATTGATGCCTGAGTGGTGATGAGACTTGGCATTCAGGCTGTGGTTCCTAAGGACCGTTTCCCGCTAAAAGGGCCATTTGGGAAAAGGTAGCCCATTTCTAGTCGGAGACAGAAAATAGACGAGAGAAGCATGGGACCTCTAGGCAGAGCTGAAAGCAAGGAAGCTGTCAGAGACGCCTGGAGTCACGTCAACAGCATCGGAACCTATGGGAAGGGACTCCCACCAGCCAAGTGATACAATCATCGGAGAGGCCCAAACAGTAACAAACAGCCACTTTGGAGAACGGCTTGGCAATTTCTTACTGTTAGATCCCTAGGGTACTTGCACCTAGGTTACCTAGGAGAAATAAAAAACCCATGTCCTGACAAAACCGGTTTGGCTCAGTGGTAGAGCGTCAGTCTGCGGACTGAAAGGTCCCAGGTTCGATTCCAGTCAAGGGCATGTACCTTGGTTTCGGGCACATCCCCGGTAGGGGGTGTGCAAGAGGCAGCTGGTCGATGTTTCTCTCTCATTGCCGTTTCTAGCTCTCTATCTCTCTCCCTTCCTCTCTGTAAAATATCAATAAACTATATTTAAAAACATAAGAACAAAACCATGTCCTCAGAATACCTGTCTGCAGATGTGGGTGGCCGCTCTGTTCATACTTGGTGCGATGGAATACAACTCAGCAGTAACAGACTTAGTGATACACTCCGCAGCATGGAGGGGCTCCTAACGCATTTGTCAAGTCAAAGAAGATGGGACAGAAAGGAGGACATACTCTCTGATCCCATATTTTTACATCTGGAAAAGATGAAACTCTAGGAAAAGAAACCGGATAAGCGATTGCCAGAAGTGTGGGGTGGGGGAGGGACATGCGGACACTTTTGGGGGTGATAGAAATGTTCTGTGTCTTAAGAAGGTGTTGGGGTAAATTTTTGTTCAAACTCATCAAACTGTACAGCTAACGAGTGAACTTTTTGAAAATTCTCACTCGAGAATATTTTCCCATTGATTTTTAGAGAGAGAGGAAGAGAGAGGGAAAGACGGAGAGAAATGTCGATGTGAGAGAAGCACATCCGTTGGTTGCTCCCTGCACTCGACCGACCAGGTCCGGATGGGGGAGGAGCCTGCAACCAGGTATGTGCCCCTGACTGGAATCGAACCCGGGACCCTTCAGTCTGAAGGCTGATGCTCTCTATCCAGAGCCAAACCCACGAGGGCAAGGGTGTGAACTTTAATGTGTATCAATTATACCTTAATAAACTCAATTTCAAAGTAATTTCATTGGATTGAAATATTAAAAATTAAAAAGTTAATGAATTCAAAATTATACTGAAAAAAAACACTGTCGATTCTCTTTAGAGGATGCTGCAGAACAACTCATTTGCTAGCCGGTTAAGGGGATGGAAAGAATCAAACTTTTATCCCCGCTCTAAGATAGGAAAATAGAGGAGGGAGGAAAATTCTGTTACGGAAGAATCACAGGAGCACCTGTGAAAGGAAAGAGAGAGTTAGAAAGTCCTCGCCCAATGAAATACCGGATCAAGGTGATCGTCATCAGGGGCTGATGACAGGCGGAGGTTGATGGAGGACTTTATAGTGGGTGAGTCAGCCAGAAAGAGCATGGCATTAGCTCACCAAAGTGGGACGAGCAGACGCTCTGGGCCTCCTGATGTAATGCAGTTCCTCCTGGGAAAATTACACCTGAGCCCGAGGAAGCTTCCCAATCTGACTGTGAGAAGCACAGAGACAAAGGTGTGAAACGACATGCCAGTGATGCAACCCGCCACATCCAGAGTCCGGGGAGTCTGTGGGCAAGTGGCCCAGTTTCTTCAACAACGAAAAGGAAAAGGAAATTAGATATATATATATATATATATATATAAAAGTCTTTTAAGAATTGAAAACGCTGCAAAGCTACAGAAATCAAGACAGTGTAGTATTGGCATAAGGTAGACACACAGAACAATGGAATAGAATTGAGAATTCGGAAATAAATTTGTATCTGTGATCAGCTGATTTTTGGTGAACTAAGAGCATTTCACGGGGAAGGAAGTCTTTTCAAAGAGTGGTTCTGGAACAACTGGGTGTCCACGTGCAAGGAATGAAGTTGGGCTTGACCCTCACCCCCTAATCAAAAACTAATCCCAAAGGGATCAAAGACCTAAGTGAAAGGGCTAAAACTGGGAGACTCTTAGAATAAAAAAAACACATGTCTTTGTGACCTTGGATTGGCAATGACTTCTGAGATGTGTCACCAAAGCACAAGCCGTCAAAAAAGAAGGAACATATAAACCGAACTTCATCGAACGTAACGCATTTTGTACACCAAGGGACACTATCAAGAAAGTGAAAAGACAACCCACAAAATGGGAGAACATATTTGCAAAACGATGTATCTGGTCCTCACCGGTTTGGCTCAGTGGATAGAGGAGTCGGCCTGCGGACTGAATGAAGGTCCCAGGTTTGATTATGGATAAAAAGGCACAAGAGAGAAAACAACACTTTTACCCTGGTGGGCGCGGGCTAGTTAATGATTGACGTTTACAGCGAGTAGAGGCGGAGTGCGAGGAACAAGATAACCCTGAGGGGTCTGAGGTCTGGCGATTTGCAGAAGGAGATTACGCAGACATTTCAAAAGTAGCTTATCTTAGATGCAAAAAAGACAAAGGACAGGCTCTCTTGAGGTAAAGGTTGACCTTCCTCAAGGGCACTTCGTGTTAGAAGTTTCTAAGTTGCCAAAACTGGTTTGGCTCAGTGGATAGAGCATCAGCCTGCGGACTGAAGGGTCCTGGGTTCAACTCTGGTCAAGGGCATGTACCTTGGTTGCGGGCACATCATCCCCAGTAGGAGGTGTGCAGGAGGCAGCTGATCGATGATTCTCTCTCATCGATGTTTCTAACTCTTTATCTCTCTTCCTCTCTGTAAAAAATCAATAAAATATATATATTTTTAAAAGTTTCTATGCCAAGACCATTTTATGTGGTTACTCTTGGTTTCTGAGTTTGGGGGACCTTGTGTGCAGGCCTCCTCTGAGCGTGTCAGGTTTAATATGTGGCCCCTTTTTCGTCCACAGTTCAAACAAAGCAACTTTAAAAAGGACATTTACAAAGAAAAAAAAGAAAAAAAGAAAAAAGAAAAGGACATTTTCAAACAGGGAAAATTGAACATGGATCCTATATTAGATGATATAAGGAAGTATTGACTTGAGAATGTGCAATAATAGTAGTGTGATTATATATTTTTAAAAACCCTGCCCTAGTTGGTTTGGCTCAGTGGACAGAGCATCAGCCTGTGGGAAAAAAGGGTCCTGGGTTCGGTTCCGGTCAAGGGCACATTCCCGGGGTTTTGGACTTGATCCCCAATAGAGGAAGTGCAGGAGGCAACCGATCAAAGATTCTCTTCATTGATGCTTCTATCTCTCCCTCTCTCTTCCTCTCTGAAACAATAAAAAAATACTTAAAAAAAATCCAAAACAAACAACAACAACAACAACAACAAAACACCCCAAAATCCTTACCTACTGGTAAAATGGAACAATCTGAACATTGCTTTAAAATACTCTAGGGATCCCTGACCGGTTTGACTCAGTGGATAGAGCATTGGCCTGTGGGCTGAAGGGTCCTGGGTTCAATTCCAGTCAAGGGCATGTGCCTGGGTTTCAGGCTTGATCTCCAACAGAGGGTGTGTACGAGGCAGCTGGACATTGATCCTCTCATCATTGATGTTTCTCTCTACCTCTCCTTCCACTCTGAAATCAATAAAAATGTATTTTTAAAAAATATTCTAGGGTAGAAATTGGGGGATGGGTGAAACGGGAACGTCAGAGGGTTGACTTTTTTTTAAAATTGAGTTTAGGGAGAGAGGAAGGAGGCGGGGGGGAACATAGCTTGTTGTTCCACTTATTTTTTTAAAAAGTATATTTTATTAACTTTTTACAGAGAGGAAGAGAGAGGGATAGAGAGTCAGGAACATCGATGAGAGAGAATCATCGATCAGCTGCCTCTTGCACACCCCTTACTGGGGATGTGCCCACAACCAAGGTACATGCCCCTGACCGGAATCGAACCCAGGACCTTTCAGTCCACAGGCCGACGCTCTGTCCACTGAGCCAAACCGATTTTGTCTGTTCCACTTATTTATTGCTTCTTGTATGTGCCCTGTCCGGGATCAAACCCACAGCCCTGGTGTATCGGGATGACGCTCTAACCAACTGAGCTAGTGGGCCAGGGCTGATCATTTTTGAAACTGAGTTATGGTCACACGGGGGGCCACTGCATGAGTCTACCATTACAATTTCTATGACAATAAGTTTTATAAAAGCATTCAAGCCCTAACCGGTTTGGCTCAGTGGATAGAGCGTCGGCCTGCAGACCGAAAGGGTCTCAGGTTCGATTCCTGTCAAGGGCATGTACCTGGGTTGCAGGCACATCCCCGGTAGGAGGCGTGCAGGAAGCAGCTGATCGATGTTTCTCTCTCGTCGTCGATGTTTCTAACTCTCTATCCCTCTCCCTTCCTCTCTGTAAAAAGAATCAATACAATATATTAAATTAAAAAAGAAAAAAGAATTCAAGTGTGGCAGAGGAAGAATGAACACCTTGATGCGTACTGAGTCCCAGAAAGTGGTTCTTCCAAGAGGAGCTTCTGGCTGGGCCTAGGGCAACGCCAGCACCTCTGTCCCCGGGGACCTCCTGACCTCCTGACCTGGGTCCGGGCTTCATTCTGAGGAGCTGAGTCACCTCCCCACGCCCGCCCAGAGGAGGCGGCTTTGGGTGAGAATGGATCTGGCTCCAGACAGGGCTGTTTGCAGACCTGGGGCATTTTCTAGCTAGCGTGTGCCTGTAACAAACTGCCCCCAAGCTCTAGTGGTTGGTTGGAAGCAAACCGGGAGTGTTTCTCACGCTTCTGTGTGGGGGCTGGGATTCTGGGCTGGTCTCCCTCCCAGGCCTGGGACTCGGGCAGCGCCTCCTCCCGGAGGCTAGCCAGGAGCTGTTTAAAAGAGAGGATGAGCCTCGAGGCCCAGGCACATCCCCAGGTGAGAACCGGTCCCAAGGCCGGGCCCAGGGTCCAGGGACGGAGAAACGGGGACCCCTTTACCGCGAGGACTTGGACTGAATGGGAGCCAAGGGCGCGAGCACGTGGACCCGGGGGCGCTTCTCCGGTGAGACCGACCCCACAGACGTGGGCCAAAGGGGGGGGGTGTCCCGGGTTTTCCGGGTGCCCCAGGTCTTTCCACTTAGAGAACCGCGGTGGCGGGTGACAATTTTACCCGGAAATACAGACCCTGGGCTGATGGAATTCGCCGGAATAACGCGTCCCTGTTTCTGCTTTTGTGGGTCTCCCCCTTTTCTCCTGTGGCCTGCCCTCAGTTCCGCTTCCCGCCCTCCTCCTCTAGAAGAGAACGTCTGTGACTCAGCGCTTGGTGGCAGCTCGTTGTCCCTCCCTTTGCATCCCCGTTCTCAAAGGACAGAGCGGCCTGACTGGCGGCAGGAGGCGGAGGCTGGGCGTGTGGCCTGGGGCCAGCTGCCTCCCCCGCCAGACCCCGTTTCCTCATCGCGAGGATGCGGGGGCCGCGCGGAATGTCCCAGAGGCCCCGGGAAGTGGCCAGGCTGGCGCAGGTGGTCCAGCGACGATGCCGTGTCCCCTGGGCCTCAGGTCAGGCCTGGCCACGCTGGATGGGGAGCAGGATGCTCTGTGTGGGTGTAATAGACTGGTTGCAAAAGTGGCCCCGATTCTTCTCATGGGCCGGCTCTGGGTTTAGCTGCTGGACTCTAGTCCGGTTCCTGGCTCCTGGCTCCTGGCTCCGGCACCTCGGAGGGGGAGCCGCTAGGAGGGGGAGCCCCCTGGTCCTCAGGCAGGTGGCTTGGGAAAGGGGGGCGCAGGGAAGGCCCGGAGCCCAGGCCCTTGCTACCTGACCTGAACGGACAAGGCAATGTAGTCGCTGCACCGGAATGCCTTTTTGAAAAGCCCAGTTTTATATTTATATTTATTTTTTAAAAAATATATATTTTATTGAGTTTTTACAGAGAGGAAGAGAGAGGGACAGAAAGCTATAAACATCGATAAGAGAGAAACATCAGTCAGCCGCCTCCTGCACACCCCCCAACTGGGGATGTGCCCGCAACCCAGGTACATGCCCTTGACTGGAATCGAACCTGGGACCCCGCCCAGTCCATAGGCCGATGCTCTATCCACTGAGCCAAGCCAGTTTGGGCTATTTTTATTTTTTAAAAATATTTTTTTATTGATTTCAGAAAAGAAGGGAGAGGGAGAGAGAGAGAGAGAAACATCAATGATGAGAGAGAATCATTGATTGGTTGCCTCTTGCACTCCCCCTACTGGGGATCAAGCCCACAACCTGGGCCTGCACCCTTAGTCAGAATCAAACCCAGGATACCTTGAGTCCACAGGTTGGCGCTCTATCCACTGAGCCTAACCGGCTAGGCCTGTGGTTGGCAAACTGCGGCTCCCGAGCCCCATGCGGCTCTTTGGCCCCTTGAGTGCGGCTCTTCCACAATATACCACAGCCTGGGCGAGTCTAATTTGAAGAAGTGGTGTTAGGAGGAGTTGAAGTTTAAGAAAATGTGGCTCTCCAAAGACATGTCCATCTCTTGTCCTCTTGATATTTGGCCCTGTGGACTCATGAGTTTGCGGACCACTGGGCTAGGGCATAAGTCCAGTTTTATATTTTTAAATCGAGATTATACCTGCACCTGAGCGACAGAATCAGATTGTCCAGTAGGACCCACCCCTACTATGAACCACGGCGGGCTCCTGTCTGTTCCCTCCTCCCCACTTCCTGCTCCTCAGACTCGGGGCTTCCAACTTTTTCAAAAAGCAACGCATCTGCTTCTCTTTCTGCGTAAACGCACGCGTGTTGCCACGTCTTCCTTCGAGGCGGCACCTGTTGGCTTCCCACCGGGCGGGGGGCGGGGGGAAAGTTAGCCCCCAGCACCCGCTTCCCTCCTTGCGTACTGCTGCCTCCCCGGCTCCTGGACCTCCCGGCCCCCCTGAGCCGTGATTCCGTTAAAGGAATGTTCACTTTCACTTGCTTCTGCGACTTGGGTATTCATAAATGACGAGGGCGACATAATAGTCCAACCTTTACTTTCTTTTTATATATATATAGTTTATTGATTTTTTTATAGAGAGGAAGAGAGAGGGATAGAGAGCTGGAAACATCAATGAGAGAGAATCATCGACCAGCTGCCTCTTGCACACCCCCTACTGGGGATATGCCGGTAACCAAGGTACATGCCCTTGACCGGAATCGAACCTGGGCCCTTTCAGTCCGCAGGCCGACGCTCTATGCACTGAGCCAGACTGGTTTTGGCAGCCTTTACTTTCTGACACCGCTTTTCCCTGCACGGGCTTCCCAGCGGCTGTTCAGGCCCCAGGGGTGGATTGGGGTGGGTGGCTCTGGCTCTGGCTCTGGCTCCCGTGTCATTAGGCAAATGCCCTCTCTGTGTCCTCCTTGGCTTCCCTACACCCCCCTGCCCCCCCTCATTTCAGGGGTCGCAGAGGGTGGGTGTCCCCACAGACGGAGCCGGGGACTGGGTGCCGGGCGGGAAGCGACCATGGCCCCGTGTCTCCTTCCTCAGCTTCTCCATCGGGGCTGCAGGTCCAGGGCTGAGTCCAGGGTGGGGCTCGGCCCGGGGCCTTCCGGAGGTTCCTGAGTGAGGAGGCTGCCCGGGGAGTTGTGGGCTGTGGGTGGGGCACAGCCCTGACGTGTGCGTGTGGTTGGTGAGGGTGGGCTGAGGGGAGCTCCAGCCGTGGAGTCAGCACCCCCGGTCAGCACCCCGCAGTTGGCACCCCCAGTCAGCACCCCCGGTCAGCACCCTGCAGTCGGCACCCCCAGTCAGCACCCCGCGGTCGGCACCCTGCGGTCGACACTCCTGGTCACACCCGCGGTAAGCACCTGCAGTCAGCACCCCGAGGTCAGCACCCTGCGGTCAGCACCCCCAGTACCCCCCCGGTCGGCACCCCCCGGTCGGCACCCCCCGGTCGGCATCCCTGGTCGACACCCCTGGTTGGTCAGCACCCCGAGGTCGGTCAGCACTGAGGAGCACAGTCAGGTGACAGATCCGCCCGAGCGAAACGGAAACTTCCAGCCACACCCAAACCTGTGTGCAGAGGCCTGTGGGGGGTTCATTCCGAATTATCAAAAATTCAAAAAACCCAGACGCCCTTCCACTGGCGATGGACAAATGGTGGTTTGGCCGCACAGAGGGGTCCTCAGCCAGGAAAAGGGACAAACCGCCATCACACGCAGTTCCCCGGCCGGACCCCGTGCCCGGTGAGAGGAGCCCATGCAAACAGCTCCTGGCAGCCGGGGAAAGTGCTGACTGGGTGCTGGGGGAAGGTGCTGACTGTGGGTACCCGGGGGAAGGTGCTGACTGTGGGTACCCGGGGGAAGGTGCTGACTGGGAAGGTGCTGACTGTGGGTGCTGGAAAAGGTGCTGACTGGGTGCCCGGGGGAAGGTGCTGTGGGGGAAGGTGCTGACTGTGGGTGCCTGTGGGAAGGTGCTGACTGTGGGTGCCTGTGGGAAGGTACTGACTGGGTGCCTGGGGGAAGGTGCTGACTGGGTGCCCGGGGGAAGGTGCTGACTGGGTGCCGGGGGAAGGGGCTGACTGTGGGTGCCCGGGGGAAGGTGCTGACTGGGTGCCCGGGGGAAGGTGCTGACTGGGTGCCCGGGGGAAGGTGCTGACTGGGAAAGTGCTGACTGTGGGTGCCCGGGGGAAGGTGCTGACTGGGTGCCGGCAGCATGGGTCCCGCTGTGGCTCAGGCTGTGGCCTGTCAGCCTGGCTGGGGCCGCCCACGCTGCCCATTGGGTGTTTGGTCACCTCGCTGTGCGAGCTTGTCGCCGAGGAGGCAGCGCCAGGCGAGCAGGCCCAGCGCCTGCCTGACCCCTCGGGGCCCTCGGGGCAGAGGGTGCAGCACCCACTGCGGCCCGGCTCGTGTGGAGTGCCGGGCTGATGGCTGAGTGGCAGGCTGCTCTTACATAACTGGCTTCTCTCCTCCTCTCTCCAGAGCCGGATCCCACACTGAGCAGCTGCAGACGGAGGGACGGAGAAAGCACAGCCGCCCGGATCCCGGATTCCGAGGGCCGGGCGCCTGCTCCGAGGGAAGAGCCGAGGCCACGCCGCCGGTCCGTCCCCGCGGCCATGGCGCCCGCCGCCCCCCGGCTGCCCTCCGCCCGGCCGGGCAGATAGGGCTGGCGCTGCCCCAGGCGCACCTGCGACCCCCGGCCAGCCCTCTCGCCCTCGGGGCCGCCGGATGCCATGTAGGCCCCCTCGGGCCTCTGGGGACACACACGCCTCCGGGGACTCCGCCTCTGACGCCTGGGGGACCCTGCGCACCACCATGCCCCGGGGACTCGCCTGCCTCCACTGTGAGTACTGGGGGGTCAGTTCTGGGGGGCTGGGGCGGGGGTGGGTAGGGGGGGGAGACAACACCGCCCCAGGGAGGTCCTGGCCCAGAGCCAGGCTCTGCTGTAACCATGGCAACTGGGCCATTCTTGCTGGGGAGAAGTTGAGATGCTTCCCCGCCTAGTGCCGGCGCCTTCGGGGGCTCCCTGGCCTGCCTCCTCCCATCTCCAGCCGACCCCGCTCAGGGCAGGGCGGTGGCAGTCGTGGCTGGGTGGGCGCAGGCCGTGGTGGCCGTGGGGCAGGCGTGGGGGATCGGAGCAGGCATGGGGGTCAGGGCAGGCACGGGGGGTCAGAGCAGGAATGGGGGGGTCAGAGCAGGCATGGGGGGTCAGAGCAGGCATGGGGGATTGGGGCATGCATGGGGGGTTGGGCAGGCATGGGGGGTCAGAGCAGGCATGGGGGATTGGGGCATGCATGGGGGGTTGGGGCAGGTATGGGGGGTCAGGGCAGGCATGGGGGATCGGGGCAGGCATGGGGGGTTGGGGCAGGTATGGGAGGTCAGGGCAGGCATGGGGGGTCAGAGCAGGCATGGGGGGTCAGAGCAGGCATGGGGGGTCGGGGCAGACATGGGGGGTCGGGGCAGGCAGTGGTGGCCGTGGGGCAGGTGTGGGGGGTCAGAGCAGGCATTGGGGGTCAGGGCAGGCATGGGGGGTCAGAGTAGGCATGGGGGATTGGGGCAGGCATGGGGGGTTGGGGCAGGAATGGGGGGTCAGAGCAGGAATGGGGGGTTGGGGCAGGCATGGGGGGGTCAGGGCAGGCATGGGGGGTCAGAGCAGGTATGGGGGGTCGGGGCAGGCATGGGGGGGTCAGGGCAGGCATGGGGGGTCGGGGCAGGCATGGGGGGTTGGGGGCAGGCATGGGGGGTCAGGGCAGGCATGGGGGATCGGGGCAGGCATGGGGGGGTCAGGGCAGGCATGGGGGGTCGGGGCAGGCATGGGGGGTTGGGGCAGGCATGGGGGGTCAGGGCAGGAATGGGGGGTTGGGGCAGGCATGGGGGTTCAGGGCAGGTATGGGGGTCAGGGCAGGCCTGGGGGGTCAGGGCAGGCAGTGGTGGCCGTGGGGTAGGCACGGGGGTCGGAGGCAGCCATACCTTCCCGGGCTCCTGGGTGCCGGCAGTACCTCGGTCCCCGCGGTGGCAGAGAAGCTTTCTAGCCGGCCTGGGTGTGGCCGCCAGGCGGAGGCGGGGGGCTGTGACAGTGTCTGGTCCCCAAGGCGGGGGAGACGCCAGCCGGTGCCTCGGCAGGCAAAGGCGGCTGCTTCCCCGTGGGGAGCAGATTGAGAGGCGGGGGGAGGCAGCGTGTTGGGGGAAAGAAACACGAGTTGACACGGGGACAGAAAGAAAGGGTCTAGCTGCCTCCGGCGCCTGCAGGGGGGAGGCCGTGGGAGTGAGTCACACAGCTCGTGTGTCTGCCACCCCCCCCCGCCCACGGGAGGCAGCGCGGGCGTGGGGCCCTGGCAGAGGCGTGGGGTCCGCCTGACCCCTGTGGAAGGACCTTGCAGAGGGTCAGAGCTCTTAGGACAGTGGGGGGGGGGACTGGGACCCCGTGTCCCGGGGGTTTCCAGGTCGGGAGGAGCGGGCGGGGCGGCGATGCTGGGGAGACGTCTGGCAGGGGGCCGGGCAGCGGCCGCGTGGGCAGGGGCTCGGCGGGATGGAGAGCCGGTGGAGAGGGAGCCGGGGCTGCTGGGAGGTTCCCCGGCTGACCTGGGGGTGGGGCCGCTGCTTTTGGGGGGCTCACCTGGCGGCACCTGCAGGAGCTGCGGTGGCGGCGGCCTTCTGGGCCGGCGGTGCTGGGGACCAGCTCCGGAGCTGGGCGTGAGGATGGAGGGCGAGGCGCAGGGGGCAGAGCTGGGGGAGGCAGGCAGCAGGACGGGGGGTGGCGTGAGAGGGTTGGGGTGTCACCAACTTGGCTTAAACCAGCAGAAATCCGCTCTGTCTCCTCGGCGCCAGAGGCCAGGAGTCCGAAATCGAGGGGTGGCCGGGTCACTCTGGGGAGCCTCCTTCCTGCCTCTTCCACCTCAGGTGGCTCCTGGGGTTCCTCAGCGGTGACAGCAGCGTCGCCCCAGCCCCTGCCTTCACGTGGTCTCTCCCTCGGAGCCCCCTCCTCCTCCTCTTGCGCCATCAGCACCTCTGGGGCGGGCCTTCCTCACGCCTGCAGGCTCTGGTCCCAGTGAGGCTGCATCGGAGGCTCTGGGGAAATAAGAATATTTTGGGGGTGCGCAGGGGGGTGGACGAGCCCTATTTCGGTACCAGTGGGCTGCCTTGGGGAGAGGCGCAGCCCCCAACCCCGGGAGCAATGGCGGGGTGGGGGGGTGGAGGGAGCCCCTTCCCCCCGCTGCCTCTCCTGCAGCCGCCTCTGTCTTCCCGGCCTGGACCTCGGAGGGGGCGGGAAGGCGGGTCTCTCAACCAGGGTGGGTGTTCCCGGCCGGCCGTGGGGCTCCCGGGGTGCAGTGTAAACCCCCCCCCCCCACTGCCTGGGCACCTGCTTGCTGGCCTGTTTCTCGGGGTGGAGGCAGCAGGAAGGAAGCGTACCATTGGAAGTGGACAGCCGACGTGGAGGAAGGCCGTCTAGGGAGAGGGTGGGGGGGGGGGGCGCGGGGGACAGGGTTCTGTCCCAACCCCGTGCCAGGCGGGAGGCGCTGGCTCGCTGAGGCTCAGTCCCGGCTCTGGACCGGGGGGCAGCCGGGGCAGGGCGTGGGGTGGCAAGAGCAGCCAGTGGCGACCGCCACCTGGGGAAGAAGACCGACTTTTATTTTATTTTTTTATTTAAAAAAATATTTTATTGATGTTTTACAGAGAGGAAGGGAGAGAGATAGAGCTAGAAACGTCAATGAGAGAGAAACATCAATCAGCTGCCTCTTGCACACCCCCTACTGGGGATGTGCCCGCAACCAAGGTACATGCCCTTGACCGGAATTGAACCCGGGACCTTTCAGTCCACAGACCGACACTCTATCCACTGAGCCAAACCGGTCTCGGCAGAAGACCGACTCTTAAAGAAAAGATGGGAGTTCAGCTTCTTAGGTGACCTCTCTGTGAACCGGCCGGGGCCCTGGGGACACCCGTGTGCAGCGGTGGCTCCGAGGTCGGCGGTTCTCAGGGCGTGGTCCCCGGACCGCCCGCCGGCAGCATCTCCTGGGCGCCGTGGGAGGTGCCAGGCCTCGGGCCCACCCTGACCTGCCGAGTCAGCCCCTCGGGTGGGGCCCTGCCCGCCCTCCCCGAGATTCAGAGGCCTGCTACCCTTCCCCTGCTCGAGGGGAGCCCCCAAACCAGCCCGGGTCGTGGTTACCAAACCATGTGTGTACACACGAGGGCAGCCGTGGGCAAAGTACGGCCCGTGGGCCAGACCCGGCCCGTTTGGCTGGAACCGAAAGAGCGGAAGGTTCTCTTGCTCTCCCCTCTGCTCGTTCACCAGCAGCCCAAGATGAGAGTGCCAGCATGGTCAGGTTGCTTTTGTTCAGGCCCTCCGGTCCAGTTTAGGAACCCATGGTGGCCCTCGAGTCAAAACGTTTGCCCACCCCTGCAACTAGGGGCTAAGTCGCCGGGTGAAGCTCTTGAGTGAATGGACAGGTGGCGCTAGAGACAAGGACTGGGGGGGGGGGGCTGGTGAGGCAGGTAGACCAGCGGCCCGGGTGATGGTCTGCGGTGTGAGAGGACACCCAGGGCAGCAACACCCGAGGCAGGAGTGACCCAGACCTGCGGGGATGCCACCCTGAGAAGGTCAATGGCTTAGAGACAAGATCCGAAGCGAGCTGGTTCCCTTTGTGCCGATCTGTTCCTTTGTCCAGATGCTGGACTGAGCACCTGGGAAGAGAAAGAGAGCGAGGGAGTGGGACAAACGTGGTGGTCGGAGTTGTGTGAGAGGAAGGGCTGGTGGGCTGGTGGGGCACAGGGCTTGAGTGGACCTGAGGACGCTCCTGGTGAGGGGTCCCGCGGTTGCCACGGCCTGGCAGCGGGGCGAGGAGGACGCGGGGAGGTGACGGTGAGCAGGTCTAGGTCAGTAGGGTTAAGGACAAGGACAATCCTTCCTAAGGACCAGGAAGTGATGGGGGGTGTCCGTCAGCAGTGCCTGCTCATAACCAGGGTGGGTCCAGGAGAGGACTCAGCCGCCTGGCTGATTTTTGGAGGAAAAAAAGAGCTGAGACCGGTTTGGCTCAGTGGATAGAGTGCCGGTCTGCGGACTGAGGGGTCCCGGGTTCGATTCCGGTCAAGGGCATGTACCTTGGTTGCGGGCACATCCCCAGTAGGAGGTGTGCAGGAGGCAGCTGGTTGATGTCTCTTTCTCATCAATGTTTCTAGCTCTCTATCCCTCTCCCTTCCTCTTTGTGAAAAATCAAATATATATACATATGTATATATATTTAATGAAAAAGAAAAAGAGAAAAGATTGCTTTTGTCTATAACCATGGCGGGCAAACTGCGGCTCTTTGGCCCCTGGAGTGTGGCGGCTCTTCCACAAAATACCACGGCCTGGGCGAGTCTATTTTGGAGAAGGGGCGTTAGGAGAAGTTTAAGTTTTAAAAAAAAATTGGCTCTCGAAATAAATTTCAATCTGTTGTCCTGTTGCTATTTGGCTCTGTGGACTAATGAGTTTGCCGACCACTGGCCTAGGACAATGATGGCCATTGGCTGTAGGCTAGAGAACACGTCCCACAAAGCATAAGGAACACAATCTGGGACAGCTCTCCCCACCACCCATGGCTTTGCAGGCACACGTGTAGCGAACAGAATTCAAGTCGTACTTGAATTATATCCTCAGAGTATTGAGTCATGCTTTTCAAAAAAAAAAAAAAAAAAACCTTCTCCAAGCATATCCCGAGCACCTTTCTTATCACATACGCATGTCAGAAAGCATTGTGTCACAATGTGACTTTTATTGGCTGCATTAAGTGTTATTAGACATTTAGGTCATGATGATGAAATCATGCTGCGGTGGAAGTCTTTGTCCGTAAATCTTTTGGTTGACAGCTCTCTCTCTCTTTTCTTGTTTTCCTTTGGCCTTTTTCCTCGAAATGAATCTAATGTGTCAAAGGGTGTGGGCATTATTAATTCCATTAATAACAAAAACTGCCAAATGGCTTTCCAGGATGTGAGTATCCGCCTTACTACTTTCGCCAGCACCAAACTGCTGTTAAAAATAAAATTAAACAAAACCCTTCTCCATTTTGATAGGTGCAATGTGATTATTTTAATGTGAATGTCCTTACCTTTTTTTTTTTTTAAAAAAAAGATATTTTTATTGATTTCAGAAAGGATGGGAGAGGGAGATCGAAACATCGATGATAAAAGAGAATTGATTGGCTGCCTCCTGCATGCTCCCTCTTCTCCACCCCATCCCCCTTACCCCCCCCATTGGGGATCAAGCCCGCAACCCAGGCATGTGCCCTTGACCAGAATCGAACCTGGGACCCTCCAGTCCCCAGGCCGATGCTCTGTCCACTGAGCCAAACTGGCTAGGGCCTGCATGTCCTTATCTTTATTAGTGAGGTTGCTTTTTTTGGGTACGTCTCTTGTCCATTGATATTGTGTTCTTTCTGCTCTGATTGGTGTAGCTGTTGTTCATATATATATATATAATATTTTTTTTTGCAAATCCTCCTAGAGATTTTTGATAAGTCAGCTCAGTCACGGGAAATCACACAGGCTATGTTTGAAGTCACAGCGCCCCCCGGTGGTAAAGGCTGGTAACATTTGGGAGGCGGCCGCTCGTTGGTTGGGAGGGAGGTTCCGCTCAGCATCCCAGAGCGAGCAAACCAGGCAGGCCGCCCCAAACCCGCTGGTGCCCCCGACTAAGGGGGTGCCAGGGTCAGGCAGGCAGGAGAACGATGGTTGCCGTCCCCGAGAGTCCCTTCTAGAGCTGGAGCCGGAGCCGGCGCCTCCTGCAGCCGTGGGCCCTGAAACACGTTTGCCCTGCCCGAGGGGCTGGGGGGCCCGACGGGGTGGTGCCCGCCCGCGGGGCAGAGTGGGGAGGAGGCGGGACTGGCCTGGGGGCTGGCTCCTGGCCAGGAGCAGACCGCCTGGATGGCGCCCGCCCGCCTGGCCTGGCCTGGCCTGGCCGTGCTGGAGCCCGCAGGCCCCCTGCCTCTCCCACGGGGACGGACTTGTGCCCGGGCGGCGGGCGGGAGGGCTGGCGGCGTGGAAGCGGGCAGGCTGCTCACGTGTTGCCGTTGGGCGCGGTCCACAGATCTCGGCATCCTCCTGGGCGTGGCCCTGGGGGACCAGGGCTCGGAGGAGTGCGTCGCCACGGGCATTCTGCGGGAGAAGCTGCACTACCGGAACCGCCTTCAGTACATGGTAATAACCACGGCCCGCCGCGCCCGCCGCGCCCCTTGGCCAACGGGACGGAGGGGTCTGGACCTCAGGGTCCCTCCGTGTCCCCGGGCCAGCCCCGAGCCTGCAGCCTCCTTTCTCTGCCTGTCTCCCTCCCCTCCCTCCTCCCCCTCCTGCTCCCCTGGCCTGCACACACTGTCCCCCTCCTCCTGTCCGCCGTCCCTGGGGGCCTCCCCTCCCACTGGGTCTGACCTTCGCCCCCACCTCCAGGGGGCACGCACCCTACCTGTGTGTGGCTCAGGACTGGTCCCCAGGAAGCCGTGGGGGAGCCGCAGACACTTCTTATTTTTTTAAAAAATATATTTTAGCCGAAGCCGGTTTGGCTCAGTGGTAGAGCGTCGGCCTGCGGACTAAAAGGTCCCGGGTTCGATTCCGGGCAAGGGCATGTACCTTGGTTGTGGGCACATCCCCGGTAGGGGGTGTGCAAGAGGCAGCTGGTCGATGTTTCTCTCTCATTGACGTTTCTAACTTGCTCTCTCTCTCCCTTCCTCTCTGTAAAATATCAATAAAATATATTAAAATAAATAAATAAATAAATATATTTTATTGATATTTTACAGAGAGGAAGGAAGAGAGAGAGCGAGCTAGAAACATCGAAAAAATAAATAAATAAATATATTTTATTGATATTTTACAGAGAGGAAGGAAGAGAGAGAGCGAGCTAGAAACATCGATGAGAGAGAAACATCGACCAGCTGCCTCCTGCACACCCCCTACCGGGGATGTGCCCACAACCAAGGTACATGCCCTTGACAGGAATCGAACCCGGGACCCTCCAGTCCGCAGGGCGACGCTCTGTCCACTGAGCCAAACTGGTTCTGGCTCATGTTTCCTTTTTAAAAGGCTTTGTTGAGAGATGGTTCACACAGCACACCATTCGCTCACGTACACGCACGCATGGGCACGTACACACACACACACACACACACACACACACACTCACGTGGGTTTAGCGCTTGCACAGCTGGGCAGCCGTCACCACACTTTTTTGTAAAACATATTTTATTGATTTTTTTTTTTTTTTACAGAGAGGAAGGGAGAGGGATAGAGAGTTAGAAACATCGATGAGAGAGAAACATGGATCAGCTGCCTCTTGCACACCCCCCACTGGGGATGTGCCCACAACCCAGGCACATGCCCTTGACTGGAATCGAACCCGGGACCCTTCAGTCCGCAGGCTGATGCTCTGTCCACTGAGCCAAACCAGTCAGGGCACCAAACTCCTTTGGGTGCCCCTCAGCCTTCCCCTCCCACAAGGACTCTGCTTCTCTCGGGTGGGGAGTCCCTCCTCCTGCTTCTGGGCCCAATCCTCTGCCCTGACAGCGTCCGTGTGTTTTGTCTCCTCCCTCCCCGAGCCCCAGAGGAGAGCCCGCTGTCCCCCCGCCCCCCACGGAGCCGCGTGCCCTCTCCCGAGCCACCTCTGCCCTCACAGGCGGCTCCCGGCCCCCTCCTTCGGCAGAGTGTCGGGGGGGGGGGGCGGGGGGCGGGGGGGGCAGTTGGGGAGCACCTGTCTGTCTGCGCCGTCCCTGACTCTGACCTCGCGGTTTTGGCTTACCTCCCCAGAAACTGAACTTCCCCATCGACTACAGGCTCAGCATGCCTTACGAAGGGGTGCTCAGAGCGGCCAACGTCACGAGGCTGGTGAGGACCCCCCACCCCTCCACCCCTGCTCCCTGGGCTGGGCGGCCCTGTCTCCGGGGGCATCGGGCCTCTCCAGAGAGAGCCATCGGTGTGCGGTGTGCGTGGCAGCTCCTGTGGCAGGGCCTCTCCTGGCCCCTCAGGCAGGCTCGCCCAGGCCCAGGCCGGGGCCCCGGCCCGCCTGCAGTCCACACGGACCCCTGTGGCCGGCTCCCGGGCCCGGGCGGCTGGGGGCAGTGTCAGCGGAGTGGGAAGGGCGCCGAGGCCCGGGACTGGGGTTCAGCGGTCTCTCCCTCCCGCAGCAGAGGGCCCGGGTGAGCCAGCAGGAGCTGCGCTACCTGTGGGTGTGGGTGAGCCTCAGCGCCACCAGGGCCGTGCAGGAGGTGCTGCTGGAAGGCCACCCGTCCTGGAACTACCTGGAGGACGTCCGCACCCTGCTGGGGCAAGTCGAGAGGGTCCTCAAGGTGAGCGGGCCAGGATGTGGGCGGGCGGGGGGTGTGTGCCTGCCTGCATGCACGTTGTGTGTGTCTGCATGCACGTTGTGTGTGTCTGCATGCATGTCGTGCGTGCCTGCCTGCCTGCATGTGTGAGTGTGCCTGCATACATGTGTGTGTGCCTGCATGTGTCCCCATGTGCGCGTGTGTGTGTGTGCGTGTGTGTGTGTGGGTATGCTGGCCAAGGGCTGTCGAGGGCGGATGTGAACGCCTGGGAAGGCCCAGCAGGTCCTGATGGGCGAGGGGGAGGTGGGAAAGAGGAGGAGACAGCAGGTGACCACCGGCGGGTGGGCTGGGCTGGGTTGGGGGGAGGGGCAGGGTGTGCCCGAGACCCTGCGCCAGGTTTTGCAATCTTGGGTAAAAGTCATTGAACCCTGTGGCTTTGCTTCTGCAACGTTGCTTCTCCTCCCCCTCTCTTCCTTTGTAGGGAAGGAGGAGGGACGGGTCGGCAGAGCACAGGAGGTGGTTAGGGCGAGGAAACGCTTCTGTATGATAGTGAACGGGCGGCATTGTGCATCTACCGAGTTTCCCCGAAAATAAGACATCCCCCGAAAATAAGACCTGCTTCATGGAAACATAACACATCCCCTGAAAATAAGACTGAGCGTGTCTTTGGGAGCAAAAAATTGAATATAAGACCCCGTCTTATTTTCGGGGAAACGGGGTACGGGTTAAAGCCGTGACAATGTACAACACGGAGCGTGAGCCTGGATGTAGACTATGGGCTTCAGCTAACAACAACAACAACAACAATAATATAATAGAGCGGCTCCTAGTAACTGCCTGCTCAGCAGGGTGGTCTGAGGCCTCTGGGTAGGTGTGTCCCCACAGAAGCCTGACCAGTAAGGTGACTGGGTGCGTGTGCCCCCCACAGGCATGTGGGAACCCCTCCACACACCCTCATGTTGCCTTGCTCCCCTGGTACCCTCTGCTCCAGGAACCCCCACTGCTCCCCAGCCAGAACCCCCAACAGCCACTGTGAGCTCTCTCTCTTTTTTTTAAAAAAATATATTTTATTATTTTTTTTTTACAGAGAGGAAGGGAGATAGCGTTAGAAACTTCGATGAGAGAGAATCATCCATCAGCTGCCTCCTGCACTCCCCTCACTGGGGATGTGCCCGCAACCAAGGTGCATGCCCTTGACCGGAATCGAACCCGGGACCTTTCAGTCCGCCGACCGACGCTCTATCTGGTTTCGGCCATGTGAGCTTCTGCGGACACCCGGCTGAGGGGCCTGAAGCTGCTTTTGCTGCTGCCTGCGGGGGAGCTCTCCGAATTCTGACAGCGGCCAGCGGCCTTTTTAAGTCCTCACCGGAGGATATTTTCCCCAGGGGTTTTCAGAGAGAGAGTGGGAGGAAAAGGGGGAGACAGAGAGAAACACCCATGTGAGATAGAGAGAGAGAGAGAGAGACAGACATCGATTGGTTGCCTCCCGCTGCCCCTGACCAGGGCCGGGCCCAACCGAGGTACCTGCCCTTGACCGGAATCGAACCCAGGACCCTTCAGTCCGAAGGCTGATGCTCTATCCACTGAGCCAAACTGGCCAGGGCCCCAGGGACTTCTGTTTTTTGTTTTTTTTTTTAATATATTTTATTGATATTTTACAGAGAGGAAGGGAGAGAGCTAGAAACGTCGATGAGAGAGAAACATGGACCAGCTGCCTCTTGCACACCCCGTACCAGGGATGTGCCCGCAACCAATGTACATGCCCTTGACCTGAATCGAACCCGGGACCTTTCAGTTTGCAGACCGACGCTCTGTCCACTGAGCCAAACCGGTTTCAGCCCAGGGACTTCTTTCGTGGCTGGCTGGTGTCTCTGGGCAGGGTAATCATCTTTCCGGAGGCGGGAAAAGAGAGGGGCCTCTGTGCTGTCTTGGGGTGAGGGACATGGAGGGGTTCCCCCTCCCCAGGGAGAGGGAGAGAAACGGCTCGCAGGCCCCCTGGTCTCGGGGAGGCTGGTCTGTCTGCTGTGTTTGGCTCCACACGTGACAGCCCCACAGCTGTGCTGGCCCGTGGCCAGCTCTTCCTGCCCGGGGCCTCACGGGGTGGTGCCCCCCCTCCCCCCCCCAGGTCTCGAAGCCCAGCCCCCAGGTGGAAGCGCTGTCCCCCCTGAGCGCCCGGAGGCCGAGCCGGAAGCTGGTGAGGCCCAAAGCCCTGCTGGACAACTGCTTTCGGGTCATGGAGCTGCTGTTCTGCTCCTGCTGTAAGGAGCCGGGCGGGGAGCCGGGGGCCGGGCGGGCGGGGGGCGGGGGGCGGAGCGGGCACCCTCCTGGGGTGGACGCCGAGGGGCTCTGGGTGTGGGCACGGGGTCAGCGGGGCTCGGACCGGGGACCAGGTGTGAGTGCTGACCGCTCCTACGGTTTGTTCTGTGTGTTTTTTTCCCCCTTCCTCCCCCTCCCCTCTCCCCTGCAGGTAAAGAGACATCCATCCTGAACTGGCAGGGCTGTAGGGTGCCCAGCCCAGAGCCCCTGCCGCAGTGTGAGGCCGCCTAGCCGAGCGCTGCGCCCGCGGCCCCGTCCCTGGCCCACCCGGCCCCTCCGGCTCCAAGGCCGGCCGCCCGGCTCGCCGCCACCGCCCCCCCCGAGGGCAGGGGCCTCCGGCCCAGCACCCGTGAGGCGTGCCCACGTGGCACGGGCCCGAGGTGTCGCTGGGTGGTGGGGGCGCCCCCCTCGGGAGAGCCCCAGGAAGCGCGTTTCTCCTTTGAGGAGGGATCCTGTGAGGAGGCGGGGTCGGGGAGGCTCCGCTGCCCACCCTCAGGGCCTCACAGGGGGAAGTGGGGGGGCCTGGGGTCACCTAGAGGTGAACCAGACAGGACAGCTCACGGCCCCTCCTGGCACCCCCAGGGAGGCAGGGGGGCGTGGAGGTCGCCGGCCTCAGCCAGGCTGGGGGGAGAGCGGGCAGGGCCAAACGCCGTTATCTTGCCACAGTGGGTTCTCTGGCCCATTCATTTTTTTTTTCTATTAAACACCCACTTTATTTTGTTTTCGTTGGTTTTGCTTTGCGTCTGGGAGGGTGAACCTGCGAGTCCCTCCCCCCTCCCCTCCCGCCCGCGTGTGGCTGGGAAGGGCGGAGGGCCGGATTGGGGGTGCCCTCTCCCAGGGCCTGGCGGGGGGCAAGGGGCTAGAATGGTGGGCATTTGAGGGACTGAATTCCTTCAGCCCCGCCCCAGGGGGCTGACCCCCCCCCCACAGTGCCTGAGGCCTCCCCCCCTCTGGCTGCCCTGACAGCCCCCAGCGGGATGGGGGAATCCTGCCAAGGTGTAGGTCCCGGCTCCCAGGCAGGAAGGCGGGGTGCAGGGTGCAGGGGTGCAGGGGCAGGTGAGCGGTGGGAGGCAGGAGGCCGGGCCAGGCAGGCGTCAGTTACAGTACAACTTTATTAATACTGGGTCTTCACAGTGCATCGTTACTCGTAGCCGTGACTATTAGATCGGGGGGAGCGGGGTGGCCGGGGGGCGAGGCCTGGAGAGGATCGTTTATTCGAAACCAAAACCCGCAGGAAAGGGAGGAAATGGTTCAGACTGGGATGAGGCGGCGGGAAGGGAGGCGGGACGGAGGCCTGGGGCGGGGAAATAAATTAAAACGAAGGAACAAGTTAACAACAGCACCAGAAAAAGTTACTTCGGGTCGAAAGACTTGGGGAGAAGAATGCCTCTGTACAAAATGGAAAAAATAAAAAACAAGGCGTGAGGTCCCCAACCCAAGTCTGACGGACGCGGGGGGATGGCTGGCTCGGACCCCGGGGTGGGGGCGGGCAGCCGAGAAGTGGACGGGAGGCGGTCGGGGGGTGAGTTATGTACAGCCCCGGGGTGGCTGGGGGTGGTGGGGGAGGGGGTCGAGCAAGGTGGGGGCACCCCCTCCCTGAACCCCCAAAGCCACCCCCTCCCCCAGGAGGCAAGCTCTTCCTGGGGGGGCACAAGGACCCAGCCACCCCCCCACGCTCTGCACACCCCGCTCCCATCACATCCTGCACCCGCCTCCCGGCCACGCCCAGGCGGGCCCCCCTCGCCCCGGGCGCTCAGCGAGCTTGTGCTGACCTCGCGACTTACAGGTACCTTCTCCACCGTCCGGGGGGCCCCCTCCACTCGGAGGCGCCCCCGGCTCCCCTGCCCCACCTGGACCCAGCACCAGAACCACACGACCTCCAGCTGGGAGACTCCGACCAGCCCCGTCCGTCCGTCCAGAACAGGTAAAGCCGACCTACCCAGGAGGCCCTGCCCGCCGCACCCAGCTCTGCGGGCCTCGGGGAGCCCCCCTCTCTGGAGGCGCACCTCCTGTTACCTCCGAGTTGGCACAGCGTGGCGGCGCGTGCAGGGGGCGGGGTGCGTCCTGGGTTGGCGTCTCCTCTGGCGACAGAGAGTCAAAGCCAATCTCCCCGGACTTCCCCCACCCCCGGCCTGGCCAGAGGACCCCACCCCCGGCCAGCCGGATGCCCTCGACAGCCATCCATCCGCCACTGGGCTTTGGGGGGCCGATGGGTCCTCCTCCTCCTGCCACGGGCCCCGTCCCTCAGGCACTCTTGGACACACCCTGTATCGTCCACCCTGTCCCCACGCAGTCCTCGTCCAGGAAGCTCCACTTTATTGAACTCCAGAAACCGCCCCCCTCACCCCCCGACCCCCAAGGTGGCTGCAGCTGGGAGCCGAGCGCCCCCGGGGTTAGGCCTGGGGTGCCCAACCGAGGACGGGGCTGGGCCCTCGGCCAAGCCTCTGACTCCTTCCCTGCCCCCCAGCCCCCACCCAGCCCCTCGGGGCGGGCTCCCTGCATTTCCTCCCGCAGATGGGGCCCTTGGCCCCTGGGCCCCCCGACTTCACTTGCCCCCGAGACCACCGGCCACTCCGCTCACCTTTTCAGCCACACCTGCTACCTTAGCCGACCGACCGGGGCCTCGCCCTACAGCCTCCCCCGTGGAGAGGCGGGGAGGGAGGGAGGGGCGGAGAAGGGCTCAGTTCAGAAAGGCCCGAGGCACGGCGGGCCCTGGGACACGGCCACCGGTGAGCTAGGCTGTGGCACTGCCGGCCCCGCCCAGGCCACGGGCAGGGGAGCCGCCTGGGGCTCGCTGAGATGGGCAAGGCAGGGCCTGGGGGGGAGGAAGAGGAGGAGGAGGAGGAGGGGCAGAGGGGGCAAGGAGAGTATAAAACAGGCTCCTAAGCCAGTGCCAGCCTGCAGCGCCGCCTCCGCTGCGGCGAGAGGTCCGTGAGGAGTCTCCCTGTGTCAGGGCGGGTCCCCCACCAGGCGGCTTGGCCTTGTGACTCGAGAGGAAAGGATGCTGGCCCGGCTCTGCTCGCCAAGGCGGAGGGCGGGCGGGCGGCGCCATCACAAGAGGCGGGGCGCCGACCGGTCGTTGGTGACGGTCCTGCGGAGCCGCACGCCGCGCCGGATGGCCACCAGCATGTCTTCGGCGGGGGCGTCGCCGGCGGCGGGCGGGGCGGGCGTCTCCTGCGCCGCCGGGGTGGCCGCGGGGGCCGTGGGGAAGGGGAACTGGCCCTCGCCCAGGGCGTGGGCGCCGGCCACCAGCTCGCCGAGCTTCTCCACCAGGCTGTGCCGGTTGGCGGCCAGCTGCCGCTGCTGCTGCTCCTCGTCCTCGGCGGCGCCGGGCCCCGGGTAGCCGGCGGGCTCGGGGGCCGGGCCGGCCCAGGCGGCGTTGGGCAGGCTCAGCCGCTTCGGGGAGGCCCTGGCCAGGTCCGGCGCCAGCGGCGAGCCGGCCTCGTCCCCGCCGCCGCCGCCGTAGAAGACGCACTCCTCGCTGCCCGCCCGCGTGGGCCCCGCGTAGCCGGGCGCGTCGGGCACCGTGGGCGTCTTCACGGGCACGATGGGCGGCCGGATGGGGATGGGGCCGGCGCTGGACAGGGCGCGGCGCACGGCGGGCTTGGTGGAGGGCGTGCGGCGGATGGTGGCCACGCCGGGGGGCGCGCCCGCGGCGGCGGCGGCGGCGGCGGGCAGCCCGGCGGTGGGCAGCCCCGCGGTGGAGGCGGGCCGCTTGGTCTGCAGCAGCCGGCGGTAGTTCTGGGCGATGTTGCTGTTGCGGGGGATGGTGGACGACTTGTCGAACTCGGGCGGGCCCTCGGTGTCGGCGTCCCCGTTCACCGAGTAGCAGTCGTAGTCGGAGCCTGGGGGCGCGGGGGGCACGGGAGGCGGTGGGCCGGGGGCCGGCCGCCGGCCGGGGAGCCCGCCCCAGCCCCGGCGCCTACCTTGGGAGGGGATGGTGTCCTCGGAGCAGGAGGGCGTGGTGGTCTGCGTGCTGTAGCCGCTCGAGTACTGCAGCGAGTCCCGGCTGCTCTTCTGGTGCTCCAGGCTCAGGCCGCGCGTCAGCACCATGGCCAGGTCGCTGGCCGCCGGCGACACCTCCTCGCCGTGCTGGGCAGGGAGAGGGCGGGCTGAGCCGGCCACCGGGGCTGCTGCAGGGGGCGCCCCCTGGGGGTGGGGGTGCCCCGGGGGAGCGGCCGCCTACCTTGGCGGCGATGGTGGCGGGGGACATGCGGGGCCGGGGGGCTTCATCTCCGCCGGGGCCCAGGCTGCCCCCGCCGGCCGGGCCCGGCTCCGCGTCTCTCAGGAGCTCCACGCGGTCCTTCCTCCGCTGCAGCGTGGGGGCCTGCTCGTGGGGGCCGGCCTTGGCCCAGTCCTGCAGGGTGCGGGCGCGGGCAAGTGGGTCAGGGGGCCCCTCGCTGTCACCCACGGGCCAGGGTTCCTGGCCCGTGCGGGGCCCCGGGCTCCCAGTCACGGGCCAAGCGTGGCGGGTGCTGAGCCCTCCGCCCCACCCTGCCAGGGGCAGGAGACGTGCGTGTGCGTGTGCGTGTGCGTGTGACAGATCCCAGAAGGGAGAGATGTGAGTGTGTGTGTGTGTGTGTGTGTGTGTGTGAGAGACAGATCCCAGGAGGGAGAGACGTGAGTGTGTGAGTGTGTGTGTGTGTGTGTGTGTGTGTGTGTGTAGGGGCTGCGTGCACCGCCGCTGGGGGGACCGGGCCCTCCCCACGCCCGGGAGCCGGGAGCTGGGAGCCGCCGGGGGCCGGGGGGCACTGACCGAGGTGGGGGAGCTGCACTCGCTAACGGACTGGCAGGTCTCCGAGGCCTCGGAGGACGCGGAGCTGGAGGACTTCTGCCATGCAGGGGCGGCGGGCGGGCGGAGGAGAGAACAGAGCTGGTCACGGCGGCATGCAGCGGGGGTCCCACCAGCACCCGTCCTGCCGCCCGCCCCCACCCGGCTCCCGGCTGAGAGCACCCACAGCAGGACGAGCACCAGAGCGCACACCCCCAGCTCTGAGGCCCCCCATTTCCCCCGCACCCCAGTGGGTTTAGAGAAGGAGAGACAGGCCTGCAGCTGGCGGCCTGGGTGTGGGGGCGAGGGAAGGAGCGCAGGGCGGCGGCAGGGTCCGGCGTGGGCAGCTGGCCGGCGTGTCGGCTTCCCGAGGGGAGCCGGGCGGCCTGGGGAAGGGCGGCCCCGAGCTCCCTGCGGCCCCGGCTGAGCTGGGCTGCCTGAGAGGCACCCACTGTATGTGCAAGTTGGGGGGTTCGGGGAGACGTGGGGGGGGGTTGGAGCCACAAACGCAGCAGCTGAGGGACAGAATGAGGCAGTGAGAGGAGCGAGAGCGCCACCAGTCCAGTGGCTGGAAGAGGGCCCAGCAAAGGAGAGTGACGAGCCGCTGGTGAGAGGAGGCGGGTGACAGACACCTCTGGGCCAGTGGAGGTGGCAGGGGCAGCTGTGCCCAGGGGGTGGGGGGGCGGCGGGGGCCTCGAGAGCCGTTTCAGGAGCATGTGGGAGCAGACGTCCCTGTGGGAGGCCTCGACTCAAAACAAAAACGAACGAGCAAAATACAAGCATGGGCAGACCCGGGGCAGATGCTCAGGGACGAGTGAAAAAGAAAAAAAAGGATGAGGAAAACTCAGCACTTAGTCACGAGGAAAAAAAAACAAACCCCAAACAAAACCGACCACACTTAAACTGGGGATAGAATGGGCCTCCTTCACTCTGTCAACGAGGAGCTATAGACACGGCGCTGCTTTTCCGCCGCGGCCGGCCGGGTAGCTCAGTTGGTTAGAGCGTCGTCCCAGGACCCCACGGTTGTGGGTTCGATCCCCGGTCAGGGCACACACCAGAAGCAACCACTGACAGGCATGAATAAGTGGGACGACAACTCTCGCCCTGGCTGGCTCGGCTCAGTGGACAGAGCGTCAGCCTGTGGACCGGAGGGGCCTGGGTTCGATTCCGACCGAGGGCACGTGCCTGGGTTGTGGGCTCGATCCCCGATTGGGGGGGAGGGGGAGTGTGCAAGAGGCGGCCAATTGATGATTCTCATTTCTATTTCTCTTTCTCCCTTCCTCTCTGAAATCAATGTAGAATATATTTTTAAAAATCTGTTTCAAATTAATAAAATATTTTTAAAATGACTTTCTTCTCTCTGGGGTTGGGGGTGAATGGGAATGAGGTAGAGGTGGGCAGGGTAGACAATGCTTTTGAGAAGTTGTGCTGTGAAGGAGACTGATGGCAGGAGGTGGGGGGGGGGGGAGGAGGGCCTTTACAATACTAGAGCAGGGGTAGGCAAACTTTTTGACTCGAGAGCCACAATGGGTTCTTAAACTGGACTGGAGGGCCAGAGGGGAGAGCAAGAGAACCCTCCGCTCTTTCAGCTCCGCGGGCCGTATAGAACGGCCAACCGGGCCGGATCCGGCCTTCGGGCCGTACGTAGTTTGCCCACGGCTGGTCTAGAGCCTGTCTGTCTGTGTGAGGACAGGAAGGAGCGGCCCGGGGAGGGGCAGTGCCGTGGGGACAGCCGTGGGCAGGCGAGCAGAGGTGCGTGCTGAGCCCCAGGGGACCCGGGCCTGTGGCCTGAACCCCGCCGTCCGCCTCCCGGGTTTAGAGCGAGCCGGCCCGCGGCCCACCCGCTCCCAGCGAGGGCCGGAGGGAGCAGGCGAGGATGAGGCCCGAGCTCCTGCTGACCCTGCTGGGCCCTGTGGCTGCTCCAAGACCTCCCCCCACCCCCCATCCCCCCGGAGCCGGAGGCAGCGAGCCGGCCCGCCCCCGGGGGGCGCCCTCACCTGGCTGGTGATGTCGGAGGGCATGGGCGAGGGAGGCTTGGAGTGGGCGGCGTCCTGGGAGACGAAGCCGGAGTCGTGGGAGGAGATGCTGGAGAGGCGGGCGGAGGCGGCGGCGGGCTGCGCCAGGCTGCGGTAGCGACAGGCGGAGCCGGGTGAGTACGTTTGGGCGCCCCCCGGCCACGGGGCTCCGCCGCCCTTGGCGCTGCCGCTGCTGCTGGGGGCGCTGGGGGGGCGAGGGGCAGACGGGGAGACACGGGGGTGGGTGGGAGGGAGGGCGGAGGACGAGGGTGGGAGACAGGGGAGGGGCAAAGGGAGGAAAAGACACGGTTAGACTACGAGGCCCTGAGGCCCAGGGGCCAGGGGAGCCGGGTTCGGGGCCGTGGGGCAGGGCCGGCCTGGGCCGAGGACGGCGCCAGAGGCCCCGGGCAGGGCACGCCGGGGGGGAGGGGGAAGGGGGAGGCGGGCGCTCTGCCCTCAGGGCAGGCGGGCCTTAGGTGAACGAGGAAACCGAGTCACCAGGTGTCAGCTCCCAGCTTCGCCAGAACCGGACACAAGCCTGAGTCTTTCCACACCGTCCCCTGCAAGTCCGACTGCCCTCGACCCACCGCTGCCTCGTCCTCCACCCGAGGGTGTCAGCCCCGCCGCCCACGTCCTCTGTGCCCCGCTGCACCCCACTGCACCCCCGGGCGATGCAGGCTGCCTCCTGAGTGTGACCCTGGCGCCCCCGGCCCCGTCTCTGGTCAGGGGTGTCTCTGCAACCCGCACTCCCTCCGGTGATGCCGACTCGGGGGTCCAGGGGACCGGGCCCTCCTCTCCCGGCCGGCGCGGTGCCCAGCCAGAGGGGGTGCCGGGCCCAGGGGGCTCCCCCGGAACGAGAAACGTGCTCTGTGCTGCTCACTGCCTGCCCGCCCAAGGAGCCCCGGTCCTTACACATCTCCTCCATGCCCTGCCCCGGTGCCCAGGCGCCCGCTCTCGGAACCCGCCAGCGGGGGCGTCTGTCAGCCGGGCGGCCTCCGCACACGCTTCCGGAAGCCTCCGCGCCTCTCCCCAGCCTTAGGTTCTTACGATTCCCCCTCCCCCCGCCCCCCGCCTGCGCTGGGCCTGGCCCAGCCAATGGCTCCCTGCTGGGACTCTGGGTCTCAGGCCTCAGTTTCCCCTCCTCTGAAAGGGGGACGACCCCACACCCGGCCCGGCGTGTCAGAAGTCAGCAGAGAGGACGCAGGAGGCTCGGGGCGTGGCCCCAGGCCGGGCCGATGCTCCGTGAACACAGCGGCTCCCGCACAGCCCCCTCCGGCCCCACGCAGCCGGGCTGGGCGGCTCTCCTCAGTGACACCGGCACCGTGCGAGCCGAGGGCCTGGAGCAGCTCCCCGGGGTAACGCTGCCCCCACTGACCTGCACCCCGACTGACCTGCACAAGCTGGACTTGCGGGAGCTGGAGCTGCTGGGGGATGAGGGTGGGGTCTGGTAGGACCAGCTGTAGTCCGAGCCCTTCAGGTCTTTGATCACCTGGACGGGGGCAGCGACAGGGATGGGTCCTGGGCCTTATCGTGTCTTGGGGTCCCTGCCCCCCAGGGCCCTCCTGCTCTCTTCTCAACCCAGAGCCCGGCCCCAGCAGGAGGCCCTGGAGTGGGAGGCCCCCCAGCCCTTTCCTAATAACAGGTCCGGACGCGGGGCGGGAAGCAGGGTGCCGGAGGGTCCCGCCCTCTCAGCGCCTCGGCGACGCTGCCCAGGGGGCCTGGCTCCGTCCACACACGGGGTCGGCGCTGAGCCCGGGCCAGGCCAGGCCGGGGACGTGGCAGAAGCAGGGCCCCTGAGGACGCTGCAGGGGAGCCCGGGGTGGGGTGGGGGTGGGGGAGTGGCCGTAAAGGACCCTGGGACGTTCGAACCCCGGCTCCGCTGTGCCCCTCAGGCACGCTCTAGACCAGCCATGGGCAAACTACGGCCCGGGGGCCGGATCCGGCCCGTTCGGCTGTTCTATCCGGCCCGCGGAGCCAAAAGAGCGGAGGGTTCTCTTGCTCTCCCCTCCGCTCCTTCACCAGCAGCCCAAGCTGAGAGTGCCAGCATGGTCAGGCTGCTTTTGTTCCGGCCCTCCGGTCCAGTGTAAGACCCCATGGTGGCCCTCAAGTCAAAAAGTTTGCCCACCCCTGGTCTAGACCTTTCCAGCCTCCGACTGACCCTGGTGCAGTGGGAGCCCGGTGGGGGTGGCGGGGAGTGGCGGGGGAGGCGGGCAGGGTCAGGGCTGAGAGCCCCATGAATCGGGACTTCTGTCCACCCGCACTCAGTCTGAGCCCCTGCTGGGTCCAGGGGTACATCACCCCTCCCCTGGGTGGGTGCCCCTGGGTGCCCCACAGTGGGTGTTAGGACATGTCCGGTCCTCTGTCCTCAGCCGCCCCCCCCCAATGCTGTCCTCTCTCTCCTCTCCTGGCCCCAGCCAGGGGCGGCCGGTCCCTCCCTCCCGCGCCCTCCCTGAGCCAGGCCGGCCCCACCTGCTCGCTGGCGGGCGGCAGCTTGTGGGGCTCCGCGGTCAGCACCACCAGGTCGTCGATGATGCCCTGCAGGTGGGTGATCTCGCCCAGCATGGTCAGCTCGCCGTTCTGAGGAAGGAGTGAGAGAGTGAGGCCCCCGGCCGCTCCCCCCTGGCCCCTCCCCCCACACCCTCCGCCACAGCCGGAGCCGCGGGGGCTGCGTGATCGGCTGCCGGATACATGGGCGATGAAGCGCTGAGACAGGCCTCTGGGGAGGAGTGTTTGGCACTGGACGCACCCAGCTGGGGGCCCCCCGAGAGCGGCCTTTCCCCAAGGTCAAGGGGTCCACTCCCGGCCCAGGAGGTCACCGTTCGGTTCAGGTCAGGGCACACGCCTGGGCTGCAGGCTCGATCCCCAGTAGGGGGCGTGTAGGAGGCAGCCCATCGGTGATTCTCTCTCACCATTGACGTTTCTCTCGATCTCCTTCTCCTTTCCTCTCTGAAATCAATAAACATATATTTTTAAAAAAACAACACGCTGAAACCAGTTTTCTCAGTGGGTAGAGTGTCTGCCTGCAGACTGAAAGGTCCCGGGTTCAATTCCGGTCAAGGGCATGCTCCTTGGTTTGCGGGCACATCCCCGGTAGGAGGTGTGCAGGAGGCAGCTGGTCGATGTTTCTCTCTCTCTCATCGATGTTTCTAGCTCTCTGTCCCTCTCCCTTCCTCTCTGTAAAAAATCAATAAAAAATATATTTAAAGAATAAAATAAACATATTAAAAAAAGAAGGGCGCCTGGTCAAGACCGGTTGGTTTGGCTCAGTGGATAGAGCGTTGGCCTGCGGACGGAAGGGTCCCAGGTTCGATTCTGGTCAAGGGCATGTACCTTTTTTGTGGCACATCCCCAGTAGGGGGTGTGCAGGAGGTAGCTGGTGGATCTTTCTCTCTCATTGATATTTCCAGCTCTCTATCCCTCTCCCTTCCTCTCTGTAAAAGATCAATAAAATATATTTAAAAAAGTAAATAAAGCCGAAACCGGTTTGGCTCAGTGGAAAGAGTGTCAGTCTGTGGACTGAAAGGTCCCGGGTTTGATTCCGGCCAAGGGCATGTACACTGGTTGCGGGCACATCCCCAGTAGGGGGTGTGCAGGAGGCAGCTGGTCGATGATTCTCTCTCATCGACATTTCTAGCTCTCTATCCCTCTCCCTTCCTCTCTGTAAAAGATCAACAAAATACATTTTGAAAAAAATGAATATAAAAAAGTAGAGAAGGGCGCCTGCCCAGAAGCTCCCAAATCCCTATTCTCGGATGCGGCGCTGGCAGCACCCGTGGGGGACCCGGCCGTGCCGCCGCCCCGGGACCCACCACGACGGGCTGCAGGAAGGTGATGAAGGTGCAGAAGCGGCCGCGCTCCTCGATGAGGGCGCGGCGCACCGCCTGCTTCTCCGTCTCCTCCAGCAGCAGGTACATGTCGTTGACGTCCTGCAGGGCGCTGTCCAGCTGCGGCTGCAGGTCGCCTTTCCCTGGGGGGGGAGGAGAGGCGGCGCTGGGGACCCGGCCCTGGGCTGCGTCCGCGGCTCAGGCCCGCGGTGGTGTCCCTGGCTGGGCTGGGCACTGCGCTGGGGGCTGGGGACCTGGGGGGGCGGTCGGGACCCTGGGACTTGTAGAGGGGCTGGTCCCCGGAGCAGGTGAAGAAGACGGACAGACGGACATGTACACAGGAAAGACACCGGAGCTGCGAAGCCACCCAGGCAGGGGGGTGGGGGGGAGGGCGGTCCAGAGGAGATCTCACCCACAGGACTCGCCCTGCCTGCAGGATGGCACCCTCTCGCCCCCTAGGGTGCTGGAGGGGGAAGGGGTGGGCAAAGTAGAGAGAGCACGGGGCTCAGCTGTCCTCCAGGCCCTGGGCTCTGGGAGCAGGGAGAGGGGGGGTCTCCATGTGGCCCCCACTCAGCTCAGGGAGCAATGCACGGGACAGCAACGGCAACGCCAAGAAGCAGCGAGAGGCAGAGAGAGGCGAGAAGAGGAAGTAGAGGAGCAATGAGACAGGAAGTGGGGAGGTGACAGGTCACAATTCTGGTGGCAGGTGGGCGGGGGCAAGACAGACAAGGGCTGTGCTCTTCCCCCCGACCCCCACCCGGGTGGTCCAACCCCTCTTGACCTGGCAGACTGACCCCGCAGTGGCCCCAGAGTCATCCCTGGCCCCGGGGGATGTGCCCCAGGCCCCTCGCTCGCCAGGCCGACCCCCTCGGCTGGGAGAAGCTCTTGGCCGTGGCCCTGAGCGCCGGGGAGACAGACAAATGCGACAAGGACGGGAGGAGCAGCTGGAGAGATGGACATTTGACTTACCAAGTAGCTCTACAGGAAGGATGTGGAAGGAAGAGGAGGAGAGACAGAGAGAGAAAGAGAGAGAGAATGTGTGAAAAGACAGGCGATGGACAGAGCACTCCGGGGCGGGGGCGGGGGGGGGGGGCGGTACGTGCCCCTGGGCTGGTGGAACCGCCTGAGCGGGGAGGGTGGGGCCTGGTCTGGGCGCAGGGGGCTCCCTCTGTCCCACCCAGCGGGTCGGAGGGTCTTGTGTCCAGGACAGGGCCCCTCTGGCCAGGATGGTGCCCTGGGTCACCCCGGAGGGCGGCGGGGTCCGAGGAGGGGGGGCCCAGGGGCTGTGCCCGGGTGGGCGGCTCTGGGCCCTACCTTTTCGCGCTTTCTTCTGCAGCTTCAGCGTGTCCGAGGACTTCTTCTTGATCTCGTGCCGGGCCCGTTTGTACTCTGCGGGCGACGAGAGAGGACAGAGGAGGACCGTGCTGGGGTCTCCGCAGTGTGGGGGTGGGAACGGGGGGGGGGCCCAGCCTCCTCACCTTTTGCGTGGTCCTTGTCCAGCTGGTTGACGGACTTCTTCCAGTCCTCGATGCGCTCCTGCAGCGGGTTGATGAGGCTCTCCAGCAGGGCGCTGCGGACACGGGTGTGCGGGTCAGGGCCGGCGGCGGGGGGCCTCCGGCTGCGACACCCCCGCCCGCCCGCGGCGCCCACTCACTTGGTGAACTGCCGCAGCTTGCTCTCGATGCTGCGGTGGCGCATGCACATGCGCGTGAGCGCCGAGCCGATGTCCCGCGTGGCCCCTGGCGAGGAGGCAAGCGTTCGCAGCGTGGGCAAGGGCCCATCGGGACCTCGGCACTCCCGGCCTTGGCCACGAGGGGGCGCGCTGGCCCCGCGAAGACCAGGCCGCGTCCCGCCCATCCCACAATCCTGCTGGGTCAGGTCCCCCTGCCTGCGGGGCATGAGATCTTCCCCAGGAGCTACCGCCCCGCCGCCAAGGCCCTGCCCACGCCGGCCTTCCTTCGGCAGCTGCAGGCGCTCTTGTGGCCAGGAGCCCTTCGCTCAGCTGGGAGGTCAGAACCAGGGATTGCCCAAGAGCCGGCCCAGGGGCCTCCCCAGGTGTGCCCAGATGCAGGTGTGAGCGCCAGCACCGGCCCACGGCCCGGCTCTCACCACCTGAAGGAACCCAGGTCCCCGCGCCTCAGGCAAGAAAGCTAAGGTGACGCCGGAGCCCACAGGGAAGGCTCGCTGCCCCCTGTCCCCTCTGAGGGCAGATGAGGGGCTGGGAAGTCGCCATACTCGGACCCACGGTACAGGCGGGGGAACAACTGTGGCCGAGGGGCCAAAGGGGCGCCCCACAGCAAGAACGGAAGCCCCCCGTGACACCCCTGACGCCGTCACCCACTCCCGCCTGCGTGCCCCTAGCGACGAGAGAGAGAGAGAGAGAGAGAGAGAGAGAGAGAGACAGACAGACAGAGAGACAGAGGGAGGCTCCCTTTCTCAGCAGCCAGCCCCTTCCGTGAGGGGGCAGGATGCAGGATCCTCTCCCTGGCTCCTGGTCCCAGCCTCCGAGCCTAGCCTGGCCCCCCCCCCCCCCAACCTCGGGCCGGGCCCTCCCCACCTCGGGTGTTGGTGGCCATGTCGGCCACTTTCTGGAAGGCGTCCAAGAAGGCCACGGCCGCCAGCACGGTGGTCCTGGGGGAGACGGGCAGTGGTGAGATGGTGAGATGTCTGTGGTGAGGCCTCCTCACTTCCTCCCGCCCTCCCCGGCCGGCCCGGCGCCCCCGCAGCCTCACCTTAGCTGGGAGTGCAGCTTCGTGGCCTTGGAGTTGAAGTCCTCCCAGATGGGGTAGGAGCTCTGCGGGGAGACGGGAGGAGGTGAGATGTCTGGGGGCTGCAGGGCTCCCCGGCGCCCCCCCCCCCCTCCCTGGGACCGAGGACCAAGGACAGAGGCGGCGCAGGAGGAAGTCCTGGCCCTGGGAACAGATGCCCCTGTGCCCCCTCCTGTCTCCAGGCACAGCCCCGCTCAGGGGAGGTGAAGACAGCACACGGGGGGTGCCGGGTCCTCGGGGCTGCCCCGGGCCTGGCGGGGGATTTGGGCTGAGCCACACCGGGGGCTGCATCTCCCCCGGACGTGGCCCTGCATGCTCCCCACGGCACCGGGCAGAGGCACCGTGTAGGGGGGCAGGGCTCAAGGCGCTCCAGGTCTCTCCTGGGGCCCTGAGGGCCCGACTCTGTGCCCTGGAAGCCGTTGCCGGCGCAGCCAGCACCCACCCCGGCCGCAGCGGTGGCCCCGGGCCCGGGAGGGTGTGACAGCCGCAGGGCCCGGCCAGCCTGCTGGGGACAGCCAGGCCCTGGGCTGAATGGGGCCTTGTGCGGCCAACAGAGCCACCTTTCTCCGCCCCGCTCCCCCCTCCCGCCTGGGGACACAGTGTGGCCTTTATCCCGGCCTGGCCCAGAGCTCCACGTTGGGGAGAAGGGGGGGGGGGTCCCCCAGTAGGGAGGCCAGGCTCCTGGCGACCAAGCTGTCCAGTCTAACCACGGGCTCTCCCGGCCAACGTGCCTTCCCACGGCCGCCGGGCCTCAGAGAACCTCGGCCCCTTCTCATGGCTGTGGGCGCCGTGGAGGCCTCGCCTTTGAAAGGGCGCCGGAGCCAGCGGAGCCCCAGCCCCACGGTTTCCAGCCCTCCCTCCCTCCTCCGAGTGGGATGAGGTGCCGTGGCTGATCCCGGGAAAAAGGGAGGCAGAGACGCTGCCCCACCTCCAAGGGGGGCTCTCCTGGGCTGGAACCCCAGGGGCAGCTCTGAAACGGGGCCGGGCAGCCGAGGACAGCCTGCAGGGTGGGCAGGAGGCAGGGCGGCATCTGGGAGCCTCACAGACTCCCGCACCGCCCCTCCCCGCCCCTCCCAGCCCAACCAGTGCCCAGGGAAAGCAAATATTTGAGAAGTTCACACCGGCTGGAGTTCACACAGGCTGGAGTTCACACAGGGAGGGGGCGGGAGGGTGGGGAGGCTGTGGGTGGGCACGGCTCAGGGGAAAGGGTCCCTCCTGGCAGGCCCGAGGAGCTGACCCCCACCCCCAGGGGTCTTCTGCCGCCACCCCTCCAGCCCCTCCATGAGAGGAGAGCTCCAGGAGGAGAGAGGATGCGAGAGGGTGGGGGTGGGGGTGGGGGCAGCCGTCCTGGCCCCCAGGAAACCTTTGAGGCCCCCGGGCAGCCCGGGAGAGCCGGGGCCCAGGTGAGACCAGGCAGAGAGGAGTCCGTCCGCCCTGCAGGGCCCAGGCCCGTCCCGGCACCTTCAACCCGGCCAGGCTCAGGCCGCCTCGGCCCGAACACTGGTCACCCCCATTCTGGAGAGAGGAGAGGCTCCGAGATGAGGGTGAGCCCTGACCGGTTTGGCTCGGTGGACAGAGCGTCGGTCTGCGGCCTGAAGGGTCCCGGATTCAATTCCGGTCAAGGGCATGTGACCTGGGTTGCGGGCATCTCCCCACGGGGAGGTGTGCAGGAGGCAGCTGGTCCATGTTTCTCTCTCGTCGATGTTTCTAACTCTCTATCCCTCTCCCTCTCCCTCCCTCTGTAAAAGATCAATAAAAATAATATATATATATATTATTTTTATGTATATGTGTGTGTGTGTATATATATATATATATATATATATATATATATATATATATACACACACACACATATACATATATATATAAAGAGACGAAGGTTAGGCTGCCGAGCGGCAGTCGGGATGTGGTCCCTGTAGAAGCTGTGGGGGTGAGTCTCGGGGCACGGGGTGGGGAGAGGGCAGGGCCTGCAGGGATGGGGGGACGCCCAGCTCTGCCTCCAGTGCTGTGGTCTGCTCAGGGAGGGGACGGTGACACGCGTGTCCCTGGAGGGGTCCACATGGGAGGGGTCAGACCAACGAGGAGGCCCCGGGGCCCCGGCCCTCGGAGACGCTGGGTGCCGGGCGTGGTCTCGGCCCTGGCTGTGCAGGCGAGTGGCCCAGGCTGCAACCCCAGGAGGGGGTTTTCCAGGGGCCCCGGGCCAGGGCCCCCTCTGAGCCTCTGTCTCCTCCCCTGCAAGTCAGGACGGGAAGCCTCTCTCCTGGGGGGGTGGGGTGGGGTCAGAGGTAGAGCAAGCGTGTGACACTCGTGGCCGGATGGTACAGACGAGACACGAGTTTGATGTGCTTGGAGAGACCTGAGGAGGCACTGGCTGGAAAGCCCTCAGCATGCGCCAGCACCTAGTGAGTGCACAGTGCATGCTGGCCCCCAGGGCCTCTGTGTCTGGGGGCATCACCACTCCTGAGGGGCGGGCACACGTGAGGGCCCGGCTCTCCGGAGGGGCCGGTGCCGGGAGGAGGCCACTCACCGGCTGGAGGTGGGGACGGAAGCAGAGCCCAGGTACCGAGCCCAGCCCCGGCGTTTTCGGCAGGCCCCTGCCCCCTGTGGGCTCTGGTGGCTTCCTGGCACCAAGTGGGCACCGGAGCCGAGTCCACGGAGGCACGGCAAGCAGGGAACGCTCCCGAGGAGCCCCCGCCCCACCCTGGAGTGGGTGCCTGCCTCCACCCCTTCCAGCTCCCGGCACAGCCCGGCGCGGGCCTTCCGAACGGCCAGGCGGGGCCGCCTCCCGGGGCAAGGCCGTGCTCTTGGCGTGGCCACCCCCCGGGGAAGACGGAAGCGGTCCCCGAAAGCCAGGTGAGAACCCGGCCAGAACACACGCGTGCCCCATAGGCAGGGGAGTATGTGCGCCTGGCACCGCCCCAGGCGGAACCTCTCCCGTTCTGCCTCCCCGTCAGGAAAACCCTGCCCGCCTCCCTCGCTGGAACCCGGGCCTCTTGCTATAAGACATCCGCTTCTGCCTTAGCCCCGAGCTCCTGGCAGGTGCGCCGGGGATGGAGGGAGGGTCCTGCCCCCCTGAGCAGGAGCTGCTGCTCTCCTCGGGGTTTGGGGGAGGCTGCCGGCAGGGGGAGGGTGCCGGCCCTGGGGGTGGGGATGGTGGTGATGGTCAGAGGGAGGGTGGCCCGGGCTGCCCAGTCCCAGGAGGACATCCTGGTGCCAGGGCTGTGATGCCCACGGGCAGGAGGAGCTGCCGAAGGCAGAGAGAGGCCGGCACTCTCCAGGCCAGAAGGGCTGAGGTAGGTAGATCTGCAAGGGATGACGGTCTTAGGGGAAGCACCCCATATGGGGGTGGTGGGGGGGACCCCTTACATGCTGCCTAGCCGCAATCCCAGGCCAGGGGGCTTCGGGCCTCTTGTGGGGAGCAGGTCCCTGGCAGCTGGAACCCCCACACCGAGGGCCTGCCGGAGCCCCTCGGTGAGAGGTGTTTCCTCCTGGGCCCGTGATGTCACCTGGGGCGGTGCTGTGCACCTCGCAGGTGCGGGAGGCTGGGCGGCTGGGGGCTCTGGGAGTTCCCGTGGGAACCCAGTCCTCTCTCTCCTCCCCCACCCCAAGGGAGAGGGGCAGGGACAGCTCCTGACCCCCTCCTGCCTGTCCCCCGCCCCCGAGCCGGCCCTGCCACCCGGCCTCTGCGGGGAAGGAAGCCCCTGGCCTCCTAGACCGACCGACGAGGACGAGGTGAGGTCAGGGTCGGCGTCCAACAGTCTCCCAAATGACCTTGAGTGACTCCCGGGCCTCGGTTTCCCCGCCGGGTGAGGCGGTGGCGGGCCAGGGGTGGGTGGCCGGCTCCGGCCTGACCCTGGGCAGCCAGGCGGAGGGGCTGGAGCCGAGGCCCGGGGGTGGAAGCCGGGTAGGGAAGGCCCTCCCTCGGGGCTGCTCTGCCAACCCCAACCTCCTCGGCTCCTCCTCCCCAGGTAAGGACAGAGGCCTTGGCACGACGGGGACACTCGGCCTGGGGACCTTGGGGTTCTACGGCTTGTTTTTTGGGGGGGCCCAAGGGGGTGGTGACAGCCGCAGGGTCCGCACCGAGGCCCAGGCCGGTGGTGGGGAAGGAGTTAACGGTTCTCCGCTTAATTATTTCCCCCGGCTTCGGTGGTGACAGCAGGGACGGGGCTCCAAGGCCAGCCTTGGAGGTGTGGGGGGCGGGGGGAGGCCATGGCGGTGGTGGTAGGGGGCGGAGGCCGGAGGGACCCCGGGCCTGGTGAAGGTCCCCAGAGGCACCCCCCCCCCCCCCCCCGGGCCGCCAGACCTCATTCCCGGGGTGAAGGTCTGGGCGGGCGCGGGGAGCCCGGGGGCGCGCAGGCTAGCTCCGCCGGCGACCCCATGGGGGCGCTGCGCCTCGGGGGTGGCCCGGAGCAGGGACCCCGGGGACCGCACGGACGGACACCCCGACACACGGGCACCCACACCCCCGGGCAGGCGGCCGGGAACCCGGGCGCGCGGCGGGCGCGGGCCGGCCAAGGACACGCAGACCCCGCGGCGCGCCCCCGGGGGGACCCCGCGCCCGCCGCGCGCCCCGCTACCTTCATGTCGTTGACGATGGCCTGGAAGAGCCCGCCCAGGGCGCCGCACTCCTTCTCCGCCGTCTCCATGCTCGGGCCGGGCGGCGGGCGGGCGGCGGGGGAGCCGGGCCGCGGCGGCGGGCGGCGGGCGGGCGCTCCGGGCCGGGCCGGGCCTGCCGCCTCGGGCGGGGCGCGCTCAGCGGCCGGCGGCGCGGCGCTCGGGGGCGGCGGGCGGCCGCGGGGCGGCGCGGGCCATGACGCGGGGCTGAGGCGGCCGGGGGCGCGGCGCGGGCGGCTGGCGGCGCGGGGACTGAGGCGGCCGTAACCGGAGCCGCGGCGGCGGCGGCGGCGCGGGCGTCACGTGGGCGCGGCGAGGGGGACGCGGGGGGGGGGGGGCGGAGGGTCGCGGCGGGAGGGGCTGTGGGAACCGCCGGGCGGGCGGGCGGGCGGGCGCGGGCCCGTTCGCCGCCAGGCACCGCGGCTTTGAAATCCGAGCCCGGCGCGGCCAGACTGGTCGGGCGAGCGGGCGGCGGCGGCGGCGGCGCGGGCGCCAACGCGGGCCCGGGGGCGGCGCCGGGTGGGGCGGGGCCTGCCGGCTACCCGCCCCCCGAGTGAGGGGCTCCCGCCGCCTTTGGGCCCGGGGCTCCCCGGAGGCCCGCGGAGGGCCGGGGTCCCACACCGCACACCGCACGAGGTGTGTCCCGGGGGCCGCCTGCCCTGGGCGCTTCATCCCGGGCGCGGAGGCGTTCGGACCCTCCTCCTGAAGTTCGTGGGCTCCTTTTCCAGCCTGATGGGGAGCCTGGCGTTTGGGAGGGGTGGTGACCTGGTCCTCGGGCAACCTTTCTTGGGGTGGCGGGGGCCATGTGGGTCCAGGAGGGCCTAAGTGGGCCGCGTCCCGCACCCTGACCCCGGAGACTCCAGCAGTGAAGCCCGCCCTCCCAGAGACGCCGCTCTAGAAAAAGCTCCTTCGCTCCCACTTGAGAGCCCGTAGGCCAACCAGAGGCTTCCCAGAGCTGAGGTCAAGGGCCTCCTGGTGCGGTTCGGCGAGGCCCATTGAGCCAAGTCAAGGGGAAGCACCTGGGCGCGTCCTCCCTCCTCCCCACCCCGAGCTGCGGTTCTGCAGTGCGCATGCCCTTTCATTTGGGCACTCCCGAGGGGCGCCCAGTCCGTCTGTCCAGTGGGGACGTGTCCCACTGTCCCCGGGGCAGTCAGGATGGAAGTCAGGGTAGGTGCTTGGGAGGGGTTTCGGGTTCCCAAGCAGGCCAGTGCGTGGTGCTCTCCAGGAGGTAGGGGCAGGTCCTAGGGGCGAGCTGGGACCCCCAGGGCCCACACCTGTCAAGTGTGTAGTAACCAGACTCCCCACAGGAGACCTGTCTCCAGGATAAGGTGCAAGGTCCTGGGGCAGCCGCCGCATCAGGCAGAGGCGGGCGCAGGCTGAAGGCTTCCTGTCATTTCTTTATTGGGGCAGGGAATGCATCATTCACACGGAGCTCTGGGCCGGCCCCCGTGTGCACACAGCCACGCATACACACATTGCATGAGGCCGGGGCTCTCTCTGGTGGGCTGGGAGGTCAAGCTCTTCCACAGAGGGTATTAGAAAGACCCATTCCAGAGGAGAGGTGGCGTCTGAGGCTGCGGCCCCACCCTGTGGGAAGCCAGCTCTATCTGAATGCTGGACAGAGCTGGCCCTGGACAGAGCTGGCGGCCGGGGGCCGGGTGGTGAGAGCTGGGGTGGACAGACAGCCTCCACCCCGCTCCATCCCTGGGCCGTGGCAGGGCCAGCCTGCTCCGAGGCAGGCCTCAGGCTGTGGGAAGGGGCCTGAAGATCCCAGTTCTCCACGGGACCACTCCTTGGGCCTTCTCCACGCCAGGCCGTCAGAGGACCACCCTGCGGTCCAGGTGGTCCCCACGCCCACTCCGCTGGTGCCTCACTTCCAGGTGTTTCTTCTGCACCCTCTCGAAGTGCTGCAGCAGCTCTGCGTAGTCAATGCTGGCCGAGTCCGTTTTCTGCGACTTGGGGGCCGCCTTCAGACTGTCTCTGGGGAGAGGGAGCAAAGGGCGCACGTCAGCCGGAGGGGCGCAGCTCCAGACGCAGGCGGGCAGGGCCCCCGGTGGTGGACTCGATGGCGGGAGTTTGCTGCTTCGGGCCCAGCACCCCTTCCCCAACAGCCCCGAAGAGCCGAGGCGCCCTGGGAGCTCCCCTCCCCAGCAGCTGGAGAGAGAGACCAGTCACCACTGCGGCTTGGATATGGCCCCCCGGCCTGTGGGCTGGCAACAGCGCCCAGAGCAGGCATCGCATTGGGAAGCATTTCCTGTTTACGAGTGGCTCCCTTTGGGGTGAAAGCCAGGGCCTGCAGCCAGCCAGGAAGCCAGCTGGGGCCTGGAACAGGGTCAGCGGTGGGGGAGGAGGCAGCCCGGCCCTCTCTGGGGCAGGGCGAGGGCCAGGGCCAGCAGGGAGGGCTGAAGGGTCTCTCCCGGGCCCTCAACTGGCAGGACCCGTTTTTGAGTGTTGGGGCCCAGAAGCCCGCAGGCAGCCCCTGCCCCCTGGGGAAGGAAAGCCGGTGTGTGGCTGGGCATGCCCATGGCTCCTCCCGTTCTTGCTGCGACCACCCTCCCCAGCTGCACACTTACTAGTATGGTGTGCCGGGGCCTCCCTACGCTGTGCAGGCTAGTAACCCTGCTGCCCCTTCAACTCAGGGTTCCGCTTGCCCTTGAGGACTAGCTCCCCTCGGCCCGGCCCATTCACCTCCCTGCAGACTCTGCTCTCCTTCAGGAGCCGCATGGCCGGGGGCAGATCAGTGCGCTGGCTGCTACCTTCCTCCGCTCCCGAGGCCTGGGGCCCTCGGAGCTCTAAGGAAGGGGTCTCAGAAGGCTCTGGGCTGTAGGTGACAATCTTGGGTCCTGTGAGTTCATGAACAGACCCAATGGGGGTGTCCGGCAGTAGCAGGAGCCAGACAGACATGACCCAATGGCAACACGACCACTTCCTAGCCACTGGATGTTGGGTGACTCAGTTTCCTTATCTGTAAAGGGGGATTTCTCCGCCCCTGCCTAGGTACCTGATGGGCAGCCACCGTGGCTCTGCCCTCGGAGGAGACCAGCCAGGGCCTGGCAGCTGGAGGCACGTGAGCTGTTCAGCTCATTTTGGGGGAAACACGATGGAGCTTCACCCAAAGGGACCCCTCGGCAGTGGGCTTGGCTCCCGGCAAGGTACAGGTGCCCAGGGTCCGAGCCTGGAAGCACCGCTGACCCTCCCCCGGCAGCGTGAATCCCCATGGCCGGCCGTCTGGAGCCTGGAGGTGGCCCTGCACCCCCTCAGCCTGCTCCCCCCGCCTTCCTGTGAAGGTGCATCACCTGCGGACACCTGGGCCTCAGGCCTCGCCTCCAGAGCTGCTGGCTGAACATCAGCCCAACAAAGATCAGAGAGGGGCTGCCCTAGGGGCCAGAATGCAGGCAGGGCCCGCCTGTCACACTCACTCTGTGGCACAGGTGCCACTGTCCCAAGAGAAACCTGGGTTCCTGGGGGGCTGAGAGACGCCCTGGAGCTCAGGGGGTGGCCGGAAGCTACCCCAACCCAGGCCTGTAAACACGAGGCCGGAGATGACCCCGAAGCATGCCATTTGTCGCTGGGGTTCCATGGGTTGGTATGCGGCTCCCTCAACACTCCTGGTGAGCCACGGCATCAGGCCCCAGGAGTGAGATGAGGGTTTCCATGGAGATGCCAGCAGTGGATGGCAAACCCAGGGTGATATGCGAAGATGTGGCCGGAGTAGGGGTAGGGTCGGGAGGAGTGAGCTGTACCTCGCTCTCTGAGCAATTAGTCCTGTCCCCAGCGACTCAGCCTCCCTGCGGCAGACCCTTCCTGGCCCGGGGTCATGGGCGCAGGGAGGGGTGTGTCCCACGGGGGGGGGCGCAGGGCTCTCCCCCCTGTGTCACAGAGGGCACGGCCACCACGGGGCCCTGCACGGGTCCTTCACGTTTGCCTGGAGGACACGCCAGCAGCACAGAGCTGGGCACCTGTCACCAGGCTAGTGGTGAGCGTCACAGCGTTCCCTGCGGAGGGCTCCTCCGGCCCCACCCAGGAGCTGGTCCTTGGGGAGGGGCTGGAAGCCCGAGGGGCCAGTCTCCCTGAGCCCTGGGGGCGCCGTGAGCACACAGAATGAGGGGGGGCGGGGGCCCAGAGACTCCCTCAGCTGTTCCCCGCTTGCAGGCCTGTCGGGCACCTGACGCTGTCCTCCAGCTGCCTGTCCCTCCCAGGCCGACTGTCCGCTCCAGGGGGTGGGCTGTCCCCCTGTGCCCACCCTGCAATCTGACCCCTCCCCAGCTGTCCCCAAGGCCCCTGCTCACCTCCTGCTCCCTGTCTGCCCGGCCCGGCCCTTGTTTGCTAAGGACGGCTGGGAACGCAGAGCCCTGAAGACCGGCACAGCCCCAGCACCCACTTAGTCCCAGTGCTCACTGCTCCCTGAAGGGGCCCGGAGCATGTGTGGGCTCGCCTGAGGTCAGAGTTGGGGCCAGGTCCCTGTCTCGGCCTGGGGATGTCCCCGGACCGACCACGGGAGACTGAAGGACGCTTGTTTCCCTGGCGTCCCTGTGCAGGCTCGCTCTACCCTGGCTTGGGGCACGTGGGGGGTGGGTGTGGGGGGTCCCTCTATTCTGACATCAGGAGAGTAGTGGGCAGAGCTCAGAGAAGGGTACGGTCCTCCACAGCACAGGGTCCCCAGCACGGCAGGCTGGTTCCCAAAAGGGGGTCACCAGAGTTCACAGGCAGCAGACTGTCTGCCTTCTCCTCCCCTCCCACCCACCAGGGGTTGGAAAGCCAGTGGAGAGGAGGCCAGCGAAGCAGTGTGGCTTCAGGGCCTCTCCCCCCCAAATGCAAACCCAAGTCCTCAGCTGCTCCCTGCTCCTCTGGGGACTCCCCGGTGGCACCAAGAGCAGCAGGACAGTGCCAGCACTGCTGCCCTGGAGAGCTGTTGCTGGCGAGAGGGTCAGGAGCTGGGCCTTGGTCAGGAGACCACTCTTGCTGAGGGCTCGGCCCCTCCAGCTGGCCCAGGGCAGACCAGCGGTCAGGGGCTCACAGCCAGCCTGTGGCGAGGCCGGGCCAGTGGGAGGGGTGGTGGGCTGAGCGCTGCAGGGGCAGAGTGCTGGGGCGATGCCTCCAATGGCAAAGGCGCCAGTGCATCCGATGGCAAAGGCGCCAGTGCATCCGATGGCAAAGGCGCCAGTGCATCCGATGGCAAAGGCGCCAGTGCATCCAGTGGCAAAGGCGCCAGTGCATCCGATGGCAAAGGCGCCAGTGCATCCGATGGCAAAGGCGCCAGTGCATCCAGTGGCAAAGGCGCCAGTGCATCCGATGGCAAAGGCGCCAGTGCATCCGATGGCAAAGGCGCCAGTGCATCCGATGGCAAAGGCGCCAGTGCATCCAACGGCAAAGGCGCGAGGCCCTTGCAGGAGCGAGACGCCAGGCCTGCAGAGCGGCCTGAACAGCCCGGGAGGGAATTCTAGACACACAGGGCATCTGATGCAAGCTGGGCGCGCTCCATTCAGCGTAAATCTTCTCAGTGGCTCTGCCCGTTTCCATGGCGACCTGACAAGTGAAATTTTCCATCTCGGATGCCAAATGCCTGTGGATGAGGCGAAGCCTCCAAGGGTTACCAAATATAGACAAGGCCCAACCGGCTCAGGGGCCAGGCCAGCCGTGTGTCCGGGTGGGAGCCTCGACCCCTCAGCGGCTGCGGCCTCCTGCCACGGCTGCCCACGCCGGGCCTCTGGGCGGAGGGGTGTCTACACCTGATCTTCCCGTGGGCAGCGCCGCGCAGTGCCGCCTCAGGTGCACGCTACCTCTGATTCTCACGTGAACCCCGCTTCTTGGAGACGGTCTCGCTACCACCTACTCCCAGAGCCCCCCAGCCCGGTGCTCTGACGTGGAGATGAGAGGCCCACGGGCAAGTAGCTGTGGGTGGGCAGGGCCCAAGGTGACAGAGAAGCGTGAGGCCCAGGCAAGGAGACCCTCGGCAGCCCCCTTCGGCTCAGCGTCCTCACCAGGCCCCCGGGCCCTGCCCTTGCTGGTGGTGATGCCTCCCCCGCGGAGGCAGCGGGCGCAGGCCCCGGCCCGCACTGCACTCACTGGGTCTGCAGCAGCTCGGGGTTGGGCACGCACTGCAGCCGGTGCGAGAGCAGCTGGAAGGCGCTGCTCTGGGGCAGCAGCATGAGCAGGCCGTAGAGGGCCTTGATCAGGTACGGGTTGTTCTTCACGTCCAGCAGCTGCAGGCGCAGGTCTGCAGGAGGGCAGAGGTCGGAGGTTAAGAGCCTGGCCAGGACAGGGCCAGCTGGGGGCCCTGGCACAGAACTGGGCTCCACAGCCAGGTGCCGCTCCTGCCCCCATCCAGTAGCGCCTAGCGGTCCCCTTGACCTCCTCATTCTCTCTTCCTGGCGACGCCCAGCCTGCCCTGGGCTGTCCCTGCCCCATGCCCGCTGCCTCCCCGGTAAGGAGGGGCGTGGGCCTTCTGTCAGCAGGTCCCCGTCCGTGCCACACGAGCTGTGAATGGGTGGGCCGGAGAGGCTGGGTTAGGACCGCTGAGGGAGGGCAAGATGGAAAGCGCGTTCGTGTGGGGCTGAAACACACCCCACGGGTCTGGTAGGGGCTTTGGAATCCACCTCAGACCCAGTCCTGCCACCACCCCGCCGGGTGGGAGGAGACACACCCCGGCCCTGCCCAGCGCGTGTCCCCACGACACAGGCCCAGCCGCCTCTCCTCTGAGCCCCTCTGGGAGGGGGCACTGGCTCACCCTCTCGTGTGTCCAGGCCCAGCTGGGCGCCACTGTGGAGGGTGACACACCCCCCTGGAGGGGCCACGCCACTAGCGGCAGCTGTGCAGCGTCTGGGCTGACGCAGAGCCAGGCCCCGGGCTGGGAAAGCCAGGAAGCAGGGCCTCCGGGGCCTCTCCTCCTGAGGTGGCAGGGGCCACCGGGGAGACCAGGGCGGTCATCCCCGTGCCCTGCCACTCCAGCAGAAGCGTGGGCCTATCCGGTCCAAACCCCTGGGGCCTGGGGAAGCTGGGTCTAGGCATCCCACAGTTAGAAGGGGTGCTCGGAGGCACCAGGGGTGCATCTGCTGTGGTCGCCCCAACAAAGCTCTGGGCCTGGAGAGGAGATGCTGCCGCTTTTTCGGGTCGGGATGGAGCTGAGCTAGGGGAGCATGTGCCTGGCTGCTGGGAGCCCTCCGGGAAGTGAGGTCAGCTCAGGGGACCACTGGGTCAGGCTCAGGGGCGCTCTGCAGGGAGCAGGGTCTCCCCCTGGCATCGGGCAGCATGTGCCTGGCTGTTGGGACGAGCTGCCTCCTGTTTGGATGGGTGTAAGGGGTGGCGTCTTCAGCCCCTGCGTCTGCCTTTGGCTCCAGGGTGAAGGCTGATGGCCTAGCCCAGGGGTCGGCAAACTCATTAGTCAACAGAGCCGCAGTGTGCCGACCCCAGCCTAGTCTGACAGGTCACCGGCGCTGCCAGAGAGCAGGAGGCCCGGGTGGCTGCTTCTCACCGCACTGAAAGCACACGAGTTTCACGCAGGCACCGTGTCTGAGGCGCCAAGAGCTGTGTGTGCCTCAGCCAGCTGCCGCTTTTGCACATTCAGCCCGGGTGTTACGATCAGGCACTCCCACCCATCGGCTCCCAGCGAATGCCAACTCTGCCTTGCGGAGAGATGAGGGTGTGGCGCTTGGGCACACAGGAGCGCCTGCAGGTGGGCCGAGGGTCCCCGTAGCGTCCGAGAGCCAGGACAGAGAGGGACGTGCTTGGGGGAGGGGCCGGGCACAGCGCTGGGACAGCTGCCACCTGTCCCGACAGCGAGGAGACTCACCTTCAGTGGGTTTTGCTGTCAGCACTGCTGTGTCCACAAGAACCCCTCAGGCACCCAGGCAGGGTCTGATGCCACATGTCCCAGCCCTGCTATTCTCTCCTCAGCCCTGATCTCCTGTCTTACATTCTTGGCATTCCAGAGTATCCCTGGGGTGAGTGCCCTCCTCCCTCCCTCCCCCTCCTTCTTCTGAGAGTGGCTTCATGCACCCCCCCCCCTTCCCTGCCTCACTCCAGGCCGGCCAGAGGCCAGAGGCAGGGCCTTACATGTGAAGATGGGGCACTCGATCAGCTGTACCAGCTTGTCCACCTCCGTGAGGAAGTCCACAGTGACCTCCAGGTCCCCGCTGGGTGGGCAGTCAAGGAAATCTCAGAGCGACCCTCCTCCCTCGGTCCGGCTCCCAAGGCACAGAGCCTGCTCCTGCCTAAGATGGATTCGGCATCCGAAGGGCATTCATCTCTCCCTCTGCCTTTGTGTCCCTCTAAATGAGAGCGCCCGGCTCTGGCCGGCAGCTCCCTCCCTGCGCCCCGGGCTCTGAAAGGCTCTCACTTATCGCGGCCCCGCAGCCGGGGAGGGAGGGCTGGGCAGGGAGGGCTGGGCAGGGAGGGCCTGCTCCCGCCCTGTGGACGCTGCCCGCCCGGCCAGGGTCAGGGCTGCGGCAGGTGTGGCCTGTGGTCCCTTCATCACCAACGCCCGAGAGAAGCGAAGCGAGGGTGTGGAAGGGAGGCAGCACCGAGGGAGCCAGGCAAGGCCATGGCTGGCCCTTAAAGCATGCCCCTCAGGGCTGGGGGTTCCCCCTCTTCTGAGGCCTCCCGGCCAGCCCGCTCTGCCCGCCGGGTCACCGCCGAGCTCTGGCTCCGGCTCTGTGGCCCTGAAGGTCCCTAAACAGCAGCAACACCACCAACTCGCAGTTCAGCCCCAGGCTCGCCCCCCTCCCCACTCCACCCGGCTCTAGGCCTGTCTCCTGCCCACCCAGCGCAGGGCCCAGCCGACCTGCAGCAAGCAGCTGCCCTGCCCGTTCCCTGGCACCCACACTCAGCCGGCCCGCTCGGCCCCGACCCCCAGCCTACGCTGTTTCTCCAGGGCCAGGTGACAGTTTGCTGCCTACGGCAAACACGTCCCTTGAGGCACCCACTGGGCCCTGATGCCACAGGCCGGGACAGGAGGTGGCCGTGGGCCACCCCTCCAGCGGTGGGACCGGGAGAACCGCAACAGCGAAGGATACAACTTCTGGATGAGGTCGTAGGCGTGCCGGTAGTTCTGGGTGAGGAAGCAGAGGGACACGGTGGTGACGGGGTTGTGGCACCAGGAGCGGTACAGGCAGCAGAACAGGTCCTGGCTCTCCTGGGGGAGGCATGAGCAGTGAGCAGGGCCCGCCCCTCCCCCCGGGGCTCCCTGGGGGGACCTGGGCGGGAAGGGCCCTTGTGGGGAGCCAGGAGCCAGCCCTTTGGCAGCCCCGCTGGGCAGGCACTGTCACAGAGGAAACGCTGACAGTCCCTCCCGGACCCTGTCATTACTCTGGGCCCCGCAGAGCCACGTGGTGGTGACAGGGCCGGGTGGGGGAGCCTGTCTCCCGTGCTGGCATTTCTGTCCCCTGCAGGACCCTGCGTCCGTCCGAGTGCTTGGGGCTGGCAGGGCTGTGCAGGGGGCGGCTCCCTGCGGCTCCCACCCCTCGACCTCAAATGGCCCACCTTGCGCTCGGAAACCAGCCCAGGAGTCGAGCCCACATTGGGGGGAGCCCCTGCCCCGAGGAAAATTCTTAAGGCCTCCGCGAACGTCTGAGAGGAACCGCAGGAAGGAGGCCGGGGCGTGGCCCGGGTCGTCCCACGCCTCCTGGCCCCAGATGCCCTCAGACCAGGCCTGGCTGTCCGGGAGGCACCGAGAGGGGTGGAGGCAGGGCTGAGCTGGGAAGGAGGGCGTGGGGGTGGTGGCCACAGCCCCGGTAGGGGAACGAACCCCCCTGGAGGCCACCTGCACCTCAGCCCCCAGCCCCGGGGGGGCATGACCGTGGCCACGGCCCCCCAGCGCAAGATGGGAGGATGGAGAGTGGCCTCCTGCTCTCTGACCAGCCCTGCGGAGTCCTCACCCAAAGCCTGGGGCGGGCAGCCCTGATACCCTGGCTTCCGAGACACATGGTCCATCAGGGGTGGGCAAACTTTCTGACTCGAGGGCCACAATGGGTTCTTAAACTGAACCGGAGGGCTGGAACAAAAGCAACCTGGCCATGCTGGCACTCTCATCTTGGGCTGCTGGTGAAGGAGCGGAGGGGGGAGCAAGAGAACCCTCCGCTCTTTCGGCTCCACGGGCCGACAGAACAGCCGAATGGGCCGAATCCGGCCCGCGGGCCGTAGTTTGCCCACGGCTGGCTCTAGCTGTTGGGGAGCAGGGCCAGGGCCAGGGAGGAGGGCAACGAGAGCAGAAACTTGTGACCCCGGCAGGGTGACAGCCTCAGGCCTGGGCCTGACAGGGAGGTGGCATCCAGAGGGCATCTCCCATTGGGTCCCCCCATGGGCCCAGAACTCTGTGTGCCAGGGGGCAGCGCCAGGGTGGGAGTGGGGTGTCAGTGGAGAAAAGGCACCGCCTTTGATGGGCCAGGGGGGGCGCGTGGACCCGAGTGGGCACAGTCTCCTTGAGAGGCCTGCGCACGCTGCTCACAGAACCAGCTGTGACTCCCTCCCACGGTGCCGCTTCCTGTCACAACCCAGGGGCGTCCGGATTTCACACGGCCCGGGGAGACCTCCAGTGCCACCCGGTCTCCTCCCAGAGGCCACGGGGGCGGAGGGTGGGCTGGCAGGACGGGCGCCACGAGCCGCGTGCACACAGATCTCCCCGGCCGGAGCCCGCGGGCGCAGTACCCGTGTCCTCAGGTCCTTGAGCTGGTTCCTCAGCTGGAAGAGCTCGGTGGAGGTGAGCAGGATGGTGTTGAGGGTGTGGACCATGGTCGAGGCGAACTTGAGGTCCTCTTCTCGAAGCAGGATGTCCGCCATCGAGTGGAAGATGTTCTCCGCGTTCAGCAGGAGGCACAGCTGCCTGGAGAGCGGGCGGCGCAGAGGTTACGGCACCCCCGGGCCCCTCTGGACCCCTCCCCGGGCTCCGCTCCTCCTGGGGCCGGTGTGGGGATCGTGGGGGCGCACTGGGCACTGCTCGCAACGGGCCTCCCAAAACCACTCACCCTGGCCCAGCGACTCTGGAGCCCCCGGCCGTTCATCCCTGGCTCTGCCCCAGGAAGTGGGTTCTCAGAGAGCCGGCAGGCCCTGGCTCTCACCCCCACACACGGTGCTCCCTGCCGCCAGCTCTAGAGCTTCTACAAGTGCCGGTCCCCGTGTCCCGTCCCCCCGCTCCCCACGAGAGCCCGAGTCGGGACCTTGCTTGTGCCGTTCTCACCGCAACCCGCCGGGAGGGGCCTGCGGGAAGCCGGGCTCAGGCGGCCCTTGTGGATGAGTGAACCTACGGACGAGGTGACTTGACCAAGTTAGGGCTCCTTTCTTTCCACCGTCTCTTCTCTAGGGAGAATCCGGGGGGATAAGGCTTGGCCTTGGTGGAAAGGAGTCCCATTTTACAAACAGAGAACCCAGGGCGTAAAGAAAAAGTTTTTCCAGGGTCCCTGGGCCAGGTGGTCGTGAGGATGGGCTTGGAGGAAGCCTGTCGACCCCCCGGGGGCCGGCTGGAGGGGGTGGCGGTCCCCGGGAGTCCAGGCTTCCTGAGCGGGTGAGTGGTGGTGAGGAGGGTGGGTGCCCCTCTCTGACTCCCAGTCCCGGCTCCAGGGAAGCCCGCACACCAGCTGGGGCTGGTGGGGACCGGGGTCTGAGGCCCGAAACACGCCCATCCCAGGTCACTGACCTCGCAGTAAATGCAGCATCAGGCCTGGCCTCCTGCTTTCCTCTACCAGCAAATACCAATCATGCCTGGAGAAGATCTCCCACCCCCCGGGCCCCTCAGGTCCCAAGCCACGGAGTCCAAACAGTGGGCGGACAGGCTCCAGCCAGCCTCGGCCCTGCGGAACCAGCACACTCGGGCGAGAAACCACCAGAGACACGGAAACAGGGCTGCTGAGGGGATGGGTGGCGCTCTACCATCACCTGGGGCCCCCTGCCTGCCTGGAATGTGGGGTGTGGGGGGGGGTGTGGGGGGGCAGAGGTCCCAGAACCTGCTGCTCCTGCCCAGCCGTGTGACCCAATGTCCATGTGACAATGTCTTTACGTCCCACCTGGCGACACTGCCCACCTGTGCAATGGGGGCTGCTCAGAGCAATGATGGCTTGTGTGGGGTGCACGGCCTACGGCGAATGGGGCCCCTGGTTGGGTGACACGGGTGGGGTAACGGCCAGCTCGCAGGAGAAAGCCTGGCTCCTAGGCAGAGAACAGGCCTCCCGTCCCCTGCGGTCCCCCCGGCCCCACGGGGGCCGGTCTCCAGGGCCATGGGAGAGAAATGTTCCAGGAGGGCAGCCGGGGAGGAAGGGCAGCGCTCTGACAAATGCTCACACACGCCCGTCGCCTGCAGCTGCCGCCGTCTCCATGACAGAGGCCGGCAGCTGAGCCGGCTGCCAGGCAGCGCCTCCGGGAAGCGCAGGCCGGCGGGCCGGCGGGGCGGGTGCGGAGGGACAGGCAGAGGGGGAGGCCGTGGGGAGAAGGGGGCACCCAGGCTCCCGGTGTCCCTGAGACCCGGGGAACGCTGGGGAGCTACAGAAGGCCTGGGATGGGATGGCAGAGTTTTCTGGAAACGCTCTCCTCTGGCCGCGGTGACCCCGTGCTCCGCTGGTTCTGCCCCCTCTCTGGTAGCTCCCCCCTCCCCCCCCCAGTGCCATGCAGCTCCCCCACTCGCCCTCCAGGCTGTCTCTGGGGGTGGCATCTGGCCCACGATTATTTCCAAAGATGCCTGTAGCTCAGGGGCTGCCCCATGTGCCTCTGAACCCCCCACTGAGCTCTGGATGGGGCGGCCCCTTGCCTGGGGGACAGCCCTGCATGGCGTTTCAAACTTGGCAGGGCCACAGCGGAACTCTTGGCCCCCCAGCTGTCCCCATCTCAGGAAACGGCGTCACTGCCCACCCAGCTGGCTGCAGCCCAAACCAGGGAGGCATCCTTGGTCCCCTGGGCCCGTGTCAACCATCCCAGCCCTGGTGCCCGGTCCATCCAAGGCCGGCTCCTGACTGGCCTCCCTGCCTCTCTCGCTGCAGAATTCACCCTCCATGCACCAGTGGGGTCCTTAAAGTGTCCACCAGAGCATGGCTCTCCCCAGTGGCTTCCTGCTGGACCGAAATAAAACCCAGCCCCTCACCCTGGCTCCAGATCCCACACTCCGGTCAGTTCCTCTCCCGCCTCAGCCCTTACACGTGCTCCCTCCCTCACGATGCCCCGGCCTCTGGCACTTTTCTCCTGTCCTGCCCTCTGCCCTCTGCCCCGGAGAACGCTGCTCAGGGACTGGCTCCTTCCAGCCACCCAGGTCTCAGCTCCGTGACTTTCCAAGCGATTCTCATCACCCAGCTCATTGGGGGATGGGCTTGTTCACTGGGTCTCCCACCAGAATTTGTCTGGGGCCCCCATGTCCCTCAAGAGGAGGGCCTGGCACTCAATAATCACTGTTTTTTGTGTTGTTCTTTTTTTTTTTTTATTGTGAATCCTCACCTGAGGATACTTTTCCATTGGTTTTTAGAGTGGAAGAGAGGGAAAGACAGAAACATCGATGTGAGAGAAATGCCGACCAGGCTGGGGAGGAGCCTGTAACCAAGGTACATGCCCTTGACCAGAACCGAACCCGGGGCCCTTTGGTCCACGGGCTGGCGCTCTATCTACTGAGCCAAACCGGCGAGGCTCAATAGTCAGACGTGAGTGTGACTGTGCGGAGGGGCCACGCTGACGCTGATGGAAGGCTTATGCTGACGGACAGGCCTGTGCTGAGCCCCACCAGCCCTCTGCACATCTGGGTGCTTCCTGGTCTGCAGGGCGCAGCTGCCGGGAGGTCCTGCCTTCACCTTCACCACCCGGGGCCTGGCTGCCCTGCCAGGGAGACCGCTGGCCAGGTCTTCACACAGCCCTGGGCCCGGGACACAATACACCCTCCTCCACAGAGGACCCTGCTCCAGCCACACCACCGACCAGGGAGCAGGAAGGGCGGATTCGACCCAGAAGAACTGACTTCCAGAGCGTGAGCGAGCCCGGGGGGCCGCCCGCCGGGTGGGGCCGGCAGATGGCTGCCCCGCAGGGCTGCTGCGTCATCGCTTCTCCGCCGAGCTGCCCGCCTGGCTCTCAGGCACAGCTCCACAATGGAGCACAGCTTGTCAGCATTCAACACCGGACTTCTAATGCCCACATGCAAGTGGTCCTCGTGAGACAACGGTTTAGGACAGCGGTCGCCAGCCTTTCGGACCTCATGGACCACCGGTTGGTTTAGAAAATGCTTGGGGACCAGGCACAGGTGGGAGGGAACCTGGACGGGACCTCACACCCGCCTTAGCGCTGCACTGGGCACGGGTCCACCTGTGAGCCCTCACACTCCGATGGGGTCCCCGGGTCGGGGTCCTGCCTTCCTCTCCTCAAGCCTCCTGCTACCCGCCTGGGCAGCCACCCCCACTTCCCCATCTGCGTTCTCTGTGGTCCCTGTCATATGCCAGGGGCTCTTGGGGGAGCCGCCTGTCTCCAGCCTGCTTTGGAGCCCCACTTTCCCCAGTGGGCTGCTGCGTCCGGTGGGGCGGCCCTCTGCAGCCTGCCCGCCGGGAGTGCCGCACCTGCCACGCTGGTGAGCTTCACGTCACGGCCCCTTCAACACCGACACTGCCGAGCGCCCACTGTGCCGCAGACGCCGGCCCCGAAAGGCCACCGGCCTCAGTGCTGGCCACGGTGGAAGGTGCTCGCCCGGCCCCCCTGGCACCACCCACAGCCGCGGCTTTAGGTGACACGTGTGCCAGACGGGGGGGAAGGAGGAGGGTGACAACCGGCTCCGGACTGAGGCCATGCCCTGAGGAGGCGGCCTGCCATGAGGCAATAGCAGCTGCCCATCCCCTGGGAGAAAGGCCAGGCCAAATGGAGCCCTGGCTGAGTGGACAGGAGGAGGTACCGCTCTCCGGGGTGCAAGGTGGGGAGCTGCTTCTGCCGCCAGAAGCCTCTCCCGCCCCGGTCGGCCCTGCTGTCCGGCTCAGCTGTGGGCCAGGCGGGCACGAGGGCAGGTGGCACTGGAGGCCTGTCTGGGTAGCGGGTGGCGGAAGGGGCAGAATGAGTGGTTCCTTCCAGGACAGACAAGGCGGGGGGAGAGGGGGCAGCGGCTCGGCAGGCCCAGGCCCACTGCAGGAACGGGGCCCCACAGTGAGGGGTGGGCCTGAGGCCCGAGCTTGGTGCCCTCCGTGGGAGGAAGCATTCTGGCTCCTCGCCGCCGGGTGGGCTCTGGGGAGTCTGGACTCTGCCATGTGCCTCAGGGATGATGTTAAGACTTCTGTCCATGACCCCGCCGCCCCTCGGAAACAGGACCAGCAAGGTCACCACGGCCAGGAAGAGCCCCTCACCCTCACGTTGGCAGGTCCTCCCGAGGTCCCTGGCCCGTCGAGATGCTCGGCTGGCCTCCCCTCAGCTCCCTCACCAAGTAAGGGCATGCGGACACCGCCTGCTCTGACGCCGAGCCAGAGCTGGGGGCGGGCTGGGGAGAGAGAGAGAGAGAGGAGAGAGCTGCGGCCCTCTCTCCCACCCCATCCTTCCGTGGGCCTGGCCTTTTTAAGAGACAAAGGCGTCCCCTGACCGATGGCAGGGATCCTGGACAGGGACGGGGGAGGGGCACCGATGACTGACTACAGAGGAGGGGAAACAGAGGCCGGGCAACCATTTCCTCCCGGGCCCGTCCCCAGCAGTCCTGACCACGCGGATGGGCGGCCACGGCCCGGCGCACAGGACAGCTGGCCTGGCGGGGGGACTGGACGCCAGCCCATCTGAGCGGACAGAGATGTCAATGTTGAGAGATGGGTGGAAGGGCTGGGGGCACCCGCCTCCCACCCCTGATCTTTCCCAGTTGCTATTAATACCGTCCTGCCTCGACCCTCGCCTTCCTCTCGGTGCTCGCTGCCCCGTGACAAACGGAGGATTCAGAACTAGCCTCAGAGGCCAAGCTCCGGGGTGGGCGGGTGTGCCCAGCGCTTCAATGCCCCCGGCTCCGTGCGACCAAGGGGGCGAGTTCCGCCCGGGTCCGTCCGGACCCCCGGGAACCGCGCTGGGCCAGTGCCACGGAGAGGCGGGCATGTGGATGATTTCATCCGGTGCCTCCTGCGGGGCTGGGCCCAACAAAAGGCCTCCCCGACACAGGAGGACTGCCTGCCAGCTCCCGGACACTCACAGAAGCCCCCGCCCGCCCGGTCCTCTCCTTCATCGGGACCACCGCCCCTCCCGGCTCCCACCCGGGCGGCGGCCAGCCCCCCAGCCCCCCGGCCCCGGGCCTGTGAGCTCCGGTCTGCGGTCTGTGGAGCCGGCTGGCCTGGGCGGAAGGTGAGGCGGGAGGTCTGCTCTCTTGCTGGCACTGCCAGCTCCGGAGGTGACTGGGCAGGCAGCCCTGGTTCACGCTCCTCCTCAGAGGCTGCCCCTGGCCGCCGCCTTGGAGGAGAGCTCAGGGTGGGGCAGACTCCATAGCCCCATACAAGCTGCTGCAGGCTGTGCCCACCAGCCGGGAGGCAACGCGCTTGAGGCGCTCTGGTCCAGGCAACCGTGGAGGGCAAGGGCCCAGGCATGGCCACCGCCCCCGAGGGCTGCTGATCGAGGTCCTCCCTTCTCCCCGGAGCCCGGCCTCCTTCCTGCACCCACCCCAGCCGCCTGCTGCTGTGTCCCGACCAGGCCGGTCCCGTGCGCAGAGCGACCGGCCCTCGCTTCCTCTCTCCTTTGGCCTCCAGCTGGTGTCCCTGTCCTCTCAGTGGTCCGGGCCAATGGGAGGGACACGGCCTTCCTGGGAGACGCCTGGAGCCTCACAGCTGGAACCCTGAAGTGCGGCCTGATGTCAAGTATGGAAAACACAGGGACCCAGAGCCATTCCCACGGGAAAAGGGCCCTCCTGGCCCCGGCCTGCCTGACAGCTGGGCTTCCGTAGGAATGCACGGAGCGAGCGGCTCTCGGTGTAATGCTAGGGCGGGGGAGGGCGCGGCCTCCCATCTGAGGTCCCGAGGCTCCGGGTTTCCCGCCCCCTCCCCGGCTCCTCTCCCCCGCTCCTCTCCCCCTCCGGCTCCGCTTCCTAAGTATGAAAACTGTAAATCTGTTTTATTTATTTCAATCAATCCTTGGCAGTGCGCCCTCCGGGGCAGAGGCAGCCATGGTAACCCTGCCAACTCATGCCTTAAAAATGCATCGTGTTTAATGCAGTCGATGTGTCTGATGCACTTAGAAGTTTTGGGGGTAGGGGGGTGGGAGTGGGAGGAGGAGGAGGAGGCACGAGCACTTGTTTTTCTGGGTCTTGCTCAGAGCTGGCGAAAGGTGATGGAGGGCTGGGCACTGAGGATGGGGAGGAGGAAGAGGAAGGAGAAGAGGAAGAAAGGGGTGTTTGGCCACCTCGCTCTCTATCCCTTGGTTGAAGACGTCAGTCACAGGCACGTGGGCTGGGCTGGCCCGGAGACCTCCGAGGAAGGCCTCGCTAGGAGTGGCCAAGAAAACCAAAGGGTCTTCCCTCCAGGTTGGGGGTTTGCTCGAGGGACCAAGGTGAGAGTGGGCAGAGCCAGGAGAGGTGGCCGCTGCCCCCACCTCCAGGGGGGGGTCAGGTGGGCCTTCCTGCCACAGGAGGGGCCCCGCCTGCTCCCAGGACGGGAGCCAGCTCCTGGGCACAGCCCGGCTGACCTAGTTGGGCTCATTTTCCACGTGGCCGAGGCCATCCCTGTCCATTCACAGGCTCTTCTCCAGCTCCTCATGCTCCCCCCCACCCCCCCGCTCCTGGCACCCCCAGGCAGGGAGTCTCTTGTCCTGACCCAGGCTCCCCAAGGCAGGAGGAATGGGAAACCCCGTCGGGTTTGTGGGACAGAAAGTTCATCGCTAGGAGAGGCCAGGTGGCCCAGATGACTTTAGAGGTGGGATTCAGGGGAGCTTCACACATCAGGGTTTCTGCCAGGTTCTGGTCGAAGCACTTGCAAAATCTGCAAGGAGGGGCCTCAGCAGGGTCTGATTTACAGATGTGGCCCAGGTTTGTGATCCACAGGGGGCTGCATCTTCTAGCCCTCCCAGAGGAACCCGAGTGTGGCTGGATGGAGCTCAGACGGCAGGAGGCCGTGGGACACCGGGAGACAAGCAGGGAAGACCCGCGGACCCGGCTGAGGGCGCTGGGCACTGGAGGAAAGGCAGTGTTAGGAGGACCAGGCGTGGGAGAAGACGGCGGGGGAGGCGGGTGAACGGGGTCTCGAACCCTTGGTAGGAAAGCCCACCGCTTCTGAGTGTGTCATCTGTTGAACACGCAGAGCAAACGAAGACAGAAGGACGGGCCAGCACAGGAAATCCCATTGTCTTCATGACAATTGGCTCTAAGAAAGGCCAACACGTGCCCAGCCCAGAGAGCGGCGGCGGCTCCCGCCTTCTCTGTCACAGGGATTTCCTTCCAGCTGGTCTGGCCTCTTAGCCCAACAATGGCACATAGAACAGACACTCGTGAGCACTTCTCCACGAGGCACGCTGCATCCCTCGAATCTGCTTAACCCGGGCCAGGTCCCCTTTAAAAGGAGAATGAGAGCGAAGCAGATCGAGGCCTGGCCAGGGTCCCCATGGGCCTCGTCCTGGCACCAGGCTCTCCGCTGCTGCTGCTCCACGCACCGGGCCTGCAGGCGCCAGGGCCCTCAGCACAGGGGCGTGGATGTGCTGTGTCTGGAAGGCAGATGATTTGGGGGCACCATGGCTAGACATCACTGGGCCTTCTGATGGACTGGAACCGGAGTTCTTCCAGAACCTTCTTATGGCTCCAAGGCAGCTTCTCTGCAAACCAGCTCCTTCTCCCTCATCCTCTCCCTGAAGCCACCCTGACCACACCTGGCCGCCACAGAGCTGGCCTGTGCCCACACTCAGCTCCGCCCTGCTGGGGGGCTGTTCTTTTGCCAAGGGGTCGGGGTGGGGGCCGGAATCTGGGAACTGCGCCCACAGCTCTGCAGCCAGAACCCAAGCTCAGACCCAGGGGCTGGGAACAGGGACATCTAAGGGGGTGACTAGCAGCAAGTTCCCAGAAACCTCTGCTAGGAGGCGGCGCTCTGAAGTCTGGGTGCTGGGGCAGGGGTAGGTGGAGGGGGTGATTTCAATTCTAGGGCCGATGCTCTGAATCCAGGCCAGCACCGCCAGGCACACAGCATCCCTGAGCCCGAGGTCTGCTGTCCTCTAGGTGGGCTGTTAGAGGGAGGAGCACGAACGGAACCTCTGTCTGTGCTCCCACCCTCCGAGCAGGATTGCCCCTCAGGACGCATCGCCTCCCCACTGGCGGCCCTGCCCGGGAAGAGGCCGCGAACACCAAACAACGGGGCAAACTGTTTCCTGGCCCCACACCTGCCTGCCCTGCCAGCTCCGGCCTGGCTTCCCAGGCTCACGGAGGCCCTCAGAGGGCGTGTGCTCGTGGCTCTGAAGCCACAGACTGGTCAAGGCCACACAGCGGGGTCATGGGCCCCGGCTCGCTCTGTTCAAAGAGATAAAGTCTCAGGCCAGACCGGGGCCTGCCCAGGACCCCTTATCGCCACTCTCACCGCATCACCAGCAGGAGCCGGGCTGCCTGTATCCCTGGCCCTGGGGGAGGGGCCCAGCCTGCGGCCTAGGCCTCTCCTGCCATTCTGGCTACATTGTTGGCGCCCACAGAAGAGAACGCTCTCTGATTAGGGAGCTAGATGGTGCTTTTCTGGCCTCCAAATCCTGTAGTGCGGGGGGTTATGAAACCCTGCGGACCGAGACTTTCTGTAGCTCTTTACAAGTGCCCACTCGAAGGGCACGGAGATAAGTGTCGGAGAACGACGGAAGAGAAACAACAGTGCGGCTGCCGGTGACAGAGGGCCAGGGCCGGGCGGCCTCCCGGCTGGTCTCCGGGAAGTGGTGGAAGGGTCAGGGAGAACGGGCTGGGCGGTGGGGGGGGCACGGACAGCATGGAGGGGACTCCTTCCTTCTCCCAGGCCGCGTGGAAGGGGTTTCTCTCATTTGTATTCCCACCCCCCCCCCCCGCCCCGCCCCCTGCCAGGAGGCTGGAAAAGTCCTCCTGCCATCAGTCGTTTTCAGGGGATTTTAAGATGCGTGAAATGGGCTTTTAACCGGATCTTCCTTTCCAGCCCAGGCAATCTCACCGGATCAAATGCACCAGAGTGAGGAAGGGCCCGCGGAAGTCCCTCTGGGGAAAGGGCCAGGAGGTGCCGGAGGAGACCCAGTCCCGGCGATCGCTGAGCCTCCCCGCCACCGCCCGCAGCAGAGCTGTGCCAGAGAGGGGCCTGCGGGGCGCCAGCCACCCTGCCCGCCCTCGGCATCACGTGGTCACTGCCCGCCCCGCAGGGACCAGGCCACCGCGCAGAGGCGGGCGGTGGACGCGGCGGCCTTGACAAGGGACAGCGGCCCTCAGCCACTCCGCTTTGATGGACACGTGTCGGGGTTCCGAGGGAGGGGCGCTCTGTGGAAAGACGTGGGAGTGAAAACAAGGCCAGAACAATCCTGGGTCTAGAATCCCGGAAAACCCACAACCACAACCGAAGCCAAGCGAAGCTGTATATTTATAAACGCTTTGGAAGGACAACGTTTTGGACATGAAACTGAAAACAGAGGTTGTTTTTTTGGGAGGAAGTGGCGGCTCAGGGTCTTTTACATCTTATGCAATATTCTCCTGCATCATTTAAAAGAATCTTACATGGCTTAAGTTTTTCCAACACAATAAAATACGGTGTGTTTTCTTTTAAGTTAGAATCCTGTACATTGTGGGGTGATCTCGGACGCCCTCTGGAGCTCTCAGAGGCAGCGCCTCCCCAGAGGATGGAGGAGCCGCCCGCCCCCTCTCCCCCGGGGGTGGGGGCCGCTGCCATGTGCAGATTTAACAATGGAAACTTGCATTTTACAAATGAGAGGATCAACAGCCGGGAAATTGTATTTTTAGCTACTGCGGCTCTTTGCTTCAAAGGCGTGGGTTTCTCCTGAAACCGGGCAAACCTCCTACAAAGTCTGCCGTTTGCAGGGAGCGCGTAGCATCGCACACGCAGGGGGAGAGGCCTGGCCCCCTCCTGCTCCGGGGAGGCTTCCTCCAGAAGAGGACGGAGGAGGGAGAGAGTCTCAATGGAGGGCCTGGGCGCCGGGGCTGCACGGGGTGACTGCGGAGTCTACAGACCATCACGGCAGGGCTCGGCCGCCACCCTCCCAGCTGCTATTTAAATCACTTTGCCTCCTGCAACCACCTTCTCCCAACGGGAAGCACAGAGGCTGCTGGGGCTGCCCTTCGGAGGGGACGGCAGAGCCCAGGCCAGGCTTGGGGGACAGCACAGCTGTGGCGAGAGCACGCTGCGGCTGGTGCCACCCTCCGTCCTGCCCTCCCCGCGGGCACTCACGCCTGTCCGGGGCAGGGTCCCTCCATCCTGCCTTCCTTTCCGGCCCCCCGTCTCAGGGCCCGGTCCCCGCTCTCCCCGCCGCTGCGTGGCCTGTGGCATATATCTTTGATGCCGTCTCCTCTCTCCTGGAACCCCCTTAGCTGGCTCGGGAAACCGAACATGTGAAGAGGAGCCTGAACTCTTCTCCAAACAGAAATGAAATGAAAGCGGCAACCTTCCAGGAGCCGTGATTGCAGATACTCATCTCGGGAGCTGGGCGGGAGGCAGCTCTCAGCGGGCAGTGGCTCTATCACACCAGGCCCCGAGCCCCGAGCCCGGCCTGGGGGAGCGTGGCCCTGGCTGCGGGGCTGGGCGGGGAGAGAAAGTGCGGGGTTGCTATTTCAGGCATGGCGGCAGGAGCGGGAGCAGAGGCACCAGAGGGGGGGTGGAGAAATGAAGCAGCGGCCTCAGCTCCTGGCCCCTCCCTCCCTCGGGGCACCTCAGGCAGCGGGATCACACATCCTCCTGCGGAGGGTCAGGGGACCGGGAAATCCTCACAGATGGGGAGCTCGGCTGAAGATCTGAGAAACCAATTACCCTGCTACTGGGGGGCCGGGCGGCGCTGGAGGAGTTGGACTGGGGGCGGCCGCAGGCTTCAAGTGCAGGAAGGAAGTGAGGTAACTCCAGGAACTGCCAACTGTCGGGACCGGGGTGGACAGGAGGTGGGCGCCGGGGGTGGGAGGGGAGGGGAGGGGGGAGGGGGGCCGGTCTCCTCCAGGAAAGGGGGGGGGGGGCTGAGGTCTGTCAGGAGCGCGGGCTCAGCACACAGGAGGAAGCAGAGGCTGACTTCCCCGGAGTGAGAGAGCGATGAGCTGATAAGGCGTCAGCTGGATTCACGGCGCGGGGATGAGCTGGCTAAACACAGCGCCCGGAAAGCACACCAGTCGGGACAGGGATGTCTGGGGTTGAGGAGGTTTAAACGTAGCCCAGGTTATCTGCTCACACTGGTGGTTCCGGCAGCACTGAAACTTCTGGAACGACGCAGCAGCCGGGCCCCTGTCGGTCAAGCTTCTCAAGCCACCCCTCACCAGCCTTTGGTGTTTCTGGCTGGGAGCCGGGAGGAGCCAAAGGCTCAGCCGGCACAGCAAACACATGAGACCCCCACCCCCCAGCCTGGGAGCCCCGGGCCCCCTTCCCTCTGTGGCTAGAAACGCTGGGGGGACGGCAGCACTGAACTTGGCCCCACCCCCCAGGGGAGGCCCTGCACAGCCCCCAGGCCCCTCTGGGCCGGGGAGGTGGGAGCTCAGTGCAAGGTGGCCCATGTGAGCAGTTCCTCCACGGCAGGTGGAGCTGGTCACTGGGTTCCTCGGGGCTGCTGGCGAGGTGGCCAGGGACCTGGCCCCAGAGCCTGGGGCGCTGGGCCTGGCCTATGGGCTCCTGAGCAGACTGCTCACGAGTCAGAAACACCTGTTCTCCCCCCCCATCCCCCCACCCCCCCCAGCTAGTTCCTACTCATCTTCCAGGCTCGGCTTAACCAGCCTCTTCCCAGAGCTTTGCTGGACCTCTCCACCGGGCCGGGCCCTCCCCCATCCCATCTGCTCCCACATCCCTGCCTTGTGACTCTCCCTGGGAGGGCAGGACAGGACCGGCTCTGCCCGCTGCGGTGTCCCCGCCGGTGGGCACAGGGCGGGTCTGCTCAAGGACAAATGGCCCTTCCCGCGCAGCAGCCGCCCCCCCTGACGCTCAGCCACCCTCCCGGGAGGGGCCGGGGCCTCGCTCCCGGCAGTTCCTCCTGCGAGACACCGGCTCGCCGGCCTGACAGCTGTGGCCTCATTTCCAGGGCTGTGCCCGGGCTCCTTATTTTTACCCGCTGGTATTTTTCATCCCTGACGCCCGGCGGCGGAGAGGGGCTGGGGGAGGGGTGCGGACAAAGGAGAAGATGGGCACCTTGGGGCCGGAGGGGTGAGGTGGCCGGGAAGGGAATGTGCCAGGAGGGAGGGGGTGGGGGGTGAGGAGGCCCAAATTAGTAAAAAAAAAAATACTAATTTAAAAAGGAAGAAAACACACAAGCCCCACCCCCCCGATCTGCCTCAGTAAGCATTTTCAACAAGGTCACAAATGCACTCACTGGCTCCATAGATTTTTCTGGCTCCGAACCACACTTCGGGCAGCCTTTAAAAGCCAGTTCTTGGCGTGGCTTCGGCTGAGCCCGAGGAGAGGGAAACTAGGGCACGTCTCTGCTCCGAGAGACGGGATCTGGGTCACCGCTGAGGCCGTGGGCACCCCCTCCCCCAGGCTGAGCCTGCCCCCCCTCCCCCCCCTTTCCTCCAGAGCACAAACCACAGCGCTGGACGCACATTTCTCACTCACTGTCACCTGCCTGCCTGCGTCACGGGACTGCCACCTCGGTAAAGGCGGGAACTGGCTGTCGGTCCTGTGCGTGCCCAGGGCTGGCGTGGAGCCTGGTCACCGAAGGGCCCTGCGGGGACCGACTCTTTCCTCTGGAATGCCCCACCGCACCGAGTGCCGTCTGTGGATGTGCCATCGCCCCCGGGACCGCCTCGCACACAGTCCTGAGAAAGCAGCCTCGGGGTCCTCCTTGGGAGACAGAACTCAGCTGCCTCCAAGGTCCCTCTGGCCCTCGGAACTGAGCCCAAAATCCAGACCGAGGCTCTCCTGGTCTCCAGTCACTGCCCGGGCTCTGAGCAGCCATGTCTAACCCTCAGCTCCGCACCTGACAACACAGCAGACAACTCCAGTCTCTGGCATCTGGCACGGTGCCACGCAGCCATGTTCCCATAAGGAAGGGATGCCCCCGCGTCCCACCCTCACGGCGGACTCTGGGAGGGTCTAGGCTCACTCTCACACCCCCCCCCCCCGCCCCGCCTTCATGGAGGGATGGAGGATTTGGCTGCTGAGAGTGGTGTGGCCACCGCCACCGTGGGCCCTTGAACCGAGACCATTAAGTGGACACTGGCTCGGCCTTCTCCCCCAACCTTCATGGCCTGGGCTTCTGGCTCTAGGACGGTGGTTTCCCATGAACACCGCTCCTCCTGCTGTCTCTGAGGGTGGGCACACGACCTGTCCTGGGCCACCAGTGATGGGTCCACTGGACCCCAGCCGGGTCTGCTGCTGAGGGTGGGGTGCTGCACGACAGGAGTGGGCACCAGCTGCTGGTGTCCCTCATGCCACCGGGTGGGTGGCCGGCTGCCCAGGATGGGCTGCAGAGGGGGAAGAGCCAGCTGTGGAGGTGTGTGTGTGTGGGGGGGGGGGGGCGGAGGCTGGGTCCTGAGGGCTCTCCTTGCACACTTTTAGTTTTTAATGAGCCATCCTTGCCCCTGATTGAACACTACCTTTATTTTTTTCAACGTAAGGGTGGGTGAGAAGTGTTTTTGGTCACATGCCATCAAGAGTCCTGATTGGGCAGCCCGGAGCAGGGCTGGGGGGAGATGGGGAGGAAGGGAAGACACCTGGGGTCAAGCCTAAGCTTGCTCAGCGGCTCCCTTTCTTACCAGTCTCTAGAAAACAAGAGACAGTGCGGTCAGGCCCGGACATCCGGTCTCAGGAGCCGAGCCTGAGGCTGCCTCGGCGGGAGCAAGGGCTGGGAAGGGGAGAAGGGGGCCAGGCCCGGCGGAGACCACTGACCCACCGGCCCCAGGGCCTCCCCTCTGGACCCTGGGGAGAGGGCGGATGCTCCTCCTCACAACGGCCTCACAGCCGCCACTGGTACTCATGCCCTTCCGAGCACACGTCTGCTGGTCACTGACCCTCCCGAGGAAGAGCGGATCGGGACGATCACGCAAGAGAGCTGCTCAGGAAGGCAGCCGCATGGCGGGCCCCTGCGGCCCACGGCTCTGCATCTCTTCCTCTTTCTCAGGGGACCGCGGCCCTTGCTCAGAGAGCTGCTGCTCCCCACGCCGCGTGGGCTTCCCTGGGGGCTCCGTGTGAGCCAACCAGAGCTCCCCCAGAGCATCACCTGCAGAGACGTGATGGCCATGTCTCTGCCACTGGAAGAAACCAAAACAACAAGGCTGATCTCAAACAAGGGTCAAGCGGAGCGACGGCGCCACAGAGAAACCCCGAGTTCCTGGGTCGTGCTGCCCTTGGCCTTGGTTTGGCTGCTTAGGCCAGTGAAGGCCCTTGTTCATTTTAGTCATACAAGAGTGCTGACCAACAGAGTTAGATTACTGGTTCCCGGCTCCAGCGCCCCGGGACTCAGGGTGGAGGGTGGCCAGGAGTCTTTGTTTTGACAAAGCATAAGCAGCCTGAACTAGGTGACCTCCAAGGCCCAATCCAGAGCTGAGAGTAATGATGCCGGGTTTAGGTGGATTATACTCAGTGTCAGCTCACGGGATGCTTAACAAATACCAACCAGAATCAGGCAGGTTTATGGTTAGCTCTCATGAGCCCCTTCTAATCCCTGGAAAAGCACCACCAGACAAAAAATGCTAGCTGTACGGAAAAACTGGTCACCTGGGCTCCGTTAAAAATAAAGAACCCCTAGTCATCAAAATGCACCAGGTAGGGAGCACTCAGGGGTAGGGGGAGATAATTACAGTATACGCATCTGAGAGAGAGAGACGCAAATCCGGAATACAGAAAGAACCTCCACCAATCGGTGAGAAAAACAATGCAAGCCCGGTGGGAAATGACCGGAACAGGCTTATCACAATGGAGGATATCCCAAATTCCAACCAGCAACGAGAGGTTCTCCAGCTTCCTTGGCCTTCGGGGAAATACAAATGTAAACCACCAGGTGATACCAGCACCTCACAGAATGGCCAGAGTCAAAGCCTGATGACACCGAGGGCTGGTGAGGATGTGAGCGACTGGACTCACACCCCCCGATGGGAGTGGAAATCGGCGTAGCAACTAAAACTAATCGTATGTATGGGCTCTGATCCAGCAATTCCTAGGCCTACATCTAAGGGGAACGTATGTCTGTGTTCACCAGAAGACATTCATAATAGTGCCGAACTGAAAACAACCCAAGTGCCCATTAGTAGCTGAATGGGTAAATGAGTCATGGTGTTTTCATAAGTGGAGTATTTTACAGAAATGTGAACTACTGTCACATGTAACACAAATGAGTCTCACAAACATGGGGGAGGGGGTGTCAAAGAAGCCAGACTTTGTAAGAGGGTACAAACTGTATGATTTCGTTTATATAAAGTTCAAAACCAGGTACATGAACCTAGCAGGCAGGACAGTGGCTCCTTTGGGGAGGAGCACAGGGCAGTATCTAGCGTGGGCAAACTATGGCCCGCAGACCGGATCCGGCCCGTTCGGCTGTTCTATCCGGCCCTCGGAGCCGAAAGAGCGGAGGGTTCTCTTGCTCTCCCCTCCACTCATTCACCAGCAGCCCAAGATGAGAGTGCCAACACGGTCAGGTTGCTTTTGGGCCCTCCGGTCCAGTTTAAGAACCCATTGTGGCCTTCAAGTCAAAAAGTTTGCCCACCCCTGATCTAGAGGGAGGAGACATGGAAGGGACCCTCTGGTCCCTTCTTTTGTTGTTGTTAATCCTCACCCAAGGATATTTTCCCATTGATTTTTAGAGAGAGTGGAAGGGAGGTAGGAAGGCAGAGAGGGAGAGGGAGAGGGGGAAGAGGAGGAGAGGAAGGGAGAGAAACATCAATATGAGAGCGATACATCGATTGGTCGCCTCCCGCACATGCCCTAATCGGGGTGGAGACGAATCTGCAGCCCAGGTCCATGCCCTTGCCTGGGAACAGAACCTGCAACAGTTGGGTGCCTGGGCCCACACTCTAACCGCCAAGTGACTACTTGATCTGAGTGCTCCTTACCTGGATGTAGCCAATTAGCAAAAACTAAGGAGCCACACTAAATGGCCCTTGAGCTACAGTGCGTGTGCTGACAGCTTGTACACTATTAGACAGTATGCTCTTCAGTAAAAATGCACATCAACAAGGCATCACAGGCATTGAGGCGAGGAGGGAGGCAAGGCTGGCACCTGCCCTGGCCAGGAAAAGGAAAGAAGACAGATCTGGGGCCCTGAAGCAGAGTGTCCCATGGTTAAGAGAGGGCTTTGCCAGAGAGATGGCAAAACTGAGCAGAGAACAAGCCTAAACGTCTGAGGACACAGCAGAGCTCCTGGGACTGTTTTCTGAAGCAACATGAAGGGCGGGATATGCAGGCAGCAGGGCAGGTCAGAGCAGCGGGCCCATCCACGGCCACCCGTTTCCCAATGACAAGGCTGAGGGTGTAAGGGAGACACGATAAGACTTAAGAAGACACTCTCTGGGGGAGCAATAAGGAGGCTCAGAGGGCCCCAGGCTCGGGAAAAGTGGTCACGTGTGATGGCTGCACTGGGACATGAGACTGCAGCGCACGCTGGGGGCGGGGCGCGGGGCACGGGGCGCCCTTCCGGGAGAAGCGGAGAAAGCCGTGTGAAACTTAGGGCTTAGGAAAGCAGCCTCCGGAAGGAAAGACTGGGAGGTGAGGCTCCAGCGGCACCGGACGCCCGGAGGAGGAGGAGGACTAGGGGAATGAGAGACGAGAGCACTTGAAGACCATCAGCTCAGCCTCAGAGACGGGCCAACATGGGTTGCTGTGAGCGACTGATAAACCAGAGGGAGAAACAAATAATCTGGGAGGAAGGAGGGGGTGAGACGTGTCCTCTTGAGCAAGAGGCAAATAGGAGATTTAGACCAAGAAAGACATTCACTGTCCAAGTGCCAGGCAGTTCCAACGGGATTGAGTCATCTCATTTAGACCGGAAGTAGGCCCGGCTAATGGACGACCGGAGCCTGGAGGGCCGGGGGCCTAGAAGGAAGACCGGGAAGGACACAGATTTGCTCAGCCTCTCACTTCTGCCTGAGAGGTGGCAGCCAGCAGGAAGAGCTCAGGTGGAGGAGGTAGAGGAGGAGTTGGTGGAGAAGGAGGTGGTGGAAGAGGAGGAGGTGGTGGAAGAGGAGGAAGTGGAAGAAGAAGAGGAGGGGGAAGGAGTAGGGGGAGGAGGAGGAGATGATGGAAGAGGAGGAGGTGAAGGAGAAGGGAGAAGAGAAAGTGGAGAAGGAGGAGGAGAAAGAAGAGGTGAGGAGGAGGAGAAAGAAGAGGAGGTGGAGGAGAAAGAGGAGGGGAAGAGGGAGAAAATGGAGAAGGAGGAGGAGGGGGAGAGAAGATGGAGGAGGATGATTTAGAGGAGAAGATGGAGGAGGTGGTCACACGAGCATGTGTGTGGGGATTTCCTGCGGTGAACGATGCTGGGTGAAATGGAGATGCCGTGAGAGAGCCCAGCTTCTTCCCAATGAGGGCGGAGGAAAGCAAAGTCCAGACTGGAAACTGGGCAGTTTTCCCAAATGGTTTCCACCACCACAGTCTGGAAGACAAGCAGGATCCCGACTCAGTGTCTCCGGATGGTGACGCAGCTCCCCCTTGGCGTGAGGGAGTGGGCGCAGATGCTCTGGCACCGCAGGGGAATCAAACCAAGCTCTCCCGGAGCTGACGCTGCAAGCCTCTAAAGGAAGTTCCATCACCCACCTCAGACCCCGAGAGACTTCCAGTGGTGAGGGTGCCCCAGGCCAGGGTCCTCCCAGGCCAACCATTTGGCTGAGCCGGGAACTCCCCTGTGTGGAAGGGGCAGCTGGGCCGGTCCCCCTTCACAAACTGCACGTGACAGAACCGTGTGGGCTTTTCTGAAGGCAGAGCGTGTGTGTGTGTGTGTGTGTGTGTGTGTACACACACATGCACGCACGTGTGATCTTTGGGGCCACCTGCTAAAAGAAACCACTTGTGGGAGAACACCTAAGCTGAGGCGGTCCAGGAGGAGAGCATCTACAGTGCATGCGCAGGAGAGACTCCCTAACTGCTGGGCGGAGGAGTTTAAAGCGCCTTGAGAACTAAGGACACCCCTGTGCCTGTCCTGGCTCAGACGCAGCCCTACCCCAAATCGTCACAGTCATTTCCTTTAGGGGCAGTAACGATGCGACAACACTTATCAGCTACTGCTAAGTAACCAAGCTAACTTACCAAGGTCAAAATGGTTCGATTCCTGGCATCCTTAGGTAAAATACAGACAAATCCAGAGGACTGTAGAGTCTACCCAGAAACTTGACCCCTCAAACTTCAGAAAGAAATTAATTGTCAAGTTCTTAGCTCCTGGCAACAGTTCCTGACAATCACATCCCAGGTCCTGCGGGCCACCTGAGCCAGGGACTGGGGAGCTGATGCTTTTGTTGTTGAGAATATTTTCCCATTGACTTTTGAGAGAGTGGAAGGGACGGGGAGAGACAGAGAAGACAGAAACATCGATGTGAAAGGAACACATCGATTGGTTGCCTCCTGCACGCACCCCGGATCAGGGCTGGGATGGAGCCTGCAACCAAGGTACACGTCCTTGACTGGAATTGAACCCTTGGCCCTTCAGTCCCAAGGCCAATGCTCAACCTTTGAGCCAAACCGGCTAGGGCGAGCTGATACCTTTGAATCCAAGGGCCCAGCAGGTCCAGGCACCCATGTGATGAGGAGTCCAAAAGGCATGCCTGGCGGTGGGCATGGAGTGGTTCCTGAGTCCTCACCCCACCAGGGGCTTCAGGATGCTGGGGTGAAGGGCTGGCTCCGTGGGAGGAGGGCTGCTTGGGTCACATGCCTCCCCCAGCCAGTTCACCTGTGACCTCTCACCTCCCACAAGCCCAGCTTAGAGCGAGTGGGCTCTTTGTCTCCTTCCGTCTCCCCATCACAGGGATCCAGGAGGATCCTTGAAACGTGGGGGCACTTCCCTCTGAAGCCCCCAGACTCCCAGAGCACAGTGTGCAGGGCTCCCTCTGGCCGGCACTCCCCCCGCCCTTGCCTTGCAAGGCTCAACACATGCTTCCATTCCGGAAGGAAACATCGCTTCCACGGGGAGGGCCAGCGAGCAGGACAGTGGCTCTACAGGGACAGTGGGGGCTGCTTGGAGGAGGCAGAGCTAAGTCACTCCCTGTCGGGCCTGGGTCACAGATATGAGGTGCTGGAAGCTGCGCTTCGCCATGGATTGGGGACAGTGGGGACAGAGTGAGGAGGGCTCCCTGAATTCTGCCCTTCAAAGGACACCTTTCTATCTCGGAGGCGAGTCTCTTTGTCTGGTGTGTCAGTTCGTGCCTGCCATTCATTCCCTCAGCGCTGTCCCCAGTGAGGAGGTCAGAGCCAAGAGCTGGTTGTACAAGGCAGCTTCTGCAGCCGAGTAAGTTTGGCGCAGAGGACAGAGTGTCAGCCTGCAGACGGGAGGGTCCCAGGTTCGATTCGGGTCAAGGGCACATACCAATCCATGTGTTTCACATCATTATTTTTTTCTCTCTCTCTTAAAAAAAAATATTTTACTGATTTTCCACAGAGAGGAAGAGAGAGGGATAGAGAGCCAGAAACATCAATGAGAGAGAAACATCAATCAGCTGCCTCCTGCACACCCCTGCTGGGTATGTGCCTGCAACCAAGGTACATGCCCTTGACTGGAATCGAACCTGGGACCCTTTCAGTCCGCAGGCCGACGCTCTACCACTGAGCCAAACCAGTCTCGGCTCACATCATTATTTCTGTCTGTCTTTCCCTCTCTCTTCCACTCTCTCTAAAAACCAATGGAAAAATACAGGATTAAAAAAACACACACCAAACAGAGTAGCTTTTGCCACACATTCCCTTAGATGTCCTGCATCTCAACGAAAGGACCCCAACCCTGGCCCCAGGGAGGGGGATGACTGAGGAAAGCTCCGGAAGAGTCACACAAGGAGCTGGGCCCAGTGGCTCCCGGCCGGCAAGACCTGTGAGGAGCTCCTGAGAGGGACAAGAAGCTCCGGAGAGGGACGCAGGCGGCTCCTTGGGGGGGACTCCTCCAGACTGCCATGCCCGCCTCCTCCGGCAGCTGGGGGCCAACACCACGACCACGCTCTGATCACAGACGCAGCCCACCTCCTCCTGGGCAGCGGGCCACGGCCTCTGCCGGCAGACAGACTTAGGTTGGCGCGTGTCTGTCCCGGCAACTTGTTTCAGTTCTGAGTTACAGGGGGCAGAGGTCCACGCGGGACCTCTTCGGAGCCCTCTGCTGCAGGCCGGGGCCGGAGGCAAAGCATGCTGTTCTGATGTCACTTTACTCTGACTCATCCTCCATTAGCATCGGCACATGGGCTTCCGGGGGGCCTGGCCAACGCCCCCGGGGCAGCTAAGGTGGCACCTATACAGGCGGACGGAGCCAAGGTGCAGACAGAGGCCACAGAGAGCGAGGAGAGTCGGGCAGATCGGCGGGGTGGGCGGCCCCAGCCACAGGGGCCATTTGGCCCCGGCCGAGGGCTTGTCTCCCAGGCGGAACGCACAAGGATAGCAAAGTGGAATTTCCCAATCACAGCATGAAAGAGCTTCTTCTCTCGAGGCCCTCCCCCCGCCCCCCGCCCCTGCAGTTAGAAACAAGTCCAGCTTCCAGTGGCTTCCTAGGCCTTGGCTCCCCGGCCCCACCACCCACCTCCGCGGCCAATCGGTTCCCTGCTCCGCGGCCGGCCGCCGACACAGGGCTCTTATGTAAACCCTGGGGAGGGAGCGGGGGGCCTGGGTCTCACGGAAGGAGCCTCGTGACTGCCCCCACCTCACGTGGGCCCCCAGCCCCCGCTCTCTGAACACCCGCCCCTCTTCGAGGCACCGCGTCCCCTGGGGAGGGCGCTTGGGGCCTCGCCCACCATCCACTGGGCTGGCCGGGGTTGGAGCCTTCGCGTCCACAGCCCAGCGGCTGGTTAAAAAGAACGCATTCTCCGGCCAGTCCCCTTGCCGGGCGGCAGGGAGGGAGGAAGAGGAGGGGAAGAGGCTCAGCTGACTGAGGCAGGGGACGGCTGGCCAGAGGCCGCCTTGGCCGGCGGAGCGGGGCGTCCTCACCCCGCTCCCTGCCCAGCACACAGCGGGCCTTGTCAGCACCCCAGCTGCCAGACTCCGCTGGAGTTCATATCGCAGTCTATCAAAGAGCCTGCGTCTTCCCCCTCCTCGCCTTTTCTCCTCGGCATAAGTGACCGGTTCATGGGAAAACAAGGCCCGCGCTTGTCCCGCCTGCACTGGCATGGAGGGTGGGAAGAGGCTGGAAGAGGGAAATAAATGTACACGGACACCCACCCCGGGCAGAGTTGTTTTAACGGGGCTGGGCCGCGGATGGGTGCCCTGGGTGCCGGGGCAGCGGCCCGGTGCGCCGGAGCCAGCGGTTGGCACAGAAGGTTCGATTATCTCACCCTCTTAAGTCCGGTTTCCCCTCCCCGCAGCCCACCGTGGGAGGCCAAGGCCACCTCGGCAGGCGGAACAACAGCTCCCCTTTAATGGAGCCACTGTGCTGAGCGCTGTAAGGCGCCTGTCTTACGTAACCCTCTCCGCAAACGACAGGCAGCACCATTGTCCTCGTCTTACGGGCAAAGCAAAGCAGCCCCGGAAACAGGTCACGCCGTTAAAAATGGGGGGGACCCGGGATTCGAACCCAAGTCCGTTTCACGGCAGAAGCTCCCTCCGAATCCTGGGCCGCACGCCTGTGGAGGGTGTGGGTGTGAGTGTGGGCAGGGCTGGGGGTGCCCGGCACCCCCTAACCCTGTCCTGTCTTCCCTCCCTATGTGGACTTGCGAGCAGCTCCCACAAAGCCGGGCTGCGATGAGGTTTTGGAGCCACTGGCTCCCCCAAACTCAGCAGGCGTTTACACTGTTACGTCCACCAGAAAATAGGCCATTTGGATCCAGAGAGGACATCCAACCTCCCAGGGCCTGAGTTCGGGCCCCATTCCCAGCCCCTCGGAGGGGCAGCCTGGGAAAGCTGTGGGGGAGAGGAAACGCTCCGGGTCCCGCGGGAAGCCGGCATCTTCCTCAGCGCCAGGACCCCCGCCAGATGTCTGCCTCCAGATGCCTGTGTCCCAGACACGCAGCCGCTCCGGACCTGGAGCTAGCACTGCCGCGGAGATGGTTTGCCGGAAGAGCTTTCATTTTTTTCCCAACGACTGGTCTTGGGGGTTGAGAGGAGCAACTTATAGTTCCATTTACTGTTTCCCATCAGGCCCCGCGGCTTCCTCCCAGCAGCCGGCGGGCACAGACCACGATTACACTCACTCCTCAGAGCCCTGAGCAGATCCTGAGGAAATGAGAAGCCTGCAGGCAGGCCGCCACGCCCGAGGGCTCATCCCAGCAACCTCTGCCGAAGAGAAAGCACACCTTCGAGGCCGCCCCCCAATCTGATGCAGCGCGGTGCGCGCCCTGACAGCCAGCCCGGGTGGCCTGGACCGTGACCTGGGCCGGCCGGCTGCGGCCTGGCACGCGGGCTGAACGGGCAGCAGGTTCACAGAGCTGGCGTGGCCCGGAAGGGCCAGGTGGCTGTCGGCCTTAACACGGACTGACAGGTGCTGGTGCTGCTTAGAGTAACAGCAGGCTGGACAACTGAAGCAAAGGACCAAGAGGGACAGCATGTGTGAGGGCCCAGCCCTGGCTCTCTGTGCGAGTGCCAAGGGCCAGGAGGCCTCAGGCTGTGTGGGGGCGTGGGGAGTAGGGGGTGAGGGGAGGAGGGAGGCCAGGCTCTCGCCCAGGAGACCCCAGCATGGTCCCTGAGGTGTGTGAGGCCCAGAACGGCGAACGATCCCCATGCTGGCTATACCGACTGCCCCGGACCAGGAGAGAGGAGCCCCTCTGACAAGCTGGACCCAACTGGTCCTGGCTCTCAGGCTGTCCAGACCCTTCAGGGTATGGGACTCGGCCCTCTCAGGGAAGGGGCAAAGTGGCAGCTTCAGAGTTAGCAGAGTGCAGGGGTCTGCAGCCTGGTGCAGTCTGGGGGTGCTGCTCACCCCCGAGTTCCCGCTGCCCAGCCCTGATGGGGCCTGTGAGGCCGAGAGGATGGGAGAACCCATTACAGCCCGTTCTCCAGGGGGAGAGCAGCTCTGAATGCCTTTCCAAAGGCCTGTCTCCACTGGTTCCTGAAAGTCTTCCAGGCAAGGAGGGCTCGTCAGAGGGCTGGCACCTCTGCCATTTGGAAAACCACACGCAGCGACCTGCCACTCATGTGGGGACAGGCCGGCATTTTCCTGGTGGGGGGTCTCTGGTACCACATCTAACCTCTCCTTCAGTCCCCGACTGACTGCCCCGCCTGAGGTGGTAGAAAACCGTGGAAATCTTCCTCCCTTGGCCAGTGAGGACAAGGATCCATTTCTGCCCCTCTTCACCTTGGTTCTCTTTCAGGGCAATGTTGCTCCCAGGAGACCCTGGAAATGTTTGAAGCCATTTTTGTTTGTCCCAACTGGGTGGGCGGGCAGCTGGCGGGTGGAGACCAGGGAGCCGCTCCTCATCCGACCCTGCGCAGTCCCCGCCACAAATGAGGACCGACCCCAACTGCCAGTGGTGCGGTGGCACCCTCCACCCCCACAGCCACCTGCTGGGAGGGCAGGGACTCTGTGCTCCTGCTATTTATCCTTCTGGCAAGGCAGGCCTGTCCCCTCGCCTCAGTCCTTTGCCTGTTCTCCAGGTCGCTCAACCGCCAAGCTCAGCCCTCCAGCGAGGGAAGGCCTGGTGCTCCCTCCCCCTGCCTCCCCGGAGACTCTTTTGGGGCCTCATCTCCCTCCAACTGCCTCCCGCCATCCCCGTTTCCTCTGCTTCCTCCCACCTCCCGGGCCCTCTTCTCAGCCCCCTCCTGGCCTCTCCTTTCCCCAACGGGAACAGCGGAGCTCCTCAGCCCCGGCCTCCGCTCTCTGCCTCTCACAGCTGACTGTCCTCACTTCTGAAGAATGAGAACCCCACAAGCACATGAGGACATAGAATCGGCATTCAGTCAAATCTGTTGAATAAATGACGAGTGAATGAATGGGTGCCTATGCCATCAATATCCAGATTTGTATCTCAGGCCCCTGTTTTGAGAGACAGGTACAGAAACGGCTTCTTCAACCTTCCCTTTGATGTTCCCAAAGCAATTTACATTCAAATACAGGCCCCTCCTCCCTCCCAGGGACTGCCACCCCACCCACCTGCCATCACACGGGGTCCTGGGTGTCACTCCTCCCTCCCCCACCCCTCCCCTCATTCCCTCCTGCAGTCAATCACCAAATCTTGTACTTTTGAATTCCGTTGCCTCTTACCCTTCACCAGCCATTGCCACCAACTCTCACCTGGACAGCAGCCTCCCACACATCCATCCTGCCCCTCCCTCACCCTCCCCCGGCAGCACAGTCATCTTTTAAACCAGAAATCGGGTCACACCATTTCCCTGCTCAGGCCCTCTCCGTGGCTCCCCGGGGCCCCTGGGTAAGGCCCCCGATCCTTAGCTGGCCCACAAGGCTGAGCTCCTCTGGCCCTTGCCTCTGGTTTACGGCCAAATGAACGCTCCATGCTTCTTGATAGATCCTTCCTTCCCCCAGTTGATTGACAGATGTAAACCCCACCTGTGGCCAGACATACCTGAACTCTGAACCACCAATCAGCACCTGCCAAGTACCCTAAGCCCCTAAGTCCCTAACCACCAATCAGCGTGTGCTGAGTACCCTAAGCCCCGTCCCCTATCTTCCCCATAAAAGCAGAGCCCCGGGTGTTTTACGGCCTCTTCCAGTCTCTTCCACCCCGAGTCCTCCCGCTGGCCTCCGAAGCCTCCCTGACTCCCGGGGCCCCGTTAGCCTATCTGTCCCCCAAGCACCCTGGATGGCTTTAACGCCCTCACCACCCCAGGGGTTCTGATTTCACTGATCGGGGGGAGGGCCAGCCACTGACTTCTGTTTTAAGCCTCCTGGGTGACCTAACACAGCCAGAGCTGAGAGATCTGCCGCTCAGACTATTCCGGAGAAGTCCTTCCCCCCTGAGAGAGCTCGATTTTATTGGTCTGAAGGTCACTCTCTGGTAACCGTGCTCCTTGGAGCGGAGTAGGTGGCAAATGGCCAGACCTGGCCACGCTACTGGTGATGACAGCCCGAGAGGCGCTGAGTGACTGGGGCTGGGCCCAGGCACCATCCAGGTCTAGGTTCGCATGACTCGAGTATCTGGCTCCCCGCTGCCAGCAGCCCCGGGCCCCGTGTTGGCAGTGGCACACCTGGCACAGCCTGGTTCATGCCCATCTGGCTTACCTACTCCCTCACTCCACTAGGGCATTCAACGAGACGATATTCCACCTCAAAGGGAAACGCGGTCTCACAAGCAGGAAAACGAATTCATTTGTTTGAAAATGGTGACACTGACCTGCCTCAAGTCGGTACCACCAGCGTGAAGATTGGGGGGGGGGGGGGGGGGACGACACCTTCTTTGTTTCTTTGAAGAATAACACAGAGGTCAGGAAAAGGAGACAATGACCCGGAAGAGAACATGGTGGATGGGACACCTCACAGGGTGAGGAGGAGAGTATGTGACGCTGACCTGATGATGAAGGCTCCCCGGACCTCCAGGAGCTTCCGTTCACTGCTGAACCTCTTGAGAAGGTTGATCATGAACTTGTAGAAGTAGGAGTTCATGGTGGGAGAGGAAGGAGAACATTCTAAGCCTTTGGTACCTGTAGAGGAAGGGATGGAGCTGGGATTTATTTTGAGTTCACAGGATGATGGGCAGCCCACCCCCCAGAACATAAACAGTTGTAAATGCCAAAAAGGTGGTGGTGGTGGTGGTCTGTGTGGAACAACACGAGGGGAGATCTTCAATCAAGGGCCGCATTTGACGGCAACAAAACAAGGGCTACACAGGTATGTCCGAGCAACTATCCTTACTACACACACACCCACCGACTTGTCCATTCCCCCCTAGTCAACCCCGGCCACTTAGTGAACACCGCCTATCTGTAAGACCCTCTGCTACACACTACGCAATTTTAAAAAATAAACTGCTACTTATTATCTCAATTAATAAAATATGGCCTTTATTTTGGCCAACTGACAAATGACAAGTGCCCTGACCGGGCGCCAGAGATTGAGCCTGCAGCTGAGGTACTTGCCATTTATAAATAAGGGATCAAACCCAAGACCCTCCAATCTGAGGGCCGACGCTATAACCACTGAGCAACTGGCCTATTTTAAAATTGGGTTACTTATCTTTTCTTCATTGTTGTAAGAGTTATCTGTATATCAGACACAAGTCTCTTATCAGATATATGATTTGCAAATGCTTTTTCCAATTCTGGGGGATGTCTTTTCACTTTCTTGATAATGTCCTTTCAAGCACAATTTTTGAAACTTTGATGAATTCTAACTTATCTATTTCTTTTTCTGGTTGTTTGTGCTTTTGGTATTGTATCTAGGAAACTGCTATCTAATCCAAGGTCAGAGAGGTTTATGATATGGTTTCTTGTAAAAAAAATTTTTTTAAGGAGTCCAAGTTAATATCTTTTTGCATGTGGATGGATATCCAGATGTCCCATATTTAAAAATTATTGTAGATGTTTTATTCATTTTTTTGTATTTTAATTTTTTCAGCTTTACCGAGATGAAATTGACACATAACACTGTGTACGTTTACTGGGTAGCTGTTGATTTGATACACTTATATATTGCAAAATGCTTGCAACCATAGCATTAGCTAACACTCCCACCACTTCATATAATTACCATTCTTTTTTGTGGTGAGAACGTTTAAGATCTACTCTTAGCAACTTTCAAGTACATAACACAGTATTATTAACTATAATCACCACACTGCGTTAGGCACTCAGAACTTGTTCAGCTTCAACTGGAGCCTGGCACTGGGGGAGGACGCGGGGGGAGGCCGAGGGCTGACGAGGATCTGGGCCATCACTGTTCAGGCTGGCCTCTCTCCGGCCGTCAGGACTTCCTCCCCAGACCAGGGAGAGGATGGCCACACAACAGCGTGAAACAGGCACGATGTGGGGACTGGGAATCAGGCCTGGCTGCGCGAGGGGATAGAGCTCCCGGGAGGAGCAGCCCAAAGCACAGGCGGGAACCACCCAGGGCCCTGGCAGCGAGCCCACAGAGGGGCTCCCAGGGGTGACGTCGTTAGGTGCCGTGGCCAGTCCAACCTTGTCCCTGTAGCTATCTTTTTGCTGAGTCCAGACTTCCCTTCCATCTTTTCTGGGCAAGTGGTGGGAACTGGAAATGCAGCCAGTGAATTACTGAGGAAGGATTTCTTATCAGGAGCCACACCTTCAAAGTACCGTCCTCTCCTCAGAACCACCTAGACAGCTCTGACGCCCCGCGTAGGGCCGCGTGAGAAGCCCAGTTCAAGCGTGGGCCTCACTGGACGTGTTTGCAGTGTGTTGTCCTGGGCTCCTGCCCGGAACAGCCTGGCCCGGGAGATCCTGGGTGACTCTGGAATGGCAAACAGTCTCTGCTCCCTGGCCCAGCGGGGCTGTTTGCAGAATCAAGTGTCACATTCTTACAGATCGTGTTACCCCGGGCCCAGCTGGGGCTGATCTCTGGGGAGGTGGCTGCAGGTACAGCTGTTGAGGCGGCCCAGCTGCCTCTTGGCCCCTCATTCCCCGCAGTGAGGCTACGAGTGGGCTGCCCTCGGGGCCTGGCTTGGAGGCGAGGCCACCCCCTCGCCCAGCGGAGCTGGGTGTGGACAAGCTCACTGGGTGCTTGTTTGTGATGTCCCCGTCCCCATCCCCTTCTTGCTTCTGTCTGTGCGCTCCCACCCCACCCCATTTCTAGGCCTAGTGCCATTTAGGCTCCCAAGCATTCCAAAGGACAAAGGGACCAACACAGACAGAAACCATAAAGAAATCCTCCCCAACTGGGGCCGCAGTCTCCATCCCCCCGGGGCAGGGTGTCTCGGCAGGCACTGGGGAGAGGTGCCGGCTGCTCTGGCCTCCAAGGGGCAGTGGGAAGCACTGAGCATGGCGTTTAAGTGCTCAGCTTGGGATTCCATCCGACCTGAGTTCAGGTCAGATGCCCACTCTTCCACTAACTGGCTGTGCGACCACGGCCAAGTCTAAGCCTCAGTTTCCTCCTCACCCGTAGAGTGGGGGCAACAAGAACCCCTATTAAAATGAGACAAAACATGCAATGACCTGGGCATGGAGCCTGCCACACGGTCCCATAAATAGGGACAGCTATTAGCAAACATGCCATAACCCACATACGGAACCTTCTCCCCGCTGAGTCTCGGAGCGAAAGGAGGGCTGGGGGCTGGAGGAGAGTCCAGACTGTCTCTGAGCGGGGAGACGTCAGAACTGGGGGGTGGGGAGGCTGCAAGGAGGAGAGGGGCTCACCTGGAACCCTAACTAACCCACGTTCAGGGGGGGAGACTGGCTACCTCCCGGCTGACAGGCTGACCGCAGAGGGCAGGAGAGAAAGCACGGGGCTGCTCTGGACACATTCCCCGGCCTGCCCGCCACAGCTCCCCGAGGGCCACACCAGCAACCCCGAGTCCAAGCGGTGAGATGGCCCTGGGGCTGCGGCCCTTGGTGGGAGGTGGGGGGCAGAGCCCCATCGCCAAGAAGCCTCGAAGCCGGCAGACACTCGCCTGCCTTCTCCCGGTGTGGGCGTTGCTGGGACAGCCCGTGGGGCTCAGCCTCCCACCACTTCAGACTACAAAGCGCAGGGCTGCCACCTTCCCCAGACTCGGCTGGCAGGAGGCCAGAGTGCGGGGGCGCTTCGGGGGGAGCTGTCTGGGCCTCCAGCTTCGGGGTGGAGCCTTTGCCCTTCAGGCTCCCACATGCCGGAGGGACTCCGGTCAGGGCCACTGCCCCGGAGGGCGGAAGCCTTTGCAGGAGACAGCAGGAGCCGTAAAGCTCAGAGATCCCATCCCCACTGCAGACATGTGTGGGCAGGCAGGCCCCGGGGGGCGGGGGGGGGGGAGAACACTTTCTGGGTGGGCTGGTCAAGGCTGGGCCCGCCCCAGTGTTCTCCACGGGCGGGGGACGGGCCTCCTCTCCGGGCCTCGGCTCCCACCAGCCCACTGGCCACTTCTCCGCCCTCCCTTGGCTCCCACCAGCCCACTGGCCACTTCTCCGCCTGCCCTGGCCCCCAGGCCCCGTTGGCTGGGGGTGGAACTAGGAGCTTCTCAGGCAGGGCCGAGGCACAGGAGGAGGAGATGGGGGAGAAGACACAGACCCGCCCCAGGCTCCCACAGGGCGTGGCAGCCTCTCTCCACCAACTCAGGCCTGCCGGCTGCGGCCGTGGGAGCTCTCAGCGCCTCCCTCCACGGCCCCTTCCGGCCCTTGCTCTCCACACTCCCCCCTGCGCCGAGGCTCTGCTGAGGACCAAGAGGCTTTCGCTCAGGTGGCATGGACGGCGCGGTCTTCCAGGCCCCGAGATGAGGAGTGGCCGTCTGGCTGGGACGCAGGAAGAGGGGGAAGGGAACAGCCGGCCCGTGGGTCCCAGGAGTGAGGTGCCCGTTGGGGGGCTGAGGAGTTTCGCCCCCTAATCCTGCCGAGGACCAGTCCTGCAGCCAAATGCCGCCCGCCTGGCCTGTCTGGTTTGGAGGAGCAGGCTCCGGCAGGAAGCGCACGTGACAGCCGCTGGCCCGGGGCAGACAGATGCTGCCGGGAGCCCGCGGCACACAAAACCAGGCCGGTGGGGTGGGCGGCCAGGGAGCCGGCCCCGCAGATGTTGCTAAGTGAAACCTGATGTGGCGACATGAGAATCTGCAGCACGGCTCACAAACAACCTTCCCCGGGATGTTTTGGATTGAGTTTTGTGGCTATGACGTGGAGGAGCCGCCTCACATGTCGGGATAAAAATAGCTCTGGCCTCAATACACAACGTGAGTTACAGTTCAACAAAACCAGATGGGAAAACATTCGCCGCCCAGCCCGGGCCCAGCGGGGTCCCGCTTCACCCCCGCCCCCCCCCCGTCTGTCCCCCCCCTGGCCCCTCCGGCGGGAGTGGGTCCCCTGCGCTGAGAATGCGGGGAAGGGCCAGGGGGCCAGAGGAGACCCTGTCGCTCTGCCGGGGCAGTCTCAGGAAGTGACACCTTCTCCGGGGTGGCGGTTCCTGCCTGGGAGCCTCACAGGGAGAAGGAGCTTAATGGTTCCTGGCACAGGAAGTGCCGGGAGGAGGGGGCCGCGGGCTTGGGAGGCTGGTCTGGAATCAAGGGGGTCACGTTGGGGAGGGGCCAGCTTCCCTGGGAGAGAGAGGGAGGCCAAGGGCTCTTGTGAAACAGGGTCTCGGGGGTTGTGGAGGCCGCGGAATCTGGGGGCGAGCCCGGCTGAGGTCAGGGAGCCTTCTGCCCCCGGCAGCCACCCAAATCCAGGAGGCTTCCGCTGCCTGGCTCAGAGCGAGAGATAAGCTGATGGGCCCCAGCGGGGTCCGAGGAACCAGAGCCGATGGGGCGGTGGAGAGGGCTGCACCGGGGAGAGCTGGGGGCCGTCAAGCAAGCAGCCGGGCCCGGGCAGTGCCGGAGACAGGAGGGGGAGGGCCCGCAGATGGTCAGCAGGAATGGGCCTGGCAGGAGAGGCCCGGCTCTCCGTCCGGTGGTCCGTAAAGGCCTGGGCGGTGGTGCCAGGTGAGCCTCAGACCCAGCGCTGGCACCCCCATTACAGTGGCTCTGAAAGCCGGCACTGACGGATGCGGGGTTCAGAGGTGAGCACCACAGACCCGCGGGCTGAGCTGGCGCCTCTCTAACTGTGGGGAGCACACGAGGCACCTGTGATCCCGACAAGATGCGACTCTGAGTCTAGGGTGGGCCCAGGTGCCTCCATTTCTGATGCCCTTCCAGGTGGCGCGGAGGCTGCATAGCCTGCACCTTGGGAGCCCAGGCCTAAGAGGTCACGGCCAGGAGGGAAACATGTGACCGCCAGCAGCCAGCACACAGTGACGCGTGGGAGAGCAGAGGCGGGGGAGCCTGGCCCCGGTCCTCCTGACAGCCCCCCACAGAGAGCACCTGAGCTCCCATAATGAGGACCAAAGCACAGGCAGCACTCACACGTGTCTTAGCGCCTTCCACGCAAGAGCCTACAGGGCCCTAAAGTGCCCATCGCCCAGTTAATGGAGGAGGGACACAAGCCCCAGGTGGCAGGGCAGGGGGCACAGATGGACTATGAACCTAGGTCTTCCAGCCCCGGCGCCTGAACACAGCGTGAGGGGAGAAGGGCTGGTAAGGCTCTTGGGGGCTGGGGCTCCGACGAGTGTGGCTGCAGGAGATGGAGGAAGAGGCGCAAGAGGCCACCTGAGGCCGGAATGGAGTCACTGCGAAGAGGGCCACCCCCAAGAGCTGTCAGATCGGGGTCACGACCCCGCACCCACAGGAGACTGCCAGCCTGGCTAGCATTGCTCTGCGCCTCCCTCGGCGGCGGAGAGCCCGGTGCTGGACGAGGCTGGAGCCAGGGGGCTCCTGAGCGTGGGGAGGGGGGAGGAGAGCAGGCCCAGGCAAAGCCCTGGGTCGGCACCCCTGCCCACTGCGGTGGCAGCAGCGCTGGTCTCTCGGCGGGGGCTGGGCTAGCTCACGGCGAGGGCTGAGCACGTGGGGGGCGCGCAGAGCAGCCTGGTCCTCACGAGAGCGCCGCGCTTCACAGTCACGGTTGTTACTGGGAAAACCGCCCAGGGATTGCTTTCTAGGTTTTTTCTAGAACTTCTTTCTGCGTCTGGCCACACCAGCCGGGGCTTATAAGGAACAAAACTGAAGCAGAACATTCCATTTTTGTCCATGTTCTTAGAGCTGGGGTCACACTCCACCTCGGACCGGAGAGCCCTGATGTAAGCAGTTTCGTCCCACCAAGGGTGGGCCCGTGGCCAGAGGGAAGGACGGGGGAAGCTGGGTTTTGGGGGTAAACATCAGTCCTGAGTTCACCTCTGGCCCCGGATTGCCACACCGCTGCTGCGCTTGGCAGGCGGCTCCCCTCCGCAGCTGGGATGTCCAAGCCCCAGCCGGCCAGGCCCGTCCCTAACAGGGCCAGAAACGTCCCTAACAGGGCCAGGCCCGTCTCTAACAGGGCCAGAAACGTCTAACAGGGCCAGGCATGCCTCTAACAGGGCCAGGCCCGTCTCTAACAGGGCCAGGCCCGTCTCTAACAGGGCCAGGCACGCCTCTAACAGGCCAACGGTCCCAGAGCCGCCTGCTCCCGCTGCGCCTTCCGTGCAGGCTCAGGGTCAGGCCCTGGTCGGCTGGAGGGGGGCTCAGCATCTCCTCTTCCCAGAGCCTGGCGCAGCCCCGGCTGTTATCCCCCGGAGTGGAGATAGGCAGAGAAGGCACAGGAGTTGCCGGGTCACAGGAGACCAAGGCTGTTTGTTTCATTTCACCAAATCAGTCTCAGGGAGACGGGGAAACTGTCCCTCCACTGGCTCCCTCCCAGGGGCGGCCTCTTCCCGGCCGGGGCCTCTGCAAAGGTCAGGAACGAAGGGGGCGGGCGAGAAGCGACACCACGGCCTCGGCCCACACAGCTCCGCACGGGAGGGAGATGTTTACACTGGGACGGCGAGAGGAAAGTCCCGTGTGGGCAGCTCTGCCTTGCGGCCCCGGGGACCGCCGCTGCACACTCAGGCCAACACAGTACCATCCAGGCGTGCGATTTCCCTCCCCCCCCCCCCCCCCCAACACACACATACACACACTGCACTCAGTCCGCACCATCTGAGTTTCTGGACCCAACACACAGGCGGGCCATTCGATCCCCCAGGAACACCACTGATTTCATCTTTGTAGGTTCCCTGCCTCCTTGGCTTTCCAGAAAGTTCCTTCATGGGGTGGGAGGACCTACCCCAAAGGGACGTGGCAATGCAGTCTGCGAGTTCTCAGAGCTGTGCCCCGGAGAGCCAGGGGAAAGCAGAACCCAACAGGAGGGCCTGGCCTTGTGGCCACTGCCCATGTGCACAGCCAGGTGGAAACAGAGCGCCCCACTTGCTTTGCGCCTTAAAAGCAACTGGACGAAGAGCAGCCTGCGGAGGGACGAGCGCTCTTGGCCCTAAGAGCTGCCCCCAACAGCGGGGGCCTGCGTGTGCCCCCCTAAGGCGGCAGCGACCTGCTCCGGCTTCCCATGCTCTTCCAGTCCTGCTATGAGCCCGACCTCTTACAATCACGGACCCATTTGGGAAATCTCGTGCCGGCTGCGGACGCACGTGCAGAGGTGATCCCCACTCCCTGAAGTGCACACGGGTCTCAGGCTGAGGGCGTGTGGCCCTCGGTGCTGTGACTCCCGCAGCAAGAAGCCCCGTGGCTGCAGCGCTTCCTTGGTGTTCTTCCCGGGATGGAATTCCCGCCCGTCCGGCACGCTTGGTTTGTCTATGCATCCGGTGAGCCCTGGCTGATGTGAGCGGTCCTACAGCCTTGATGAGGCTCGTCGGTGGCCCACCATCTTGGTGGGGACAGGAGCTGGGGTTGAGTGCTTTGCCATCCAAGTACCCCCAGCCCTGTTCCCCAGGGGCGGAAAGGGCTCCCCCAGGGCCTCCCGGGGTTCCCTGGGTCAGGCCCTAGGGCGCCAGTGTGACCTGGGCCACTCACAGCGTTTCTCTGGCCCATCCCTCCACCAGCAATAAGCATTTCAGCCACGATGAGCCCTGGGTGCAGGTGGCCTGCAGGGCTCCGGGGGCACTTCCCTGTGCCAGGGAGGGAGAAAAGCCACCCTGTGGAGGGAGCACAGTCGTGGGGGTGTCCTCCCTGCCCGGGCTGTGCTGCCCCAGCTTTTCGCTTCTCCCACCAGGGAGGGCGATGCTCCCACAAGGGAGGAGGCTGGCCTGGGCCCCGAGGCGCTTCCTCCTGGTAGGCAGGTGCCACTGCCAGCCTGTCCCCACCCTCCAGGCCCGCCCTCTCCCAGGAGGAGCCTGTGTTCGACCTGTGGCATCCCTGCCCTCGGTCCTGGGCACTTCAGGTTGACCCTCAAGTGCTGACCTGGGGACAAAGGATGAAGGGCGGAGTCCTAGGTGGGGGACAGAGGGTCGCGAGTCAGGATGTGGGTGCCTCCCTCACTATGGCCTCTAACTGCCCAGAGGAAACCGGCTCATTGGCAAGGAAACCCCTGCATCCTGGGGAAACAAGAAGGAAGCTGGCCTACCGCTGGCCCCTCACTCCTTCCTTACTTTACAGGAACAGCTGGGACGTGGGACCAGCCGCGGGCAGAGCGTGTGCAGCGGTGGTGCCTAGAGCCTGGGGTCCTACGGGACACCCTGCTGCAAGGACAGGGTGGGGCTTGACGCCGAGCGTCACCGGGAGACCCTTTTATGCGTGGTCTCCGTGACAACCTCGCAGCCCGGCGCAGGCAGGCCTGCAGGTGCTCCAGGTGGTGGGGCCGCAGGAGGGGAGCTGCCGCTGACGGGCCCCAAATGTATTGGACACTTGGCTTCTGCACCGGAGGAGGGGCTGTCTAGGACCTGGTGCCCGGTGTCAAGAGCGCTCAGGGGACAGGGACCCCAGGCACACGCCCAAGGCCCGCTGGGTGCTTCCCCACGGACTCGCACCCCTGGCGGGAACTGGTGTCTGCCTGGGGGGTGGGGGTGGGGGAGGGAAGGCTGGGAGGAGCCCCGGCCTGGGAGAAGGGCCGCCTGGTGTCTGGAAGGAGCTCCAAGGGGGAGCACCAGGAACGCTACGCCACCTCCATGGCCAAGCACTCCCGGAAACATGCTGCTTGCATTATACTGTCTCTTGCCTGGGCTGCCTGCCATGTTGAGGGCTATTTTTAGCCTCTCGGTGAGGAAGGAAATGGCTGCCTAGTCTCCCACCTGCGAGCCCCGACTCCAAAGCGCCTGATTCCTGACCAGGAAGATGCCGCCCCAGGGAGACGCCACCGGCTGGCTCAGATGGTTGTACATTAAGCCAGTGGCTCAGAGGGCGAAAGGTGCAGGGAGGTGAGGAGAAGGGACTAAGCGCCTCTTACGGGGGCTGGAGTGTGAGGCAGGAGGCGGCGGCATGGCCAGGTCCACCTGCCTCCTGGACAGTGGCCGTCCCTGACCCTCACACCCTGGCAGAACTCCAAGGCTCGAGAGGGACAGCCCCGAGGGTGGCCCAGCCCAGGACGGGGCCGAGCACCGGTGTTCCCAGAGTCCCCGAGGCCGGACGCACCGGGGGAATACTTACTGGGAGCGGTCAGCAGGCCGGCCCTGCCAGGGGTGGGCACCGGAAGCTCGGAGTGGCTGGCCCGGAGGTCAGGGCCATCGAGCGGGCCTGGGTCCTCTGTCTGGCCTGCAGGGGAGGAAGCGATTTCCGCCAGCACCTCCAGATCCTTCAGGATCACCTGGGGAGAGAAGCAGAGGATGAGGGACGAGGACCTCCACAGGCAGCAGTGGCTGGAGACAGTGGCCCAGACTATGGCTACGACGGTGCCCAAAGCATTCTCCGAAGGACACAGGCAGTGGACAGCAGCGACTTCAGGAGGGAAACCGGGATCTGAGGCCCGGAAGCCGGCTTTCCCATGACCACTCCTCTCTGGTCCCTGGCGATGGGCTAGAGACAAATCTCAGCGAGACAGCAGCTTCACTCCCCGCCCTGCCACACGCCAGCCTCACCAGGTGGCCATGGCACCCCAGCTGTCCCTCCCGGGTGCTGTGCCAGGTGGGTCAGACCTGCCCCCCCCAGGGCCTGCCGGCGGCCTGTACCCCTGCCCTCGGGCACATTTGGAAGTCTGGCCGTTGGGCCTGCAGAGAACGCACCCACGCTGGCTGAGGAGTGTGGCCGCTGAGCAGTGCAGACGAAGGCAGGAGCGAGGGCTGCCAGCCTGGTGCCCAGGCCCAGAGCCCGGGTCGGATTAAGTCCAGAAACAGCAAGGCCCAGGCCTCTGCTGCCATGGAGGGAGCCCCAGAGGGTGGGGGCAGGAAGGACACGGAGGGTGAGATGTGGGGACAGACAGCGGAGCAGTGAGCGCGGTGCCGAGCGCCGGAGCAGCTCGAGCCCCACCCCGCAGGATGTGCCCTCGGATGCTGACTATCCAAGCAAGCCGCCGTGTGAACATCAGGGCGGTGAAAGGAGACCGGGGAGTCCAGGTGGGGGAGCGGCTTGTCCAGATCAAACAGCGAGGCAAGAAGCAGGCCAACTGTGCCTCAGAGAGTGGAACACGGCTACTCCCCACAGGGCTGGAAACACGTCCACACACAAGCTTCCAGAGGCACGCTCGCGGAGCAGCACACACCGCGGCCGGGAAGCGGAAACAACCCCAACGTCCATGGACCGACACCCCGATATCCACGCCAGGGGATGCTATCTGGCGATATTAAGGAATGAAGTTCTGATATACCCCCAACGCGGATGAACCTCAAAAAACTTTGCTGAGTGAGAGAAGCCAGATGTGCAAGTCACATCCTGCACGATGATTATTCCAGTGGTATGTGAAATGTCCAGAACAGGCGAGTCCACGGAGACAGAAAGGAGATTAGAGGTTGCCAGAGGCAGGAGGAGGGAGACACGGGGAGTGACTGCTAATGAGTTCCTTTCTGGGGTGATGAACATGTTCTAGAATTAGCGGTGATGGTTGCACAACCTCGTTGGCAACGTATGCTCATGCGGTATTCAACGCTGGGTTGTATACTTTAAAAGGGTGATTTTTATGGTGTGTGGATTCTATCTCAAAAAACACCCCAAGTCAAAATCCCAAATAGACACCCCAATTCCCAATCCAGTGGTACTTGTTGAGCAATCTGCTCTTGCTGAGCCCATGGCCTGAGGGGGGAACCCTCACTCACCCCCATGGATCTCACACCGGGTTCAGACTCCCGGGGGGCCACGGGGGTCGAGGGGCAACCCCTGTGTCTTTACATCTCCTGGCACCTGCCAGCCCCCCTGCACCCCTCCTGCCACTCACTCCTGGGAGCCACAGGCCCCGCCTCTCAGGGCGGCGGAGCAGGGCACAGGGGCACTCAGCCTCCACGCAGCAAACCCGGGCCGTCAGATGCAGCAAGCGAGCGAGCCCTGGGGAAGGGACAGGCTGGGACGGCGGTGCACACACGAGGGCTGCAGACCTCGCTCCCCCCTCCCCCCGGGGACCTGCACTGCGTGTCTCTGCACCACCTCCTCCGGCCCCACTGGGGAGTGCAGCCAGCAACGCTGCATATTTCACACGGCGAATTTTCTTATTTTAGGAAGTTTAACACCAAATGGCAGATGAATGCAAATTACACTTCAATTGCACGATTAAAGCCGGAAATGTTACCTACAGGTTCCTGCAGCAATCCCAGCCACTCCCAGTGCTTACATATCAAAAAATTTATCTCCGGTCCCCACACAGCCCAGCTTGGGGTCACACCACGTGTGGTGGTGTCACACACACACACACACACACACACACACACACTGCCCTTTCAGTCCCCCAGCCTCCTACGGGCAAGGAGGGGAAGGAGCTGTCCAATGGAGGGTAAGGAATGCCTTGAGGAGGGGAGCTGGGGTGCCACCCTGGGGCTGCACAGTGGCTCTCTGACAGCCAGGATCCCTGGCCCTCCCCCCAGCTGACCAGCAAACCCCACTCAGCCCAGGGGCCGAACTTGATGCTTCAGAGCCACACTTCTGAGGCTGAGGCCGAGGCTCTGCCCCAGCAGCCGGGAGGCCCCTGGGGAGGGAAGGCTTTGGGAGGCGATGCCAACAGGGGCCCTGGGACTGGGCAACAGAGGGCCAGCCCTCCGGCCGGACGTGGCTTTGAGTCTGTGTGTCCAGATTTGGTGCTCCAGCCCCTGCGGACCCCACAGGAAGCTCTGGGACAAGGACAGCCATGCTGACGAGGCACCTGCTTAAGACCCGGGCGAAAGGCCCTGGGCTACAGACGCTGCTTGGCCTCCCTCCTGCCCGAGCAGAGCTGGGCCCATGCCGGCCTGGCCTGTGATCCTGGCTCCCAGAACCAACGGGAAAGGCTCAAGCAGGAGGAAGCCACGCCAATTAGTATGCGCTACACAGCTTTTTGCAAAATGAATATAAAACACTTGTGCTTTCTTTTTGTGTGAGAGAAAGAAGTGGGGGGGGGGGGAGGAAGGGAGAGGGAGGTTACAAGAAAGCAATATTCTGCAGGAACAGGAGTGCCTGCCATTACCATGGCAACAGGCGGGGGCTGGGGAGGCCCATCAGCTGGTCCCTCATCCTGGAGTGGAGGGAAAGGGTCAGTGGCAACTGGGTGTGCAAAACCTCTGACAAAGCAACTCCGAGGGGAAGGCCGCAGAGGAGGTGGTGAGGGGTTCATACCCACTAGGGTTCGGGGGGCCATCGCGAGGGAGCCAGGGCATTCCTGAGAAAGCCCTTCCTTGTAGGAGGTGACTGGACGCCAGCAAAGGGCACCTCTCAGTGAGAGAGGGTCATCGGGACGGGGCCACAGCAGGCTGCCACCTGCTGCGTCCAGCACGCCAGGGACAGTCTCTCTGGGATGGTGGCTGTTTCCTTTCCTTCTCGTAATGGTCCGCTCAGGCACTTCCAGGCCCTTAGCCAGGGGACCCACGCGGCCTCCTGACCACGAGGTCCCCGGTGGAGGCATCGGCAGATGCTGGTAGGTACCCGCTGACCTGCAGTGCCAGGCAGGAGACGGAAGACGCTCTGCCGCGGGGATGGCCGGAGAGGCCGCCCGCTTCACGCTGCGCACTCTCTCTGAGAAACTTTGTCCAAAGCGCGGCTGTGCCGCTGGTCGGCCGCTTGTGCTCGGATGTCCCCTGGCTCAGCCTCCGGGCCGTGAGGAGCGAAGGAAATCCCCAAGCCGGGCCCTCTCCACTCCCGGCCAGGAGGATGCTGCAACAGTGCGTCCAAGGGACACGCTAGGTGCTGGCAGGAGAGAGGGTTCGGGCTGAATTGATGCTTCTTCCCAGAGCAGTGGGCGCAGAGCCCGCGATGTGGGTCAGGCCGGGCCGCTCCTGAATCTTGGAAGCGGAGCTGAGAGTCAGGGCAGAGGCACGGAAGCTGTGGGGCCTCCGACTTCTTCCTCTCTTCTTTTTCATTTTCAATAAACTGAAATCCTTCCCTAGTTCTGTGCCATATATGCAAAAGGCCCGCACCTAAATCTTACTACTAAGTTCTACCAACAGCAAGTAACAGTGTGGGGTCTGGCAGCTTAAAACGTCCCAGCCGCCATCCCTGAGGGTAGAGAAGAGAAAGGCCGGCCTGGGGCAAGACAACTTGGAGCTGGTTTCCTGAGCCCCCCAACCCCTCTTTCCTCCCTCCCCCAGGGTCTCCTTCCTGCGGAAGCCAATCCTCGCTCCCAGGGGTACGGTTCTCCCCAGGAGCCGGGCAGGGACGGGGAAGGGCCTGCTGTGCCCAGGGCAGCACTGGCGCAGCGCAGGCACCGCTACGGCTCCTCGGTTACCAGGCGAGGAGCCGAGGGGCCAGCTGTTTCCAGGGCACCGGTCCATGGCAACCGGGAGAACAGCAAAGCTCCCTGGTGTCCCGCCTGCCTCCAGGTCTCTGCTTAACCCCGTGCACTTGTGACACTGAGCCCGGCTGGCCAAGGAGGCGGGCTCTTCTCGGCCCAGCTTCTCTCTGCCCGGCATGGCCAGGCCCCAGCAGGAGGGCTCAGGGGAGCGGGGCAGGCCGAGTGGGGTCCGCTCTCCATCCTCCCCCCACCTCCTAGTTGTTCACTTTCTCATAAATGTCTCCGAGTGCCTGCTAGGTGCTGGACACAGCCTGGCCCCAGAGTGAGCTGAGGGCTAAGAGAATGCACAGGGGACTTCCTGACACATGCGCAGGAGGAGTGGGGGTGTGTGCATGACCAACATGGTTTCATGGAGCATCTGAGCTGAGCTCTTGACCAAGTTACTTCATTCTCTGAGCCCGGTTTCCTCTAGGGCAAAGTGGGGAACACGGCAGAGATGACCAGGACCACGCACACTCAGTGAGCCCAGCACAGGGGCCAGTGTGGAGGAAGCGAGCGTCGGGGCGGCTCTTCCTGTGAGCAGCGGGGGGACCTCATCTCAGCCGCTCTGGGCTCTGGGAGCTGCCAGCAGGCCGCTGTCAGGGACATTCAGCTGACTCAGCCGAGGCCATCTCCGGAGGGGGAAAAACTGACTACATCTTGGGAGAAATGTTGGTTTCTGAAGATGCCACGAACACAGATTAGGGCACAGGGTAAAAATGGGTCTTGGCCTGGTTGCTCTGAGGCCTGTGGAGGGAGGGCATCTGGGCTGAGAGCGGGGGCAGGGCCCGCAGGGCCCCAGCAGGATCCTAACGCTGGTCCTCCCGGCGGTTCCCCACCGGAGATGTGCATGAGAACCACGGCGAGGTGGGAGGGAAGAGGAGGGGAGGCTGTGGAAAGGGCCAGCGCCCAGGCAGCAGGCCCACCTGAGGGAAGTCAGGGGTCTGGGCTGGGGCCCGAGCAGCTGCATTTTCAAAAGCGCCAGGGATTCTGCTGGCAGCCCTGGTTGGGCGGCTTTGCTGGGGGGCTTCTGCCAGCTCCCCTTCGTGGACTCGCTCTTCTGTCGTCAGGAGACGGGGGCCAGGCAGCAGGCTCCCCAGCACAACCCACTCCAGCCAGTTGCTGTACTGGCTCTGGGTCCTTCACTGGAAGGGATCCAGAGAGAATAAACATAAAACACACCCGGCACACAGACCTGCCACCCCGGAGTGAACGCTGCCAGGCCAGCTGTACTGATTGTGGGTCCCCCTCTTCCTGGAGGGTGGCTAAGGTGGGGCATCGAAAACGCAAAGCGCAGACACACGGAGCAGAGTCCCCTGGCCAGGCCTGGTTCTGGGCCAGTTGCCCTGCTGGGCTCTCAGTCCTCCTGGGACCCCTAGTGGTGACTGCGGGTGCCTCTCTGCTGCTGGTCTGTGACCGAGGTCCCAGTCTCTTCCTGGCCACAGGTCAGCCACGGGGGGAACTGAGCGACAGGAGCTCCGGGTCTCTGGCGGGACCGCGGGGGGTGCAGCGGGAACGGGTCCCCGCCTCTCTTGTTTGGTAAGACCCTGTGGGGCCCAGCTTGCTCCCCACCTTGGGGGGCGGGGGGGGGGGTGCCGCTGGCAAGAGGAACCAAGTGCTGGGCTCTGACATCTACCCCTCGGCTCTCGGAGCTGGCATCTGACCCAGTCATGCCATCTGACGGGAAAGAAATCTTCGGAGCTGGGGGTTGTTTTGGTTTGTTCTGGAGGGCGGATGGAATGGAAATGGGAGCGGAATAAGAACCGAGGCAAGGATATGAGGAGGAAAAACAAGCCCCATTCTTCCGGAAGACTGTCCACTTTTGAGCAGCCGCATTAGTATTCCGGGGAGCGGGGTCCGGACCACACAGAGCTGGAGCCGGAGCTGGATGGGGCTGACACAATCCAGTCCAACCGAATTTTAGGGAAGAAAACTGAGGTGAGGAGACGCCGTGGCCTCGCTGGTCCACGAGGGGGGCAGCGTGGGCCAGAGGCCCGCCTCCTGCTCCCCACACCGGCCCTCCGCGTCCCGGCCACCGGCCCGCTCCCGGACGGGACTGGCGGCAGCTGGGGCCCTGGGTCAGCACATAGCCCAGGCCAGCCTCCCGGCAGGTCACAGTCACCCGCTCAGAGAGAAGGTGCGACCGGACTGTTGCTCTGTCAAGGACGAAACGCCAACCGGCCCGGTGGGAGGGCGGCCGGAGAGAGCGGTGCCCCCACCCGCCGGGCCGCGGCTCTGCAGTGAGGGCACACCGCGCGGGGTTTTAGATGCTCTGGAATCAGACAGATGCGACTGCCAATTCTGGCTCCTGGCGGTGTGACCTTGGCAAGTTCCCTCCTCACGCCTGCGTTTCCTTTTATGTCACACTGGGGAAAATTAAACCCACTCCAGGGCCGCCGCAGGCTCATTAAGACACTAGATGCAATGCCCCGAACAGCACAGCCACCTCGTAAACTTGGGTTTTCGCCCTCTCCTCGTCCCAGGCCCCTCCCACGGACACGTGGGGTCTGGCACACGGCACCCCCCGTGGTTTCCGAACGGAGCCAGAGTGGGGGCATTGGGCAGGCCGTCATCGGCTCTCAAAGCCGCCCTCCAGCGAAGGGGCGCCAGTGAAGTGGGAGCCCTCATTTCTGGGCAGACCTGGAGGGATGGCCGACTTCCAACAGCAGCCCTCCCCCTGGGACAGGAGAGCGCAGCCCAGTCACCTTGGAACCCGAGTCAGGAGAGGAGCGAGTGGGGACTCAGAGCCTTCCCAGCCCCCCCCCCCCAAAGCACGCTCTCAGTCTGGGGCCTCCCCCGGGGGAGCCCATGCCGGAGTCCCCCCTGTCACCCACTAAATCCCCGTAAGCGGAGAGATGAGTCCCCGGGCCCAGCTGACCACGCACCAGACCCAAGTGACAGGGTTCTTTGGAGAAGGAAAGTCAAGGGACATGATGGGACAACAGGGCTCTGCTCCTGAGACAGGAGCCAAAGGCAGCGCCCAGGCTGCCAGTCAGGGGGGGCAGAGTGGGCAGTGATGTCACAGCACAGCACCAGCCACCCTGCTGGCCTCTCACATGAGTCTCCACTGGTTTCTGCCGGGCCCTGGTGAGCTCTCCTGCGAGAGGTTTGAGAAGCCCTTCAGTCTGCCCGCTTCTCCCGGGACCTGGACCATGAAGACAGATGAAGCCCTTTCCCGCTCCCCAAACCCAGCCCTGCCTTTCCCTGCAGCCCCTGCAGTGAGGGGGCGAGTGCCCTGAGCACAGTGGGTGATGGGCTGAGTTTTACACCAAAGAGCAGAGCTGAGGCCCCTCTTCTCTCAGGTTCAGCCGGGGCTGGAGCAGCGCTGGTCCTGCCTTGTGGTCAGGGCACCTGTGAGATGTTCCATGGGACTGAGGACGGGGAAGGCCCCAGGCCTGCCCTGGACAGGCCACATCACTCCTGCTGGGGTGCACATAGTACTTTTGTGAGGTGCCTCAAATCACTCCTTAGTCCTACCCCCTAACCCAGCCTCCTAAGTCATGGCTGCACCCCAGCCTTGCTCTCCTGCAGTTAGCAGGCTGCTGAGCTGGAAACTCTAGCACTGCCACAAATAATGCCCTCACAATCCTACCCTCCAAATTTCCAAGGTTCTCACCCCCCTGGCCTCTCCCCGCTGCTTCTATACCAGTCACATAAGCTATCAACTCCCATCAGTGATTCTCTTTATGGCTGCTCTGACCCTAGGGAGAGAAAGGGTGCTTCTTCTAGGCTGGAAACATCTGCTGTAAGTGTTAAGGACACCCCAGTTCTGAGGTGTTGAGCTAGGTCTGGGGAGGTGTGCCCTCTGGATCTCAGTGGAATCGGAAGGTTTTGCTTCTGAGTGAGGGTGCGGCAGCAGCGAGAGGCCCCGATGCGGTGCTCCGCCAATGACGTCATCCCTCCTCCTTTCCCCAGGCGAGCGGCAGCCGGGAGCCTCCCCCCTGCGATGCTGCCAACACAACCTGCTGACAGCGGGCCTTGCTCCTGCCCCGGCAGCTCCGCCACAGGGTGCGGGTGTGTGTGTGTGTGTGTGTGTGTGTGTGTGTGTGTGTGTGGAGGGGGCTGGCGGAGAAGGTGGAAGAGGGGAGGAGGGCACCAGTTCTGCTGCCCACAGCTTTGCCTTTGTTTTTTCTAAGATCTGGAGATGGACGATGAGCCCCCAACACCCTGCCCACCCTGGCCCTCTGCCCGGGGCCTGTGTGGTTCTGAAGACAGAGACCAGCTTCTGTCCGGCTTTTGCTGCTGAAGCCAAGGCAGCAAGGATCTGGGGCAACGCAGAGCCCACCTTCCTGAGGTCAGTGTCCCTGCCCTTGGGCCCTTCACCAGAGGGGCTGACACTTGCCGCTTGTTTGCACGAGTTGGGCCTGTGTCGAGCATTTTACATTCATGATCTCACTTGGGAGGGTGGTTCCACTCTTACTTTTGGTTTTCGAATGAGGAAACTGGGCTTGGAGAGGTTAGGTCACCTGCTCAAGGCCAACCAACACGTGGCAGAGCCGGGGACAGGACTCTGGGACCTCTAGACGCCGCAGCCCTGCTCTTCACACCGGGCAGCACTGTCGCTGCAGAGAAAATAGTACCAGAGAGGGATGCCACTCAAAATCACAACAAAACCACGAAACACCTATAGTAAACTTCATAGTGAGGAAGACCTACAAAAAAGACCCTGAAACCTTACTAGACAACTCACGTAAACGGGATGAGTCCTGCTCCGGGTGGGAAGAGGACATCACAGTAAAAAGCCCATTCCCCAACGTCTCCCTAAAGAACATGTAATGACAGACAGGCTGTTCCCATGTGGGCAGGAGCTTTCACTATCCCTTTATTTGCTTATTTTTTGTTAATTCCCACCTGAGAATATTTTTTCATTGATTTTTTTTTTAAGAGGGAGTGGAAGACAGAGGGAGAGACAGAGAGGAGAGAAACACTGATGTGAGACACATCCATTAGTTGCTGCCCACATGAGCCATGACCTTGGTTGGGGATGGACATGCCTGCCACCGAGATGTGTGCCCTTGACGGGAATGGAACCCAGGACCCTTCAGTCCACAGGCCAATGCTCTATCCACTGGGCCAAAGCAGCCAGGGCTCACCATCCCTTTAAACAATGGCTTAGGAGGCAAGAGCAGACGTCATTAGTCCCATCTATCAGATCGAGGAGGCTAGACTCCCTGCCCAGGGTCTCTGGGAAAAAGGGGCGGGGCTATGACTCAAGCTCAGGTCTGGAGGCCAACTGCCTGGACGCTACGTTCAGTCAGAGGCAACCAGACTCCCTCCAGGTCTCTCCTAAGAATGATATTTAAAAAAAAGAAAAGGAAAAGTGCTACATGTGCTTGTTTGTTTGAAGTAGTCTAAATTGATTAACCTACACTGATGCCATCATTATCCCCCCAAAGCCATAGTTTACATGAGGACTCCTGGTGTACCTAGTATGGCTTTGGACAAATGAATAATGATAAGTACCCACCGTTACACCTTGAGGATTTTAAATGCGGGGTGGAGACAGCTGTGCTTGGGAGTGGGGTGGGAGTGAGGAGTGACCCGAGACCCCTCCTGGGCCAGCCACACCATCAAAACATGGGGAGGACCCGTCCTCTGGGCTCCGGGTAGAGCTCACCCAGGCAGCTCAGGCTCGGGAGGTGGCCGACCACTGCACCTTCCCGGCAGGGGCAGAAGGGGCCCAGCCCCCCACCAGCGTCCAGTAGGAAGCTCTGAGCATGTGCCCCGCATTCCACGCTGTTGAATCAGGGCACACTGTCACGTAAAAACAAGTAAGTGGATCTTTTGCTAATGGGAGGATTTCTATTCTGGTGCTAAGAATATCAACTGACACTTTCAAATTCTTTCTGATGAGAGGGAATTTCAGACAAAGTCTGCAAGGAGCAGGCGGTACCGAGCAAACAGCCACTTATCCCAAATGACGATCGAAAACAGAGACAACTGAGGAGCCAGAAGGCTGTGTGCTACTGAGCTGGCACTGGGACAGAACGGAGGACCAGTAGCAGACCAGACGTACCCGCGGGGCCAGGTGCCGGCGGGGCTGCGGGACTTGGTGGAGGACCGAGCTGGGTCTGCACCCGCCCCTCCCCGAGCCCAGCTCTTGCATCATTAACACCTGCGCACGCTCTGTCTCCCGAGGCCAGCGGCTCTCCCCAAGGGCGAGAAGCACGTGCGTGAATCACAATCATTCTGGGAGAGAAGAACGTTTGCAACAAGATGATGAATCTAATGTCTCCAATATACAAAGAGCTTCTAGAAATCAATAAGAAAAGTGGACAAAGGGTCTGGGGGCTAAAGGGAGACCTTTCTCATAATACACGCCCCTTAACACCCCAAGCAGAACTCTTCTCAAGAACTTGTAGAACAAGAGAACGTGGCCAGAAATGAGAGGAGGATACAATTAGACACGAGCTCCCCGTCTCCCCAGCTGGTTCTGAAGGGGTAGCCAGGCCGCAGAGGGTGAAACACGGGCATGCTAGTTGTGTGACTAAGGAATGGGCTTCGGAGTCCAACAGACCTGGTTGTGAGTGCGCTCCCCTACATCCCGGCTGTGTGCAAGCTATTTAGCCTCTCAAGGCCTTTGTTTTCGGAACTGCACAAAGGACTCTCCCACAGAATTGCTGAGGCCTCTCAATACTCCGAGTGCAGGGTGGAGCAGCCTCTGGCAGAGGAACGGCTTCAGACAGGAAGCTGCTATTAAGAATCATCCAAGATGTGGGAAGAGCTGTGCCCTGAGGCCCCCGGCTGCACAAAGGACCTTGCAGGGACTTTTGGGTGCCTTTCATAGGAAGGTCCAGGAGCCTTTCATAGGAAGGTCCCCTCATCCCTTACTCCTACCCCCACCCCCGACTGGCTGTAGTTTGATTCGACTGAATGGCCTTCAGGGTCTTGAACCCCAGGGAGTTCTGAGTGGATATCAGGGCTGTTCTAGATATCCCAAGAGAAGGGGACATTGTCTTGTTCATGGCTGGCTGTCCATTGCCAAGTACCCAGTAAGCCCTCAAAGTCGCCAAAGAGACTGGGCAGGGGCGCTTAGGAATGTGATTTTGGTGAAGCAGCAGGATGTGGCAGAATCAGGATTCACCACTGTTTACCGAGGTCCTAGAGGGAAAGCGGGGACTCTTTCCTCCCCACCCCACCCCCGCAATTGTCCCCAAGAGCAGGTGCAACCCTAGCCGTCCCCAAGGCCCCCAGGATGGGCCCCAAAGCTCTGACAACATTTGGAGCTTCAGCAAATGGAGTTTCCACAGCAGAGACCTGAGCAGAGCTGTTTAATGGACTGCATCTCCTCCCACTCCCTCTAAAGGCTCAGCACACAAACCCACGGCAGGCAGAGGCTGGATGGGATTAAACAACTCCATTTAAAAGACTGAGGACTCAGCTGCTTCCAGTGAGATCCTAGGGAAGGAGCCAATCAGCCAAGTTCTTCTCTTCCTTTTTGTATTGAAATGAGGGCTGTCACTGTGCAGTGAGTCACTCAATTCAGGCGGAACGGGGCCAGGTCCACCTGGGCTCGCGCTGCAGTGGTGGTGGGGAAAGGGAGAGAGGGTGTGTGTGCACAATGTGTGGTTGCATACGTGTGTGGCTGCTTGAATGTGTGTGTGTATGTGGTGGGCACGCAGGCGGGGTCAAGGGCAGATTCCCAGACCACCTTCCGTTTTGGATTTTCCTGTGAACACTGATTACCCTAGAGCAGCGGTCGCCAACCTTTCGGACCTCATGGACCACCAGCGGTTGGTGACCGCTGCCTCAGAGGACCTAGGGGCAATATCTGCTTGTCTGCATCTCCTTTCAGCTCAGGCTAGGCTGAGGACAGCTGCCGTGGCACAGGGCCCCACACAAGCCTGGTACCAGCCCAGGGAGGACCGAGGTGGCTTACTCCATAGGAAGCTGTGAGCCACGTCCCTCTCCCCCCACCCTCCAGCCCTTGTCCACTCCCACGTTCCCTGTGGGCATGGTGGGAGTCTGAAGTCAGGACCCACGGCCTCATGGAGGACCACAGCTCTGCCTGATCCCATGACTGCCCAGGGCCTGGAGGAAGGGAGGAGGGGTGCGAAGGCACAGCAGCCAGCATCTGACCTGCAGCCTGGAGCTGGTGTGGGTGGAGGCGGGATGCCACCTTGGCAAGTGGCAATGCTCAGCTGCAAATCCTGCCCCTGAAAAAGGACTCACCTACCCTAACTCCCCGGAACAGATTGCTGCTGAGAACGGTGTGGGGAAAGGTGTGCGGCTGGAGGAGCCCCCAGAGGCAGAAGGACCCACTTCGGCCAGCTCCCCACTCGGGGTTTCTTCACTGCCTGGGATCTGGGTCAGACTCTGGGCCTTTGCACCAGGAGCTCTTGGTGATCCCAACAAAGCAAAACAGAAGGTTCCAACCTCAAACCTGAGGTCAAAATGGAGCCCAGCTGCAATGAATAGCACGACCAGCGCTCCCAGTGGTCAGCGTGCGCACAGCCTGGCACCGAGGCGTGCTCCGAGAAGGGTTTCATTCTCACCACCCATGCGCTCCTACTACCCCTCTGAACATGGGAGAAAGGAGACGCAGGGTCGAGACGTGACTTGCTCCAGTTCAGGCACTGAAGCAGGGCCAGACCTAGCACTTGGTGCCTGACACAGTCATCTCCCCATTGTCACTCTCCACCGCCGTCCTGGGCCAGCGCGCTGCCTGTGCAGACTGGTGTCCTCGCACATGCCCTGACCCAGGGTGCCAACAGAGGAGTCCTGACTCTCGAAGTCAAGGGCAGCAAACACAGCTTTCCCTCTGCCGGGGGCATCTTACCAGGTATGAGGACCAGGGGGTTGCTGGGTGTTGCTTTAAGAGAACAAAACAAGCACCTCTCAGCTACAGAGCCCACGTCATTCAAAGGGACGGCCAGGAAGCCAGGTCACAGGGGAGGGAGGGGTGTCGTGCACTCACCTCATCAGATTCATCCGACAGCGTCTGCAGGAGGATGGGGAAGAGGCTGTCCGTGTGCCGGAACATCTGCGGAGCGGAGAGCAGGGCACCGTGAGCTCTCCCTCGCTCTAGGCCTGGGCTCAGCTCGGGCAGGGTCCCCTGCACGGACCACCTTCCCCACCCCCAACACTGAAGGCTCCTCATGCATTTGCCACTCCCCTGCATGCAGGGTTTCTCCAGAGCTGCAATGACCCAGACCCCACCACGCAGGGGCAGGCCCCCGGAACCAAGGCGGACCCGGAAAGCGCCCCGGGCTGGGAGGGACCTCTGGGCCCACGAGGCTGGGGGGCTCACCTTGCGGGGAGTCTTGATGTAGAGGTGGTAGAGCCACTTCAGGACGGCAATCCGGGTCATCATGCCGATGGCCATGTCGCTGAGGTGGCAGTTCAGCACCTGCACAATCCCGTCCAGGTGGAGGGTGACCGGGACCCTCTCAGCGCTGGGGGTGAGATCGAGGAGCTGAGGCCACTGCAGGCCTCCCCGGCGAGCCCAGCACCGCCCGCCCCGCCCGCACATGCAGAGCCACGTCCTGCCTGCTCTCAGCACAGCGCGCAGACGCACACACGGTCGCCAGGGAGGGAGAGGCCTTTTCTCTCCCTCCTGGAAACCACACCGGGAGGAAGAGGACCAGGCGGCTGGGTGCCCACCCACTCCCCTTTTTCCTGACCAGCGCTAGCCTGGCTGCTGCGGCAGAAAACCTCTCGAGTGTCGCTGAGCTGGGCCCCCGCAGACCTCAGGGCTGAAGGACAGGGAGCACCCTCAGCACATCCAGTCCGGACCCTGGGTGATAAATAAAGCCAGCCCGTCCACAAAGTCCAGGAAAAGGCCCTGATAGCACCCTTTAGCCCCACAGTGCCTTCCCAAGGCACCCGGAGAACAGTGCTCCAGGGAGGACAGGGACCGTGGCTTCTTGTCTGTCGCCCCCCAGGGCACTCAGCACAGGGGCGGCCTAAGTGAGAAGCCTTGAGCTGCCCCTGAAACTGTGACGTTCCCGCGGGCCAGAAAGTCGCCTCGGCCCGAGAAGCGCAGCTGTTCAGACGAGCTTGGCCTCAGCGGGACACGGACGCTGGCCTTACTGGCCAGTCCTGCTGGTCTCCGGGCGCTGGGGCTGCTGGGACACGGACGTCAGGCCTCTGCCCGAAGCATGGGCCCAGAGGCTGGGGTTTTCGGGGATGGGGACGGCCTGGGCCGAAAACCCGAGGATGCCAGGGAGGGGCCACGCGTCACACTGCATTCGCCCACGGGGGCCACGGCAGGAGTGACGGGGCCTCAGTTCCCGCCTGTACGGACGGGTCTTCCGTGGCATTTCCAGGCTGCTCAATTATTCATCTGCGCCAGGAACTCAATGCCTGTGCTTCCCTGATTCGCCTGCAGCTTCTCTGAAGCTCATTTGATGTGAATTCCTAAAGGGCACGGCTCTGAGCTTTGTAAGTGCTAAACGGAACTGCTACTTAATACAGTTTGATGATTCCCCACAGTGCTGGTTTCAGGGCTACACTGGCACGTCCATCCTCTGGCAGCCCGAGGCCCGAGCCTCTGGCCAGGGAGCCCCGAGGTGGGAAGTTCCGGGGGCCTCCCGAGGACACCCAGCATCTAGGACAGGGGTGGGCAAACTTTGTGACTCGAGGGCCAAAATGGGTTCTTAAACTGGACCGGAGGGCCGGAACAAAAGTAACCTGACCACGCTGGCACTCTCATCTTGGGCTGCTGGTGAAGGAGCGGAGGGGAGAGCAAGAGAACCCTCCGCTCTTTTGGCTCCGCGGGCCGGATTGAACAGCTGAACGGGTCGGATCCGGTCCGTGGACCGTAGTTTGCCCACGGCTGACCTAGGACGGTGGTGGCCTTAGACAGACAGGGAACTCCCCACAGACCACTTGGGCGGTGCCTGCGGGCTCCCACCACCCTCTCCCTCGGCCTCTTTCATGCTCACTGTCCAGGAGAAATACAATGGGAGCCACATATGGAATTTAACGTTTCCTGGTTTTGTATTAAAAAGTAAAAAGAAACAGGGGAAATGAACACATTTTAATTAGCCAAATATGCCCCAAATATTACCCTTTCAACATGTAACTGATATAAGACATAGAGGTCACTGACAAGGTGCCTTCTATTTTTCTTGTGGCCCAGGCTTTGAAGCCCGGTGTGTCTCATGGTGGTGGCGCAGCTCGGGAGCCACGTGGGACAGTGGCTTCTGCGTGGACGGCACAGCTCCACAGCAGCAGGCTGGCAGCCCCCCCCCCCCCCCAGCGTGTCCTAAGCGTTTCTCTTTGTCTAACCATTTCCCAGACATTCCCTCTCTCTGCCCGATCTACTTACTGTCTTATCTCCGAGCCCTGCTTTTCCATCCCGCTGGCCCCCCACCGGCTCTCTGCCGTGAGCTCCCTCCCTGCTCTCCTCCCTGCCAGCGGGACCCGGGCTGCGGGCGCCCCAGGAGCCTACGCAGCCCGAGGCCTCACCAGGCAGGAGCTCGGAGGCAGCGGGAAGGAACAGAAGCCAACCCTCCACCGTGCTTCCCTCACTCCCCGAGCCCCGGGTCAGGCCCGGTGAGCCCCTTTTCCCAGCGGGTGCGGTCGCTCTGGCCGCCGGCTGCTTGCGAAGGAGCACCGTGCCTGCCTGCCTGCCCGGTCCTTACTCAGAATGACTCTCCTGTGGGGAGGGCCTTGCTTCCACCTGCCTGGGGGCTCAGAGCTGCACTGACGGAGCGCTGTCCCGAGCTGCTGGTGGGGAGGAAGGCAGTCCAGGCCCTGTGGTGTGTATGAACCTGGGCGGGGGGGTGGGGGAGACGCAGGGCTCTGGTAACAATGAGGAGGTCATGGTACTGGAAATGATCACGCACGCTTCTTGGGTAAATGCTCTGTGTCAGGCACGTGCTGAGCTCTGTACCCGCACAGCCTCACTTCCTTCCCTCAGGCCCATGCAATGTTACTCCCATTCTGCAGACAGGAAGCGGAAGCACAGAGACGTCAGTAACCTGTCCAAGGTTACACAGCCAGGAAGTGGTGGAGCTGGCAGTCTGAATTTGGGCAGTCTGAGCCCATGGCCTCCCTGACCACACGCCACCCACTGCCCAGAAGGGCCAGGCTCAGGAGAGTCCACGGTGGCATCGTTTCCAACTGTCCCCTGGCAGGGGCAGCAGGCTGGCAGCTCCACATGGTGGAGGGAGAAAGGGGTTGTCACACACACACTTCAGTGTGTGTTATCAGGAGGGCAGACGAAGTCTCCATTAGGGAGAGGGGACAGTGGGGAAGCTGGTGTCTCTGGGGGACACCCCAAATCTAGTGATCTGAGAGGGCCCCAGGCTGGACATTCCCATGGCCAGCAGGTTCCTTCATTCACAGGGGTCCTGGGGTGCTTCTGGCCAGCTCAGAGTTTCTGAGGCAGAAAGCAAGGACCAGCCCATGGCATCTCCCCCCGGGGGCACTGTCAGGGCCAAGTAACAAAGGGAGGGTTTTAGGGCGTCTGTATGCAACCTGGCATAAGAGCCTCTGACTTTTCTCGCACAAACGCCAGCCACAGCACAGCTCCCAGACATGGCACCTTCAGAGTGCTGGAGGGGTAGGTGCCAACCACAGCCTTGTACCTGAGAGGGTCTCACAGTCCATGCACCCTGGTCCTTCAATGCACAGACGAGGACTGAGGCTGAGAGAGGCACGGAGATCTCATTTCTCAGCTGGAGACACTCTCCCTGGGTGTCGCTGCCGTCGTGACTGGCTGGGGGTGAGGGTTGAGGGAAGCGGGCACGCACCAGGAGACTGATCTCAGTGCTGGGAAAGGGAGAACTGACGATCCCACCTGCCGCTGAGGCGGCTCTGGGCTGCTCACCAGGTGTGTGTGGGGAGGGGCGCTGCTGTGTGCTGGGCTCTGAGCATGCTCGGTGGGGAGCGGGGACTGTGGAAACGTGGGCCTTCCTGGAGAGCGCAGGCTGTGTGGTGTGCTGAGCCCCTGAGCTGCTGGGCTGGAGCCCCCGCCCCAGCTTACCCGTTTAAAACACGTTTCTGCGTGGGTTCCAGAAAGTCTAGACTAATCACTCTTGGGGCTTCTGAGTTATTTCAAGGTGTCTGCAAAAGCCCCATTTTCGCTGAGCGTTTTTTCATAAAGCGTCTCATAACGAATGTCTTACTTGTGTATGTGCTACAATTTCCAAATGCATGGCGCTGCAGCGGCTATTAAAATACCTCTTTACTGAATAATGCTTCCGATACTGCCTATAAATAACGACAGATTCCAGTGGCTCTCTCTGGGAGGCAGCACTTTCTTTCTGTGATGCCTAACTCTTCATTGTGCTCATATGTCACATCCCTAACCAAATCAAAAGGAAGCTAAAACCAAAACAAGAAAAAAAAAAAGAAAGAGAGAGTTGTTTCTCCCCTTTTTCCAATCGGCAGGTGCTGGAAGTTTCTAGACCTCTGTGCTTGCCTCGTTGACGGACAGGGCCCGGCTTTCCAGGGACCCCACGGAGTGTCCGGGACACCACGGCCTCAGCCTCAGAGCAGAAGCCTGTCAGCTCCCGGTCAGGGGGTGGACGGGGCCGATACCGCAGCTCCTGCAGCTCTCCAGCCACGAGCAACAGGGGTTCCCGCGTGGGCTCCGGAGCTCCACCCTGGCCACTAATTAGCTGAGTGACTTCGGGCAAAAGTCAGCCTCTCTGGGCCTGTTTCCTCACCTTGATAACAAGGTTCCATAGTAACAACTGCAGCTAGAGTGTGTAAAGTGCTTTCTGTGGGCCATACCCATCCTATGGACACGGCTCAGCTCACGTAAGCTCAGGCCTTTATGAAGGCGGCACCATCGGCACACCCAGTCTCCAGATGAGGAAGCCGAGGCTGCGGGAGCTCAAGCTGTTTGCCCGGGCCGCACACCGGGCAAGGCGGAGCCAGGATGTACGCCTAGAAAGTGTGACTCCACTATGAGAGAGGACCTGCCTGGTGCGGTAAGAGTAAGAGAGAGAGAGAGAGAGAGAGAGAGAGGAAGGGGGGTGGGCACGGACTCCCATGGACTAGGACAATCCCCGTAGCCTAGGTTACAGGGACACATCTGCAAAGGCCTCTCCGCTGTCAGCTTGCCCTCTCCCTCCTCTACCCTCCCCCGGCTGCTGAGGGTCTTCTAAACCACAGGCCTGCTCCCTCACTCCCGCCCGTACCGCTGGCCCCCACAGCCTCCAGAACACACGTCTGTGTCCTCCGTGGGACACTGTCTCCCTGCCTCGCCATCCAGACCTCTCCCCCGAGCCCCAGAATTCACCACCCACACCTGCGTCCTTAACGACTCCGGGGGTGCTCAGAGCCACCGTTGACAGAGCTCCCGACCGGCCCTCTCACTCGCCGATCCCTCCTTCCCGCTTGGGAAGTGACACCGGGGACCCTGGTTTGGCTCGCGCCCCAGACCAGGAGTTATTCTTTCTGTCACCTCTCTCCTTTCACTCCACCCCATTAGCAGATTCTGTCACTTCTACCTTCAAAACAGATCTCAGATCCACCCAGCTCCCTCCCTGCGCTGCCACCCCTTCCTGACCAGTCTGCACCCTCCCACCCCCAGGCCTTCCTACGTGAGCTCTCTGCACAGCAGCTCCGGGATCTCCTGTCCCTCCTCAGCCCTAACGTGGAGATAATAACACCGCGGACCCCATGGGACTGACACATCGGCAAAATCTAATGATGTGACACAAGGTAGCCGGCACGGCAAGGGCTCAGGAAGCACGCAGCCACCGAGTGTCCATCCCATCAGCCAACTCTCCAGCCTCAGCTCAGGCGCCATCGCTCGCACCCAATGCCGGAGTCCCCGTCAGAGCAATCACCACCATTTCTGGTAACTTCTGGATTATCTCTCGGCCTCCCCACAGAGAACCTCAACATCAAGGGCCACGTTCAGGGGCAGTGTCTCCCCTTTGGGACCCGCAGGGCTGAGGACAGGCAGGTGCTGGAGCGCACGACAGCTAACTGAAACGCGTGAGTGAAGGATGCTTACTGGTTTGCTTGAACAACGTGCGAGTGGTCCTAGGAGTAGTGCATGTTTACAATCAGCACCCGCATGCTTAGAAAACATGCACAGGGCCTTAAAGACAAGAATAAGTGGAGAATGATGTAAAAGGAGGGAAGATCCAAGAGTCTGGGGAGAACAGAGCCTCTTGGGACCGAGTGCACATTTTTCCTTCCTGAGTGACTGGTGTTCCAGGCCCGAGATCAAAGGGAAGAAACCCTTTGCAGGAGAATCGCCATCCACTCCGGCCCCACCAGTGCCAGGTCCACCCAAGGGAAAATCGAGGTGGGCCGTGTCCTTCGAGTTACTCAGACAAGGACAGCACGGTGATGATTCCCTCCCCAGGGGAATGCCCTCACCCTGCAGACCAGGGAGAGGGCTGGCAGGGAAGGGAACGATCTCCATGCCTGGCCTGCACTGCCCCCATGTGGAAGGCTGTGCAATTACAGCCGACCCAGGAGCCTGGAAGATGACGCCCCTGCTGCCCACACAGACCATGGCCATGCGCTCTTAGACTCCACCATTGCCGCCTGTAACCCAGCCTGCCCTCACACAGCCTGCCCATCGTCAGTCTGTCAGCCCCACCTCCTCCTGGACAGGCAAAAGGTGCTGGGCAGCGGTGACTGCGAGCGAACTACTGTAGTCACCACGTATTAGCTACGCTTCTGACCTGCAGGAGCTTCTAGTCCCCACCCCCTCAGACAGCCATCTGCCCATCAGGGCTGGGTGGGGTGGGCTTGCTCCGTGTCTCAGATCCCCTCACCAGACGCCTCCTGTGCCCACAAGCGGTGGCCCCACACAGTGTGCACCCAGAAAGGCCCAGGCTGCTCGCTTCCCACAAACACCTCTGGCCGAGCAGCCCACTCACCTGGCTGGAGAGAAGACACTGGTGCCGCTACTGAAGCTGGAGTCGCAAGAAACGTCGGGGCCTCCTGGGAGGGTGAGAGGAATAATGCGTCATGCGAGAGGCTGCTGGGTCTTCTGAATGAACAAGATCCCGGGTATAAAGACACAGACTCTCGGACCCCCACACCTGGACTCCGGCCCTTGAAAAGGAACACGGCTCTGGAGCCCCGAGGACCCACGCCTGCTCGTTCCCCAAGGCGTGGGGACAGGACCCGTGCTTGGACGGGTTCAGACACGTGACCTCACAAGGAGGGGGACACCAGCACCGGACACATCTGGGAAAGGTCAGAAGGGACTACATCGTTAGCCGCCAGGTACATGCAACGCAAAACCGCAACGAGATACCATTCCACCACACCCACTCGGGAATGTTAACATACACGAGGGGTTATAGTAACACCTGGGGGTGAGGATGTGGGGAAACTGGAAGCCTTAGACACTGCTGGTGGGAATGGAAACCAGACTGGCAATTCCCGAAAAGGCTAAACAGCTGCCAGCTATGAGGAAGCCGTCTCTTCCCCATTTACCTAGCAATCCGTCCCTCCATCCAACCATCCATCCATCCACCCACCCACCCACCTGTATCATTATGGACACGTAGATATTTTATTCTGTGGGTTAAAATTAAAACTATTATTACGTATATTGTTCACATGGGACCAGCCTCGGCCTCTGAACAGTTTTAAATTATACAAGTAAAACATGTCCTCTCTGAAAATGTCAAAACAAAGCCGAGCCGTCGCTCCTCAGCCTCTGACCTTCACTCTGCGCGCAGGACAGTCCTGGACCAGTTAGGCAGGGACCCTCTCGTCACTGCTAACCCTCCTTTTTGTTTTGGGAACATAAATGGGATCAGAGACTGTCTTTTGCTACTTGCTTTTCCCACTGGGTACTGTGTCTCAGAGCGCTGCTATTCTAGGGGTGGGCGTGAGGGGACCTTGATTTCCACGTTCAACAGAAAATCGGGGCTGAGAGAGCCTTTGGGGGACGTGGCACAGCGCGGCGGGGGCAGGAGGGCTGGGCGTGAGCTGGACCTGCTGAGCAGCCCCAGGGAAGGGGAGGCTGTGTGGGGAGGGGCGGGCCAGCCTGGCCCAGCAGCCGGGAAAAGCAGCTGGAGCTCCAGGCCTCTCCCCCTCTCGCCTCTCAGAAACACACATATTTACAGATGAAATGATGTGATGTCAGAAACTGGCTTCCAATTAATTTCGATTGTTTCCTAATTTCGTTTACATCCTCCCGTGCTTCCTTACGCACGAGGGCAAGCATCTCTCCAGATCTCCTGAACACGGGGCTGCTGGTAGAATGGTCAGGCATCTGACACCCCAACAGATATTGCCAAGTGCCCTTTAGGAGGGTTCTACCGCTATATATTCAAAGAAAGGGGGAACAGTCCTTCCCACCAAGCCCCCAGAGGGATACCAGTAACCTTTCAAATGTTTGCCAAGCCGAATAAAAATCATACATTGTTTTCCTCTGCACTTCTCGGATCCCCAGTCAGGCCAAGCGCCTTCGGCTGCCCTTTTGTATTAATTTCCTGGTCAGAGAACCGCAGTGTAAACATCGCGATGAGCAGAGACTCTGCGGTCCCCGGGACTGGGTGTGAGCACCGACTCCCCTCTTTCTGGCTGTGCGTCCCTTGGGCAGGCTACCTGACCTGCTCCTCACCTGCACAGTGGGCTAGTGACGGCATCGACACCACAGGCTGCTATGACAATCGATGAGCTACCACCTGTTAGGTGTTTAAAAGGAAAAACCTTACCTATTTATTTCCTTAAAAAAATTCTTAAATATTTAAGGCTTCTGATGCACGCTGCTAAATATATTTGCCAGACAATATATTTAACTTGTTTACTTTTTGCTTTCACCCAGTAGGAATGTCTGTTTCTTCCCCCAAATCTCTCCTTTATAATTAGAGCATAAGATGGGAGTGAGGATGGGGGGAGAGTGGAAGCTAAAGAGAAAGAAAAGATCCAGTTCAAATGACCCCCTGGAGCCTGGCAGGGCCCTGTGACCACGCCCAGAGTCACAGGGGCCTCACCGGTTTGGGACCCAGCAGGGGCCCATTCCCACCTGGGCAAGGCTAGTGATAACCACAAGGGAGAACACCGCTAAGGAGAAGGATCTGTTATAACCGGAGTGAAAGCAACCAGACCCTGTAGCACTGGAACTGAGTGCCTCTCTCGTGCGCTAAGAGCTTTACGTGCAAAACCCTTGTCTGAAACTCGCCCTCACACTGTGGGCCGTGTCATCACTGTTGCCCTATTTAACAAACAAGGAATCCGAGGCACAGAAAGACCAAGCCACTTGACCAAGGGCAACCGATAGGTTAACAGAGCCAGGACACCGGCAGGAGGTTCTGGCCCCCGAACCCAGGTCACGGCACATGAGACCATTAGGCAATGTCACGGAGAGGGACAGGGCAGACATATCACGTGCCACAGGAACTCAGAGTCAGAGGGGGACCCTGCACCGGACCCCCACCGGCAGGAGGGCGGAGGGAGAGCCAGAGAAAGCAGAGGGGGCGGGGAGCAGCGTGGCACCCATGTGAGCCTGTCCGGACCAGAGCCCCGTGGTGAGAGGCGAGGGAGAAGCAGTGGGAGTTTGTGTGTGAGTGCGTGCTCATGCACAGAAGGCCTGGCTGACAAGCCTCCCATGGCGTGGACAGAGGATGCGCTGAAGAATGAGGTGTGCCGTGGGACGCAGCAACACAGACTGAGCCCGGGAGGGAGACACGAGGCGGGGGAGAGCAGGCGGGAGGCTCTTGCCCTCTCCTGGAGGGTCCGGTTGGAAGAGAGGAACAGAATAACTGGAGGAAGGGGGAGGTTGGTGAAATCATCACTCTTCCGGCTTGCTGGCACCTTCTCCTGGCACCTTGGTAAGGTGCTGGTTAGTTACAAGCAGGGCTAGAGAGGATACGGAGCCCCCGATTAGCTGTTGCTATCTCTGGGAACTACCGTCAAGTGAGCTTTGTGTCTGCCGAAAGGCTCTTTATGAGGCAGTAAAATCTGAAGCCAAGTTGCCTGCATGCGTCTTGGTTAAGATAAGATTCTCCTGAGCAGGGAGCTGTTTCCAGAAAGCTAGGGAAAGCTATCTAAAACCTGAGGTAATTATGCCGCCTTGCGCAGGAATGGAACCCGGGCCTCCTGGGTGGCAGGCAGGAATTCCACCACTGCGCCACCACCGCTCCAGTGGTTTCCCAGCCGCTACCTCGGCCACAGGATGGTGGTTCCTTTCAGAGGCCTGACTGGTTGCCACATAAGCAAACGTACTTTTGCCCCTCCCTGTATAAGCTGTATGACCTCAAATACATACAATGCAAAAAATACGCCAAAATCATAATACTGATTGCCTCTTGGTGGGAACAGTCCTGCTTTTTTACAGTTTTCCCCACTTTCCAAATTTTCTAAAACGAGAATTAAAAATGAGAAGATTAAAAAATACTCATACATCAGCGAAAGTTCACAAAACATGTCTATGCCCGAGATTCTTCTAATATCTCTCAGACAGAAAGCTCCTGCCTTGGGAGGCTCCCACTAACTTATCTCCCCAAGTTTCCTTTTTCAAGGAGCGGCCAAAAAAGGTTCCAGCTGCTGCATTGGCCGGGAATCGAACCCGGGCCTCCCGCGTGGCAGGCGAGAATTCTACCACTGAACCACCAATGCTCCAGCTGTGTGCTGCTCTGCCTCCAGCTGTTTTGCTACTGCCAGGCCCCGCTGTAACGCTGTAACGTGACACCTGACAGAATCCAGCACGCCACACCCGCGGGAGGAGGCCCAGGGGCAGCGTGCCTGAAATGCTCGGCTAGAACGGCCATGGGAGAAAATGCTCTCTCCGTTTTTTCGCTCCTGGGACAGAGTCACAGCCAGGCTCACAGATTTGAGTAGGTTCCGCATCAATTTACAGTCTGGCTGGTTCTGCAAAGGAGCACATCACCCCAGAGCTGACCAGTGACCTCTCAGTGAGGACAGACATCCGAGAGAGAGAAAAAGTCCGTTCTGGACGACAGGTAGAGGGTCAAACGCCAGACTCCAATAGGCGGAAACATGGTTTTCTTCATGGTACAGAGAAACAAGACGACGATGCTAAAGGAGTCTGAAAGGAGAGCAGAGCCATTCCATTTTTTAAAGACACTGATTGTGACAGAACCCCCCGGACTGAGTAAGCTCCTCAGTGAGGATGGCGGGCGCAGCAAGAGCAGCCAGCTTCTGGGCGGCCGCATGTCTACAGTGAAGATTCACGAGACCTGTGCTGCCACGCTCCACCCTTCCCACACGGAAAACCATGTCTGTAGCCGAGCCCGGGGAAGGATTCAGGAGAGGAGAAATGGCTTTTAAAGCAAAAGGGTTAAGAGCACAGGTTCTGTAGGCAGACTGCCAGGGTTCAAATCCCAACTCTGCTACTTAGCAACTGCCAGGTCCTGGCTGTGTGATCTATCTCCCCCGTGTCCATCTGCAGAACGGGGATCACAGCGCCCCCTACCGTATGGGGTTGTCATGAGTTAACATATGGAAAGTAGGTAGTGAGGCCCCACGTCAACTACGACCTCTGGCTCCCTGGTGCCGGCCTGGCAGGTGAGGGGCAGGAGGCGAAGCCCACTCACCACTGCCCGGCCCCTCCTGCTTCGCCAAAGAGTCGTCGGGGTTGGGGTCTGCCTGTCTCTGCGCCATCGGCTTCGGCTCCTCGGGCTCATCGTCCTCCGAGGTGACCAGCTTCATCAGGCTCTGGTTGCACACGTTGGCTACCTCCTTGATGCCTGGGTCCACTGATGTAAGGAGCATCGCCATCTGGGGCTTCCCTAAGCCCGAGTGTGGCGGCATCGGTCAGGGCTCGGTCCTCCTCAGAGGTATGTTAGTGGGCAGACAGCAGTCTGAACAGAGTGCATGTCCTCCTGTCACACTGTGTCCCCTCACAATGCTTTTGTGACTTGTAGGGCCCCTTCCTGGTAGACATCCCACCAACACGACTTCCCCACCCTGGCTGGGCAGTGGGCCCAGAGCTGCTCCACATCTGTGAGCAAGCAGGGACGGCTTCGGCGCTGCCTTGGTGCTCCCAGTCTGTGTTCAGCAGCACCTCCTGTTCCCCTGATTTTAGGGACTATTGGGAGGTGCCCCATCCCAAGGGAGACCCACCCCACTCCAGGGCCCTGCAACTACAGCGCCCTGCGGGGCTGCCCTCGTTTCCTTTCTCCAGAGCAAAGGATACTTTTCTTGCGGTCGTCGTAGGCCAGGCAGGGCAAGACGGCGGTCAGGATGCCAGAGGAGTAGGGCAGCATGGCGCGGCCGGCCAGCTGGATGAACTCCCTCATCCAGCACATGGCTGTCAGCTGGATCAGGTCGTCTGGCAGAGGGAGGGGCGGGTGCCAGGACGATCAGCACGAGCAGCGAAACGCTCCCTCTCCCACTGACCATGCCCACAGATGGGACTGGGAGGCCCCGAGGGCTTATGCTGCTGCTGGCCTCACCAGACTCCCTCACCCTTGCTTTCTGCCTCCCCTGGGTACATACAGTTCCATGTTGGAATGGAGAACAACTTGTGGCAGACTGTAAGAGCGGCCACGATTCTCTCCCCTCTGCGTCCGTGCCCACCACAATGGGGTTGCCCCGCTTCTCTCATCAAGGGGTGAGTCCATTTCTTCCCTCTGAGCTGGCCATGCCATTTTGGCCAACGGAAGGCGGTAACATGATGATGTGTCTGGTTTAAGCCTAAGCTTCAAAAGGCCTTGCTCACTTCTATGTGAGTGTCCTGGGCTGGCCTGCTGGAAGGACACATGGACCCAGGTGACAGCCAGCCAACCACCAGCCACGAGTGAGGCCACCCAGACCCCGGGGCTGCAGCTAACCCTCCAGTGGACTGTAGGTGCATGGCCAAGCCCAGCCACACCTCGCCCAGGGGAGCAGAACCACCCAGCGGACCGCAGACCCGTGACCAAGCAGGTTCCCTGGTGCCCGCAGTTACATTTTGCAGTGGTTTGATCTTCAACAGAAGCTAACGGAAACACAACCCTAACCACAAGCATTCCAATTTACGGTGCTAAGAGGGCCTCCAGGTTTTGCACCCCTCCAGGGTCCGGCCACGGAAAGGGCCTCCATGCTGACAGAGAACCCGAATCTCTCTCACAAGGACCCGGCGCTCCACTGCTCGGGATCGCGCCGGGCCAGTTCCCATCCTCCCCGGACTCTTTCCCAGACGGGAGAGGGAAAGGAGCCTCCGAGGTGGTGGCGGTGCCCGGGCCTTCACACTCACCCGTGGTCTGGCAGTGGATCACCAGGATGTTGGCCATCTCAGCAAACTTAACACTGGAGGGGTTCTTCTTGATTTCTTTCAAGAATTCTCCAAGGACCACCTCACACCTGCCAACGAGAGAGAAGGGACGTAGCATATGGCAGCCAGCGCCCACTTCTGCTCTGGGTGGGCCACCCAGATGGAACGGTACTTTGAACTTGTCAGATGAACTTTCAGAGGCAGGGGGCCGAGCGCTTAGCTCCTCATGGCGGGAAGCACATAAACCAGGCAGAAAAGCAGGGACTTCCTGTGCTGCTGCCCGCTGTCTGTCTGTCTGTCTGTGTGGGATACGTGTGCGCGTGCGTTGAGGGGCCCCGGATGGTGGCAGCTGCCTGCCTCCTCCCTCCACTCACATTTTCCGAATCTCTTTGCCGTTGTCACCCAGGATCTGGAAGAGTCCATCCAGGATCTCTGGCAAATAATCCAGCAGGTTAATGTCTGGCACCGACTCCAGAACCAGGATCTGACCCAGGGGAAGACACCAGGAGGGAATGTTACCCCAGCCCGGAGCCATCGCCTCCTCCCCCTTCTCCCCCCCAACCCACTGGGCCTGGGCAGTGAGAAGGGCCCTGTGGAGGCAGCGTTTCCTGGCACTGCGGGTGCCCCCTGCACCTGCGGGCGGAGAGGTGCTAGCAGCCATGGCCTTGGTTAGCAGCGCAGGGGAACAGGAGTGTGACCACCGGGAAATTCAGACGCCACGGGGGAGCGGGGAGTACGTGGGGAGGGACGGACAAGCTGGAAGAGGTGTGTCGGCCGGAAGTAGCCTACTGGCTTTAAAGGGGAACTGGAGTCTCTCAGAAAAAAGTAAAGAATTGTATCCTCACAGGGACAAGCTGAATAAACTTGTGTGTTCAGATTATCTGGGGTCGCTGGCGGTGAGATTAATAACGAGGGGGCCTCTGCAGCCACAGAACCCGGCCAGCTGTCCAGAGAGCAGATGTGACCAAGCCAGAGGCTCGCCGCGGCGGAGAGGGTGCGGGGGCCGCCCTCACCCAGGAGATGATGAACTGCCGGGCGTACTGGTTGTTGGAGTAAATCCTCTCCCGCAGCAAGGGGATGAAGCCCACCAGGTCAAACTTGTTGCTCTCCGTCACGATGTCCTGTGGGCCAAAGGCGCGTGAGCTGTGAGTGAGCCGGAGGCAGGGGCGGCCTGACCGGGCCCACGCACGTCCTGCCCAGGTGGCTCCGGGGGTCAGGCAGCCACAGAGGAAAATGGGTGACAGAGCCGTTCTGTATTTTGCTTGCGCTGGTGCCTTAACTCCACACACTTATCAAGCCCAGCCAAGGTAAGGATAAACGTCAACGAACCGTATATCAAAGAGTAACCTTTACTGCATGTACATAAACAAATTTAAACAGATTAGGAAGAGTGCCCCAGTGACAGAATTTATACGTTGTACAGACAGATGTGAGAAATGGATTCTAGAAAGAAACGTGGGAATCGAGTTGAAATACCTTTAAAAGGCGGTCTAGCAGCTCAGATCCGCTTTTCACATTGGGGTCTGGGTCAGCAGCCAGCTACGAGGCGCAGAGGAGAGAGAGGGCAGAGGTCACGACATCCATGGAGAACCCACGGCCAAGGCCCTGGCGCAGCTGGAACCCTGAACGGGTTCCTCTGTCGGTGAGTAAGCCGAAGGAAGGCAGGGGAAGGGGGATGGGCAAAATGGGACCTGGCGAAGGCACTGAGGTTGGGGGGACACCCCGTTCCGTCAGGGATTTCTGGGACCTGCTGGGAGTCCCATCACCGCTGCCCCTGGGTCAGGCGGCTGCTTCCTGCCGGCCTTTCTCAGGGTTTTGGATCTTAACTTGCTGGGTCCTCTCTCCGCTCTTGGAGGAGGGGACCAAGGCAGCCGCGAGGCCGATACTCCAGCAGGGACTATGGTATCAGCCGGCAGCAGAGCTTGGTGCCTGGGAGGGAGCGCCACGAGCTGAGAGCGGCACTGAGGAGGGCCTCGGGGACTCCAAAGCCTTCCTACACAGCGCTTCCCCCAGACCTCACAGGCTGGAGCTCCCTCACAGGGGAAATAGGCTCTGTACACGGGTGCACCGTCCTCACCTTCTATAGGGAAGCTTAGGCTTTCCAAACTATCAGTTCCCCCTCCAATATCTGGGTACTTTCATAAACTGCTTTAAAGGTAAATTAATAGGGAAATGGGAAAATATGTAACTACGAGCCCATTAAAAACATCACTAGATGGGACAGACAAGTGTCCCTGGCAACTCTGTTTATCTGCTCGGCCCGCATCTGGGAAAGGGGCCCCAGCACTCAAGCCCTGGAAGGTCCGGTCGGGTGGGTGGAGCGAGCTCAGCCCAGCCGGAGCGAGGGGCGGTCACCTTACTCAGCCCGTCAAAGAGCACGTTGAAGTGGGGCAGCACGGCGCCCCGGGCCACCTTGACGATGTTGTAGAGGGCCTCGCAGGCGTAGTAGCGCAGCCTGCTGTCCGCGTCATTGAAGCAGGTCAGCACCGGCTCGATCAACTCCTTCAGGTAGAGCCCCGAGTCCTGGGGTGGGGAGGAGGAGAAACAGGTCAAAGAGGGCCAGCTCCTAGCCCCTGCCCCCCACCCCCACACCCCTCCCCACTCAGTCCCCGGAGCCACCCGACATCCCAGGCCTTTGTGTGGGGCTAGGCTTAAAGGCTCTTTGCAGGTTGGCGTCCCAGGATAGGGGCCAGGCCAGGGAACAAGGCCGCTTTAGGTGTGGAGAGACCGGCAATAAAACACAGGTCTGCAAAGCCCTTAGGGTCTCGGGTCAGAGCCAAGGCCATTGCTGGGGTGTCGGTCCCTCCAGGAGAAAGGCCCACCTTGCCCAGCGCGATGGAGCAGGCAGCCAGGCCGATGAGGCCCCCTTTCCGACTGTGGGGGTGCTGAGACAGGGCAAACTCCTGAGACAGGGTCTGGATCACATGCTTGATTTGCACGGTGTTGTTCTGGGCCACGAACTCCCGGACCAGCCTGGAGAGAGAGGGGGAGGGAGAGGGCTGCAGGACCGGTGCAATCAGCCTGTCCCGGCGGCTGCTCCAGGGCCGGGGCTGGCAGGAGGGGGAGAGATGACCGGTTTAGAGAGAGGGGTTGGGAGCAGGCACGTCAGGGCAGGCCTTTCCCAGAGCTGCTGCTGACTGGGAGGCGCTGGCAGGGTCACGGTTGTTCCCTATTCTGGGTCTCAGTTTCCTTTCTTGTACAACAGAATGAGGAACAGTGGCGATATCTCACTTCTGGGAACCTGACAGAAAGCAAGTGAACACCTTGTTGGGGAACAAAAACTACAATGCGTTACCAGTTGATCAACCATCTTTATTCAACACTTGCTCAAGCCTCCCTTCGGGCACGCCGGAGGGCCAGAGGTTCCGGGGTCCGAGTCATTATTTCCAGGGGTGGGGCTGAACCAGGTCCCCGTCCAGTGGGCAAGACCCACACACAGACAAGCACGAAATTGTAGCAATGTGGCTGCAGAAGCCTCACTGATGCTACGGAAGACAAATGCCATGGGCTAACTTTCTTGGGCTGACTGGCCATTTGAGTCAGATCTTAGGAAGATCAATAGGCGTTTTCGGGAAAAGGGATAGGAAGGCATGGCGTCGTATCTCAGGGACAGGGAAGCAGAGGCAAGGAGCTCTGAAAAGACATGCATGCTCAGGGAAGGACGAGGAGTCTGGTGTGTGGAAGGAGCGACCAGACAGTTAAAGGAAACGAGGAGCCGGTGCCAGTTTGCAGCAATGGGGTGACTGGCTCAGATCTGCGCTGAAATGCGGTGCTTCTGGGGGCAGCCCGGGAAGGCTGGGCTGACAGAAGGAAGCTGAAAATCCCCTCAGCCATCAGGGTCAGGGAGGAGAGGCTACAGTATGGCCGAGGCATGGGAAAGAACAGGGAGGGACTGTTTTAATTTCTTTCTTTAAAAAAAAAAAAAATAAATAAATAAATTATATATATATATATATATATATATATATATATATATATAATTGATATTTACAGAGAGGAAGGGAGAGAGAGAGAGCTAGAAACGTCAATGAGAGAGAAACATCGACCAGCTGCCTCCTACACACCCCCCACTGGGGATGTGCCCGCAACCAATGCACATGCCCTTGACCGGAATCGAACCCGGGACCCTTCAGTCCACAGACCGACACTCTACCACTGAGCCAAACCGGTTTCGGCAGACTGTTTTAATTTCTACAGAAAAGCATGAGAAGCCCAGGGAACACGGGAGAGGAAGCATAGCTATGGCTGAGGTGTCTGCCTGGTGAGGGACGCTAATAGGGAGGAGGGAGGTCTGAGCTCATGGCGCCCGTGGTCACCTAGGGCAGTGGTCAGCAAACTGCGGCTCTCGAGCCACATGCGGCTCTTTGGCCCCTTGAGTGTGGCTCTTCCACAAAATACCACGTACAGCGCAATTGAAACTTTGTGGCCCATGCGCAGAAGTCGGTTTTCGGCTCTCAAAAGAAATTTCAATCGTTGTGCTGCTGATATTTGGCTCTGTTGACTAATGAGTTTGCCGACCACTGGCTGACGTAGAGGATGCTCCAAGGCAGCCCTGCCCTGTGTGGAGGAGAGTACAGAAGGCTCAGGTCCATGCGGGGCCAGTCTCTGTTTTCACACCCCAGTGGACACAAAGGCCGAGACACTCTGTCCTTCAGAAAAGCGTATTAAGAAGCCCGAGATGCATGGGAAGGGACCGTGAAGCAGGTGAAGGTGGGGTGAGGGCGGTCTAGGGATCAGGGACTTTTCAAAGCAGCTGCCTGGCTCTCTGTCTGAGCACTTTGTGCCCATCAAGGCGGGTACACTGCTTGCCGGCTGCATACATGGCAAGTCTGCTTGAAGAGTTTTAAAGAACATCAAGTCCGAAAGGTATCAATTAATCTGTGTGGTTCCTGCTCAGTGTCAGGAACCTGCTAGTAATCAGGGCTGCCCAAAGATAAATGTGCCACCCTGTGAGGCAGTGACCAGGCCTGCAAAAACGTTGTTCAAGAAGGGGTTGGCAGGGTTTGATACAGATTTAATGCAGCAAGCTGTATGGGGCACCTCTTCTGTGCCCGGCACTGTGCGGACAGGTGAACTAGCTGGCTGGTTCCTGAGCTGGAGGACGTGAGAGCAGAGCCAGGCATGGAGGGAAGGAAGGGGCTGTGCAATGGCCTGGGAGGTGCGTCTTCCTCTGATCTTTTGAGAGTGAGATTTCACCAAGCCCATCCAGGCACAGACAGTCCTCGGGTTACGGACTCGACCTATGTCACGTCGTTTCGAGGTTACGTCGCCATCTCCTGTTTATTTATAAAAAAAAGTTCGGTCATTTCGATGTATGTCCATTACGTGCTTTAGGTTTTTTATTATTTATTTACCACAAGTAAAGGTCAGGAATTATTATCTTTCTTTTAAATTTTTGTTCCTGTTTCACTTCATTACTGCTGTGTATGTGCTCGTAGGTGCTTATGTAGGTGGGTTCCGACTTACGGAGAAAATCGTGTTACGTTGCTCCGTAGGCACGGATCTCTAGCGTAACCCAAGGACGTACTGTACTGGTTTTGGATACATCCAGGGCCTCGGGGTGTGAACTCAATGTCAGTTTCATAGATTCCTCTGCCCCTCCCAAAGCAGGATAAGGCCCAGCAAGGGTGGTTCTCTATAAACCAATCTGGCTTTCCCAACAGGACGAACCAGCCAGGTGAGGCCAGCATCTGCTAGGCCTATTCTGTGCCTTGATAGTCCCTTGAGAAAAGCCCTAAAGATGCATCAGCAAATAGCTGGAGCATTGGTGGTTCAGTGGTAGAATTCTCGCCTGCCACGCGGGAGGCCCGGGTTCGATTCCCGGCCAATGCAGTGCTGCTCTTTTTTTGCCTTTCCCTGGCAGGTTTCCCCCTTACACAGAGATCCCGGTGGAGGAGCCAGCCTCCTCAACCTTGCCGGGCCTGCAGCAGCCCCAGGGCTGTGAATCTAACCACACTTCCCTGCTCAGCCAGTGCGTGAACAGCATGAGGGTTCTCCGGAGAGGCACTGCTGGCTGCGGGACCGAGGCCTTCACGCCCTTCACCAGTGAGGGGACTCCTGCTCGACCCTCAACCTTTGCCAGCTTCCAGCAGGAAACTGTGGCGAAATACGAGAACCTTAAAACAGCTCAACAAACATGTGAGCACAGAATGGGAGGAACCACGCCTTAGAGACATCAGAGGAGAGACAGTCACCCAAAGTTGCAATGTGCTTTTTGCTACTGAGGACTTGAGCTCTAGTTTCTGTCCTGAGATCTGAAGGCACATATTTCTCTCTCTTTCTCTCTCTCAACTCTGCCTCCACATAAGCTTCCTGTTCTTCCAGCTCTGCTGATGTGGCAGTTTTAGAGCCTGGCCTTGTTTTGAGTCAGTATATTCCAGGCAGGACTGGAATTAAAGGGAGGTGCTCACACAGCTGCCAACAGCTGGAGCATTGGTGGTTCAGTGGTAGAATTCTCGCCTGCCACGCGGGAGGCCCGGGTTCGATTCCCGGCCAATGCAGCAGCAAACTTTTTTTAAATCCTAGGAGGTTGAATTTGAGATCTCACACTGCCTAAAGAATTAGTGAGTAGTCTGAGAGCTGAGAACAACGTGTATTCCACAAAAATCTAGAACCTGTGTTTCCTTGTTCTTGAGGAGCCCAGGGGGAAATCATCAAGGCCTCCTGCCCTGACAGCCAGCTGGGAGCTGCCTGCCAACAGCACACCCAGGAGGCTGGGCCATGTTTCCGCTCCGCACAGGTCAGAGCAGCACCCGGGGTGGGAGCGAGGATGCGGTTTCACCGGGGGATTCGAACCGCCAGCCCTGGCAGTAGCACAGGCCATGCTGGAAACACCTCCCCGCCTGTCTCCTTGTTTCAGGTGACAAATGGTCCCTGAGCGACTGGAAAGGGAACCCTTCCCTGCTCTAGGTCAGGCTCCAGGACACTTCCCTGCCCTCGAGGGGCTCAGGTGGAGTGTGGGGAGAGAACACAAGGGTTCACAAGAAGGCTCATGGTGAGGAGAGTGCAAGGTGAGGAGCGGACAGGCAGGAAAGAGAATGACTAGTATCTCTGGAGGGAAGGGAATTAGGTGTGGCTTCGTGAGGGCTAGCATTTGAGTGGGGTTCTGAGGGATGAGTAGGTGTTCGTTCTGGAGCTGTTCAGGACCACCCGGCCCAGATAGAGGAACAGCATGAACAGGGGCTCAGAAGATGGGAGAGGCATCTGGTTTGGCAGAGGGAAGGGCACAGGTGGAGGAGAGGTGGGGACTGGGGACGCTGCTGGGCCAGGAACTGGGACTGAATTCTGGTGGCAGCAAGGAGCCCCGGAAGGTAAGAGTGATCTGCAGTGGTGAGTGGTGCGGATTTGAATGGTGTTTAGGGAGCTTCGACCATGAAGTCTTATAGGACTGAACGGTGAAAGAGTATGAGGAACAGGGCTGTAATGGCGGGTGACAGCTTGTGAGCGCAGTGGGGTCTCCGGGAGGAGATGGGGAAGGGGCACCTTTGTGCTCACCACCCCCCCAGGCCCAGCAGCACCTTTCTCGTTTGCTCCACACCAGCTGGAAGGCCTCGTCCACCCTGAATCCGGGGCTTACCTCAGGGCACCCCAGGCCACTACCGAAATCCTGAGGTCCTAGAACCCCAAGTCTCTACTGTCTGCACCCTGGACAGAAAAGTCTCATGTCCAGGAAGACAAGACAAACACTGACAATGGTCCCCTCAGGAGGGGAAACCGTGAGAACACGTTCTCACCAATACCATCCGCCCAGAGAGCTCTGGGCCACCTCTGGGCCACAGCAGGAAGGGCTGTGCCACGAACCAAGCCCACACTCCTTACCCGGCACTCGGGGCAACCCAAACAGGCCAGGCTTCCCTCTCTAGTCTCAATGCCCAGATGCCCAGCATAACTTCCCACTCCAGCCAGAGCCGCCCTCTCTCTGGGCCCAGCTCCTTCTACTCCTTACTCGCTTCCCTTCTGCCCCACATCCTGTCAGCCTCAGAGCCCAGCTCAAACCCACCCCCTGCCTTTCCTGACCATCCCAGGAAGCACTCACTCCTCAGAACACTGACGGACTCAGGACCCCTCATTCTGGGCCCGACGAGGCACTGCACTGCTGAAGCCACCGATTCCTTCTCCTGTGTACATTTCTGCTTCCACAGCTCCCCAAGAAAGTCCTTGAGGACAGACCAGCGCCGGGATTCCTGCATCTCTTAACACAGCGAGTGAAGAATCAGTAAGCGTCTTACCGCGGATGGATCCATGACAGCCAGCAGGCTGCAGTTCATTACAATTTGCAGGGCAAACACAGGCAAAACTGCTGCTGCGCTGGTGACACCAGAGCGGGGATCTGCTAAGCTAAGTCTATCTAACCTGTCGGGTTAATCAGTATCGTTTTCAGATGGTCCTAAGCCCCCTAGTGTTATAATTCAAGTTATCTTTAAAAATAAATACATTTTTTTTTTATTGATTTCAGAGAGGATAGCTGAGGGAGAGAGAGAGAAACATTAATGATGAGAATCATTGATTGGCTGCCTCCTGCACGCCCCCTACTGGGATCGAGCGCGCAGACTGGGCATGTGCCCCTGACCGGGGCCCTTCAGTCTGCTGGCTCTATCCACTGAGCCAAACCAGGTAGGCCATAATTCAAGTTATCTTTACGAGGATCCCAAAATGCACACCGAGAAAGGCCCTGAAGAGCATGCCCGGGTGAAGGGTGCTCTCAGCCTCTCCGGGGGCCCCAAAGCTGCCGCCAGCGGGACCTGGCCTCTGCTTCCCGGCACGTGGCGAGGGAAGAACAACTACAAAGGGCGGCAGCACAAGGGCCAGCCGAGTCTCTCTTCAAAGACCACAGTCTCCTCTTTCATCTCCCGGTGGCGAGCCACAGGTGGGGGGTCTGAAGCCGAACTAGTTTTGAAGTTAGTACTTGGCTCAGGGACTCTCACGCTCACAAATGCCCGGGACCTTCACTGTGAGCGTAAAGGTCGCAGGCGCCGCTGTTTCATCTGTCAGAGAGACTGCTTCCTCTCGGGTTGAGAACGCTGGCTGCTGAAGGGCCATGGAGGTGGGAGAGCGCCTCCATCCTCCACTGGCCAGAGGTGTCCCAGGCGGTAGAAGCCACCTTTCCCCAAGCCTGTGACATGCCCCAACCCCACAGTGCCAAGCCACACCACCCACCTGCTCCCTGACAGGGGGAGGGGCCTCAGGCAGGGTCAGACATTCAGGATCATCATCAGCCAAAGGAGAGCCTGGGGCCACATCTCAGCAACACCACCGCAGTCCCTCACTGGACCCCTGAAGCCCTGCCTCCGGGAAAGCGAGTCCTTTTCCTGAGGTCCCGGAGGATCAGAGCCCTTGATGCACCTACAAAGCCCGTGCCCTTTCAGCTGAAGTCCAGCTCCTCTCTCCCACCTCCTAAATCAGTGGTCGGCAAACTCATTAATCAACAGAGCCAAATATCAACAGTACAACGATTGAAATTTCTTTTGAGGGCCGAAAACTGACTTCTGGGCATGGGCCACAAAGTTTCAATCGCACTGTGCATGCGCGCCCGCACGTGGTATTTTGTGGAAGAGCCACACTCAAGGGGCCAAAGAGCCGCACGTGGCTTGCAAGCCGGAGTTTGCCAACCCCTGTCCTAAACCAGTTCGGCTGCACGGGGCCCTGAGTGAGATGCAGCTTTCCCCACACATTAGCCACACTGGTCAGGGAGTACAGATGAGGTCTTCTGACACGAAGCCCTAGCGCTGGGTTTCTGCTGTGAAGGTAGGAAACAGGTGATCATTTACTGAGCACTTACTATATCCAAGTAACGCGCTAGATGCTTCACATGCATTACCCAATTTAAACCTTCAACCAACCACTGAATTAGGTGGTACTCCAATACCCACTTTACAGATGGGGAAACTGAGGCTCAGAGACATTCAGAAACACTTGGGATTACACCACTTAAAGATGGTAGGTGCAGGCACGAAACCTAGGTTTTTCCGACTCCAAGACCTAAAATCGTACCCACCATGTCATACTATCCCCTTCCTCACATATCAGCGCTCCCATCTGCTGGATGCCTACTGGCTGCCAGGCACTTTCTGCTGGTTATTTCATTTCACCACAATCCCTTTTTATTTGGTGATGTCCAGACGCCCCAGCTGGTCTGTGGCAGAGGGTTTTGCCTCTGCATTCATGTTCCCATGCCTTTAGAGGAGACATCCTTGGTCGAAAAGTGGGGGCTAATAATTTCCATGATTTTGCCTGTTTTGGGAGAATTAAAGAAGACAGTGCATGTAATGAGCTGTGCATTGCGTTGCACATCCTATACAATAATCCTATATTATAAAAGGGTCATATGCAAACAGACCAAACGGCAGAACAACTGAACAAACTATCAAAGCATAATAAGCTAATGATATGCTAAGTCAATTGCTTGCTATGATATGCACTGACCACGAGCGGGCAGATGCTCTGACCTGTAGGTTAGCTGCTGCTGGGGTCCAGCTGATTGGGACTGAGGGAGATTGGCCAGACATGCCCTGGAGCCCTCCCGTGATCCCTCGCCTACATGATGGTGCATTGGTGGGGTCCCTCAGCCTGGCCTGTGTCCTCTCACAATCCAGGAACCCTGAGGGGATTGTCAGAGAGCTGGTTTCAGCCTGATGCCCTGGGCACTCCCCTTGGGAGGGCACCAGACGCAGGGCCCATGGCTGGTGAGCATTGCTGCAGCAGCACGAGACTCTCCCAAACGGGACTGATTGGGCCTGAGCCCATGACAGTCACAGTGGGGCCAGGATGCGTGGGGATGGCAGGTAGGAGCTGCAGGCGACGTTTGACTGCGGGTTTTGGCCTGATCCCTGCAGGCCACCCAGAGGGACCCTACCCATGCACAAATTCATGCACCAGACCTCTAGTCTATATATATAAAAGCCTAAGCAACCGAACAACCAGTCAACTGGTCACTATGACGCACACTGACCACCAGGGGACAGATGCTTAATGCACAGGGTCAGGCTCCCATCTGTCTGGATTCGGCCTGTGGGGATCGGGCAGGCGGAGATTGGGCCAAAACTGGCTATGTGACATCCCCTGCAGGGTTCTGGATTGTGAGAGGGCGCAGGCCAGGCTGAGGGACCCCACCGTGTACGAATCCATGCACCGGGCATCTGGTGTTCATATAACAGTATTAGTGCAAAATAAGAATTAAAGAAACAAACTGTGATCTTATACACACCACACCAGATCAGGCTCATTGACTGAGAACCTGCTATGCTCCTGGTTCCAAAAATAATAGAAAGAGATAAGTCCAGAGTTGTGTTTATTCCTGTGTTACAGCATGGATTTGGGGCTGCTGACACCCCCCCCATCCCCCCGCTGCCCAGCAGGTCCAATGATCCATCCCAGTTCTCTATGTAACATGCTGTTCTCAGATGGCACACCCAGGCAGCAATTTCCCAAAGAGAATCTAGGTAAATATCTCCTCCATCTACCGATCATTTAAGTAATTTGGCTTCCATTTGCTCACCAGTCTCCAATAACTGAATGGGAAAAGCAGAACACCTGCCTCTGAGGAAGGGCCAAAGGCCTTCTGGAAAGGCCTATGAGCTAACTGACAACACATACCAGGCACTTATTGGGTATAATCAGTGGGGAAACTGTAAAGGAGAGCCAAGGCAGAGACAGCAGGAGACATGCTGGATTTCACGTGGCAATTGGGACCACTTAATGAGTGCTTCCCTCACACGGTAACAAAATACTACGGGCATTCTTATTATTTAAAACTAAGATATAATTGACACACCATAAGTCCACTCTTTTCTAACATGTACAATTCAGCGGTTCTTAGTATGTTCATAAAGTTGTGCAACCATCCCCACAATTTTAGAACATTTTTATCATCCTAAAAATAAACCCTGTACCCGTTACAAGCCACTCCTCATTTTCCCTTAACCCCCTCCCCCCAGGCCCTAGGCAACCAACCACTCATCTCCTCTGTCTATGGATTGGCCTATTCTAGATACCTCATCTAAATAAAACCATACAATACACGGCCTTTGGTGACGGCTTATTTCATTTTGCATAATGTTTTCAAGGTGCATTTATTTAAGAGGGGGAAACTGAGGAACAGGGAGGCTAAACCAGAGTTCACCAACTCATACGCTCGCAGGGGCCAGGCAGGAGGTACAAAGTGGAAAGGCCAAGGGACGTAAGTCAGGGCGTGGTGAATTTTCCCACAAGGGACGCAAACTGGGAAGCCCATGCCCTGGCTGGGAAGGGGAGGACCTGCGGCTCCCAGAGCTACTATGGGGGAGTGTGGGCCCCACAGAGCCACAGTGGAGAAATTTCTCAACTTACTTTAAAGAAAAATTGATTTCAGAGAGGAAGGGAGAGGGAGAGAGAGATAGAAACATCAAGGATGAGAATCAATCATGGCTGCCGTCTGCATGCCCCCCATTCAGGGGTGGAACCTGCAACCCAGGCATGTGCCCTGAACGGGAATCAAACTGTGACTTCTTGGTTGGTAGGTTGATGCTCAACCACTGGACAACGCTAGCTGGGTGAAACTTCTCAATTTAAAATACCCTGTGATCCAGGCCAAATCAAAGAGGCTTGCTGAGAACCCCACTGCTAACACAGAGCTGAGCGGGTGGGTTTCTGACCCACACTCCAAAACTGCCTTAAGTGACTTGGTAGTAAGTATGTCTCCCCACAGAGGGGGTAGGCTCCAAGTCAAACTCAACAGGTCAACCTTTATCTGCTCACAGAGTGCCAGGGGTCCCTGTTCCCCACGCCCACCACCAGCAGGCAAGAACCATGATTCAGAAGCTCTAATCCCACCAGCTGACCCCTGGGCTTCAGTGTTCTCAAAGGGCATGGCCTGCGCATCTCCTGCTTTTGGAAGTCCACGTTCAGGAACACTAGAGACTTGGCGTTGCTGGTTGCCAAGAAGGGCATCCTCTCTGCCAGCCTGCAGTGAGGGGGGCCAGCCACCACCTTGTGCCAAACAGTACCCCACGTGGAGCCAGAAGCACCCTCAACAGAGCGAGCTGAGTGCCTGCTGGTACTTCTCCCCACACTCAACTCTCCTGAAAGCACAGCCTGGGTCTGATCAGACTATGTTCCCTGAAACCGAGAGCCCACAAAACCTGAAGCAGCCACTCAAAAATCTTAGCCTAAGTGCCGTATCCTTCAGAAAACTGTGTGGAGAACGTTAGAGCGAGCCTGTGGGGGTAAAAGCTTTCCGGGACTGTGCACAACAGGCTCACATTTAGCCATCTGATCCTGGTCACGGAACACAGGCTGGGTTTGAGATTCTAGAGTTCAGGGATCTTTCGTTGAGCCAAGCACCCATCTCTGCGTTTTTAGTGTCTGAGAGGTCTGCCACCACCCTCTCTTATTCAGGATTTCAATCCCTCGTTGAAATACCACATGCAGTATTGGCTCTGTCACCTGAGCAGATGGCCTTTGGAAAACTGAGAGTGGCAGTTAAAACAACCATGGAGATGTTCAAGTGTGAAAACATTTTTTTAAACTACTCACCCAAAGATATGGCTTTAAAAAAACCATTTTAGAGTGAGAGGAAAGGGGGAGGAAGAGAGAGAAACATGGATCAGTTGCCTCTTGTACTCACCCTGACCTGGGATTAAACCTGAAACCTTTGGTATATGACGATGCTCCAACCAGCTGAACCCACCCAGCCAGGGCTCAAGTGTGAACATTTTAACATGAAATATATGTCCCCCTTTTTGAGCAATAGCATCAGGTCCCATTCCCTGATAAATATTCACTAGTGAACCAAGCTATAATTGAAAGAACCAGAAGTGCTTCCTCTGACCTATTATAACATAAAAAAATCATTAGAAATGGACCAAATGTCTTTCAGTCACTGCAGAACGTTGTTCTTCACAGTCACAGCCCTGCCCACGGCGTGGCCTGGAGCACCTGGGAGGACTTCTCCGTGTCCCTGCTGCAGGGCACCTCCCCCTGCAGGGCTGACTGTAGCCTGCAGGTGCACTCCAACCCTCCGAGCCCGCCAGCATCAAGAAGGCGGTTCGGTGGGAGGTGAGCTTCGCCCATCTTCAGACTTGGTGGTGAAAATGTGTACACATTGTATCTCTGACACACACACATCACCAACACATACACACTGAGCCAGGTCTCCTCCATCTAATGCTCAGTCAGCCCCCAACCCACAGTACCTTGCTCTGCATACACTGTGAGCTCCCTAAAGGCAGTCTTGTTTGTAGCTGATGTCCCGGTGCTGAGAACAGAGCAGCTAATCCACGCAGAGCAAATGAATGGATGAACCAATGGTGTTGCTATCCCTCGGTGAGCATTAGGTTCCTGATTTCACATCCCAAACCCAGTCACCCTCAGATTCCTCTTAGGAAATGTCACCATACACCCAGTGCTCCCAGATACCTAAGAATCATCCTTGATTCCCCCCTTTTCCTGATAGTTTCCCTTTCAACCTAGTCCTCCAACAAGTCTTGTCAACTCCGTAATCCAGGGTGTCTTCTGTGCATCCACTTCTCTGTCTACGCTGCCACCGCCACCCTCGTCCAGGCCCCCTGCAGCGTCTCTCACCTGGCCTTCGGTACCGGCTTCCTAACTGGTTTCCCTCTTTACATTCCCACAAGTGTCCGGAGCAGAGGTCCCCGACCTTTCAGACCTCACGGACCAACTGTAGTCCACGGACCACCGGTTGGCAACTGCGGCTCCAAAGGTTTCCTTAAACCTGCGGTCACTAACTTTTAAGACCTCACAGACCACCAGTGCTCCGTGGACCAATGGTTGGCCATCGCTGGTCCAGAAAGGTCGAGAAAATGTCAGTCATTCTCCTTCGCAACACACTCTGCTGGCTTCCACTTGCAGAGCCCGGGGTTCTCACCTGCCTCCAGGCCCTGCCTGCCTCTGCATCTGCCTCTCACTCCACCCTAGCTCTCACCCACCGGGTCCGTCACGTGGTCTCTCAGCTTTTTTCTGATGCCCTTCGGCCCTGTGGGGAGCTGGCTTCCCTTTTTGGGGAAAACTACTCATTGTGGTTGGGAAAACGTTTGAGACAGATGAACCTGGGTTTTTAAAGTAGGTTCTAGGTGTGAAACCTTCAAGATTTCTTGACCTCAAGGAGTCTGTTTCCAAGTTTGTGAAATGGAATGACACTTTCTAGCTCACAGGAAAGTCATGCAAAATAAATGAGATGAGGGGGGGACAATGGTCAAAAAAGGGAAGCTTCTCTCCTTCTCCCCACAAATCTGGCAAACAGCCCTTTACATGTGATGACTTTATTTTTTATTTATTTTAAATGTTTTTTATTGATTTTAGAGAGGAAGGGAGAGGAAGAGAGAGATAGAAACATCAATGATGAGAGAGAATCTCTGATCCGCTGCCTTCTGCATGCCCCATACTGGGGGGTCGAGCACGCAACCCAGGCATGTGCCCTTGACTGGAATCAAACCTGGGACCTTTTAGTCCACAGGCCGATGCTCTCTCCACTGAGCCAAACCAGCTAGGGCTACACGTGATCACTTAAAAAAAAAATCACTGTTATGGACTGAATTTTGTGGCCCCCTCCAATTCATATGTTGAAGTCCTAAATTCCACTGTGACTGTACAGTGGTTCCCTTATCCACGATTTCACATCCCACAGTTTCAGTAACCCGTGGTCAACTGTGGTCTGAAAATACTAAATGGAAAATCCAGAAATAAGCTACCCATAAGTTTTAAATTGTTTGACGTTCTGAGTAGTGTGAAATCCTGAGCTGCCCCGCCTGTGATATGAATCATCCCTTTGTCCAGTGCGTACAAACGATATGTTCAGTACGATAAGAAATTTTGAGAGATCAAATTCATATAACCTTATACAGGGTATTATAATTCTATGTTCTATTTCATTATTAGTTATTGTTATTTTCTTACTGTGCCTCATTTATAAATTAAACTTTATCACACACATGTATGTACAGGAAAAAACTTATATAGAGTTTGGTACTACCTGCGGCTCCAGGCAACCACTGGAGATCTTGGAACGCATTCCATGTGGGTAAGGGGGGGAGGGGGGAAGGAGGCTACTATAGTCCAAGGCAGTGGTCAGCAAACTCATTAATCAACAGAGCCAAATATCAACAGTACGATTGAAATTTCTTTTGAGAACCACATTTTTTTAAACTTCAACTTCTTCTAACGCCACTTCTTCAAAAAAGACGCGCCCAGGCCGTGGTATTTTGTGGAAGAGCCACACTCAAGGGGCCAAAGAGCCGCAGTTTGCTGACCACTGCCTAAGGAACTTACCAAACAGGACACTCCTCATCCCAAATATGACTAAAGAAGGCTAGACACTGACTGCAGGGTCTTCCAGGCCAGTGCTTCTCAAACTTTCATATGCGCATGAATCACTCAGGGATCTTGTGAAAATGCATCTTCTGACTCACAGGTCTGGGGGAAGGCTGGAGAATCTCCGAGGTGAGCCCAACACTGCCGGTCTGTGGGCTACGCTTTGGACTAGCAAAGCCCTTAGACTGCACTGTTATTTCCCCACTGAAAATGTATGGCCAGCCATCCATTTAGATGCCAACTGTCAAATACCACCAGACGCCATGCTGAGTGGTGAGGATAAATACAACGGGTTTCTGCTCTTCAGGAGTTCCTAGTCCAGTCAAGGCCATCGGGGTTTCTCCAAATTCCACAAAACAAAGGAATGTCAAATACAAATCAAACCCAATTAAAAACAAAACCCTTACAGGATGGCTTGCAAATGAAAGCACTTACACAGGTTGTGCTGGAGGCAACAATAGTGCTGAGAGAAATGCCTCTATTCAAGGGCTCAGCAGAGGATTCAAGCAATGACAAGACCAGACATTCCCAAGAAGCAGAGTGATGGACAAAACCAAATGCCAATGCATCTTCAAAGCCAATAAAACCCGTGGACACGGAGGCATATCTACACAGCACCTCTGCTCTCTTCCTCAGTACAGCAATACTCAACACGGAGAGTTGCCAGCATTAGTGCCGTCAGGGTATAATCAAAGAAGCAGTCGAGAAATTAGTCCTTGGTGAGAGAATAAGCTAGGTGGTTCTGGACATACTGAATGTTAGAGCTGAATGGGAGGATCCTTCTAGCAAAGTGCAAGCTGTTTAGCTGAAGAGGAACTAAAACGCAAAGCAGTAAAGGCTGTGGTTCTCATTCTGGGCAATTTTGCACCCCCGGGGACCAAAGATCTGACTGGGAGAAAACAAAAATGTAAAACAGAAGAAAAACGGTGATAAAACACTGCCAGTTAAAAGATTTTGTTTTGTACGTTGGGAAATAAAGCATACTGTCCTATCACGGTTACACACACATATAATAAGACTCAATAAAAAACAACAACACAGAACTACCGGTCTACCTTTGGTTGTCACAACTGATGTAGTGCGATTGTTATCTAGCGGGTAGAGACCAGGGAAGCTGCTCAAATTCCCATAATACACAGGGCAGCCCATCACTACCAAGAATGATCTGTTCCAAAATGTCAACAGGGCTGAGGTTAAGAAACTGTGAGTTAAAGAATTTGCCCAAGGTCAAAGAATGAATGTCATGCCCTGGCCAGGTGATTCAGCTGGTTGGAGCATCGTCTCCTACGCCAAAAGGTTGCTGGTTCGGTTCCCGGTCAGGGTATATACCTAGGTTTTGGATTTGATCCCCAGTTGGAGGGCATGTGGGAGGCAGTTGATCGACGTTTCACTCTCATATTGATCATTCTTTGCCACATCGATGTTTCTCTCTCTCTCAAATTGATTAAAAAAAAAAACACACCAAACATATCCTTGAGTGAGGATAAAAAAGAATGAGTGTCACATTATGTACTAGATTAGAGCTGTCCAACAGCATTCTACAGGGATGAAAATGTTTTAAAATAGGCACTGTCCGTTATGGTAGCCAAATAGCATGTGGCCATTGAGCATTTGAAATATGGGCGGTGTGACTGAGGAACCGGATTACCCTTTTTTAAAAATTTTACCTTCAATAATTTAAATGTAAATGGCCACACATGGCCAGTGGCTACCCTACTGGACAGGGCAGAAACACAATCCACCTCCCGTAACTCCCAGACTGGTGTTCTTGCAGTTTCACAGCCTGCTTCTTTCCACTCTTCTGCAATCCCCCAAACTCAACCACCTGACCTTATCACAAAGATCCCACGGGGAGAAAACAAAAATGTAAAGCAGTAGAAGAAAACCCGTAACAAAACACTCCCAGTTCAAGAGTTTGTTTTGTACATTGGGAAACAAAGCATACTGTCCTATCATGGTTACCACCACGGATACTAAGACTGCAGAAGAAAGATCAAAATTACTCCTACTTCCAACTTGCAAGGAAGGGTGACGTGACAGAGACAAACATAAACGGCCCTTTGAACCTTGAGATCTTGAGGTTCCGAACCTGATCTCTCCACTGGGCCACCTAACTGTCCCTTTCACTTGTCAAGAATGAGTCAGAAACAAGGCAGGTCCACTCCTTAGCAAATTCTCATGCTTCCCACCCCCTCCCATCGCACTGAGGACCCATGTGCCGGGCACTGTGTGCTAAGCACTGAGCATCCGTCAAGCCGCTTCGTTCTCACTGCAGCCTTAAGCGCTGCACACGCATCATGCCACTCATCCCCACGGCAGCCTTTTGGCCACCAGGAGGTTAAGTAACTTGGCCCAAGTCTCACAGCCAGTCAGAAGCAGCAAAGCTGGGACCCCCCAATCTCCTGCTCCTTTTAACACGGCGCTGGAGGCTAGACCTGGGGCGGCCACCCGGGCAGAGAGGTGTGAGCTGTCCCCGCAGGGAGCTGGGCGCCCGCGCAGCCCGGGCGGGCGGGTCCCGCCTCCGCTCCCGCGCCCAACCCTGGATGCCCGAGGCACTCACTTCTCGATCTCCAGCGCCGCCACCTTCCGCTTTTCGTACAGCTTGTCATTGAGGGCGCGCACGATGTTGGGCGTGAGCGGCGCGAAGTCCTTCTCGGGGTTCATGCTGGCGATTCGGGGGGCCCCCCCGGAGCCCCGCGACTCCTCAGCCCGCGACTGCCCGGGCTGCGCCGGGGACCAGGGGAGTCTGCGGCTCCGCGCTGCCTCCGGCGCTGGCTCATGGGCCACGCCGCCCCGGCTCCGCCTGCCTCGCTCCGCCGCTGCCGCCGCCGCCGCCGCCTCGCGCCTCGGAAACCTGGGCCCGGACCCCGCCCCCGTACACCTGTCCCCCGCGGACTCACGCCACCAGGTCCGGTCCCGCACCTGCCGCGCTCAAGGGGCGGCGGCCATGTTACTCCGCTCACGTGACTCCGCAGCCGCTTCCGCCTTCCGCCTCAAAGACCCGCCCCTCCCCAGCCACGCCCCCACGCAGGCCCATCGCGGGTTGGCCACGCCCCCAATGCCCCGCCTCCTCCTATCACACTCCCGCCTTCCATCCCTCTCGCCTTCCCATTGCCTGAGTCAGGTTTGAGACTGGATGGGTCGGGTGGGTATTCTTTGCCCTTAACTTCCCCGCAGGTGGTAGGCAGGCTTGGGGCAGAGTGGGCTCCTGCAGAAGCTTGTGAGGCAGAAGGGGCTCTGGGAGCATGACTTAGCGTAATGTACTCCATACTCACTGAACCCGCCAGTTCATTCACTACTCGGTCCTTGATTTCGCATAGGCCAATGCTTCCCAAACTGGGAGTGACACCATCATGATTTTTGCCCCATGCTAGCCACTTATTAAAAAACAAAACAAAACAGTTTCCTCAAACCCACTCCCTTAAAATCTTAAAATTCCTATTTTATCCTTGCGCATGACCTAAAACCACGAGCTTGAATAGTTTTTGTGTGTATTTTTCTAAAACATTAAAATAAATTCTCAATAATGAAAAAACAAAAACCCAAAAAACAGACCTACCCGTCTGCCACCTAAAAATCTCAGGTACCAACAGTGTGGCTGTCACCCCACCATGTGGAAATGGGAATGTGTTTACCATGCTCTGAAACCTGAAAGGGTTAGATTCCGGACAGCAGAAGCCCCACACCTGGGTATAGGTGCTCAGATGGAGCCACTATAAAGCAGCCCCTCCAAGTACAACGTCTCACTAAACCGTGGAGCATAAATTGAAGCTATGTGGTAAATTTTTTTTTATTTTTTATTTAAAAAAATATTTTATTGATATTTTACAGAGAGGAAGGGAGAGAGATAGAGAGCCAGAAATGTTGATGAGAGAGAAACATCGACCAGCTGCTTCTTGCACACCCCCTACCAGGGATGTGCCCGCAACCAATGTACATGCCCCCGGCCAGAATCGAACCCGCGACCTTTCAGTCCGCAGACCGACGCTCTACCACTGAGCCAAACCGACCTCATCTATGTGGTAAATTTTTAAAAAGTACTTTCTGGATGTCGTGTGGCTTAAAGATGCAGTAACAGTGAGATGCATCAGTGCTTCTTGTAACCTTCTAGCGTGGGCAGGGACTTAGGACAAGGGCTAGACCACAGTAGAGCCCAATGAGTATTAAATATGAACATAACACAAGGTGGGACTTTTTTTTTCTGAGTGAAAGGTACGCTTCTAAAGCTTAGAACAATCTTGGAAATAGGGTATTATCCTTAATCCATAGATTAGAACTTATGGATCACAAGTAAGGAGCTGTGGTAGGCAGAATTGTAAAATGGCTCTCAAGATTCCCACCCCTTTGGATACATGCTTTGTATAATCCCTTTCCCTTGAGTGTGGCCAAGACTTGCAAATATGATGGGCTGTTACTCTAGCAATTATTATGTTATATAGCAGAAGGGATTTTGCAGGTGTAATTAAGGTCCCTAATCAGTTGGCTTTGATTAAAAGAGGGATTATCCTGGGTGGGTCTGACCTAATAAGGTGAGGTTTTAAAAGAAGTTAGAAGGAATTTCAAATGAGAGAGATTCTCTTTGTGGTCTTGAAGAATAAACAGTAACAACAGTGAACTGTCTATGATGGACCTTAGGGTGGTCTCTAGTTGCTAGGAGTGGTTCCCTGCTGTCAGTTGGCAAGAAGAGGGAGGACTTCAGTCATATGGTTGCAAAGAAATACATTTTGTAAACACAGTGAGGGAGCTTGGAAGTGGGTCTTTCCCCATTTGAACCTCCAGATGAGGATGCCACTGGGTAGCATCTAGATTTTAGCCTGGGGGACCCTGAGCCAAGAATCCAGCTCAGTCCATTCCTGACCCATGGAACCTGAGATAAGAAATTGTGTGGCCTTTCAGTAAGTCATGAAAAAGCCCTAAGAAAATCTGTGAAAAATGTGTTTTTCTTTACTAGTGGGATTTTCACAGCTTTTAAAACCGTTGCCAACAAAATCCAATGAATGAAGATTCACCTCCAGAGAAAATGTATCATTTAATGGTTTCCATCTCCTACCTTGATACCAAGCAACACTGATAAGAACATTTCCAAATGTCTTGCCAAGTTGATGTCTTTAGGATTCTGATGATGGTTGATACAAATCAATGGGGGAAAAAAATCAAATCAGTGGGGATGGTTTGGATTTATTTCTCCAGTGCATATTCGCATATTCATTTCCACTGGACCCATATCTATCTATCTATCTATCTCTATATCTCTATCTCTATATCTATCTATCTATCTATCTATCTATCTATCTAGCTATCTATCTAAAAGCCTAAGTGACCCTTACAAACAGTTGACTGAATGACCGGTTGCCATGACACACACTGACCACCAGGGGGCAGACACTCAATGCAGGAGCTGCCCCTTGGTGGTCAGTGAGCTCCCACAGCCAACCTTCTGCGGTGCTCTCCCCCCCACCCCGACTTCCACTGGACTGGGAGAGATGGACCCAGTCAGCTCTGATCACCAGCCAGGCCGAGGGACCCCACCTGTGCATGAATTTGTGCACTGAGCCTCTAGTCTAATATAATATCTCATCTGTTTCTTTTGCTACTTGGTTTGACATTTTCTTAAAGGTGAACCAAATCCCCAAGGGCTCTATGTGATGCACTTTTTAATAACTGAAACGGTAAGAATTTTTATATGTTTTTTTTTACCGGAGGAACTCTTTTCTCCTGAGATCACATTTTGGACGAGGTTGCTAAGAAACCAGCTTCTTACTCAAGGCCCCAATCTTCGTTCTACCTTTAGTCCAGCAGTTCCAAGAAAGAAGTGGCTTATTTTCTCTATCTTGAAAATGCCAACGGAATGAGGCTATTTTATTCATAAACTAGACTAGCGGTGGTGCTGAGAATTGAGCCCAACGGCCACCACGGCCTTCTCAGTGCTCACCTCTCCTCCGTGCGGGCCAGCCCGCCCAGCCCTGCCATGCTTAGATGCTTCTAGACCGGTGGATACTTGATATTCCTGGTTCTACACTGGCCATCACTTCACAGTTGTAACCCGTCTACGTCTGTAGGATGCCTTTGTTTTTAACACTTACCTGTTAGCGGCTTTGAAAATAGCAAAAGCAAAATAAAACACCCCATCAAAGTAGACTCATGTCTAAGGGCTCCCCAAGCCATCATGGTTTTTTTTTTTAAAAAGAAGCTATGGTGCCTCAGCATCCTGCACTGCTGAGTTCTGTACAACAGAAGGCCACGAGTGTGACGCCTGTGTGGTCTTACTAAAAATGGGGCTTACTTACAGGGTGCTTGAGCTTTTTGCGGGTATGTGAAGGAGACCGAATTCAGAGACTTGCCCTTGCAAAGTAAAACACGGCTCTGTTTTTGTATAATTACCGCATTTAATAATATGGAATCTATTTCATTCATGCATTTGGAATACATAGAATGTGGACAAAAGTGAATGAGGAGGATAACACACTACCTTTAGAATTCTGATTATTTTCTCTACTCACCAGGCTAGAACAATATATAGATATCAAAGCAGAGGAGACAGCTTTTTCTTTTTTTTTTTCTTGATGCAACTGTCCCAGGTTACAGCTTAAGGGGTGATCCCCTTCAGATAATAAACCCACTTAATGACCGTTTCTCGGCCATCCCCGGGAGGGCACGACACGATCAGCTTGCTGGTGATGGGTGTTTTTAAGCCGGACTGGTTTCCTTCAAAGAAGACCGTGATGTTGTTGATCTTCTTGGGCCGCATGGAGTCCGCGGCCCGCACGGAGAAGGCCGGGTGCTCCACGATGAAGGAGAAGGTGACGGTGTGGTAGAAGACGTTCTTGAAGGGGATGACTATGTTGTACCCGGCTCGGATCAGGAAGGGACCCTGCGGCTTTGGGGCCACGGCCAGCCCGAAGAGGGGGATGACATACTCTCCGCCGGCCATGGATGACAGGATCAGGGTGCCCTTGGTCTCCCCCAGGTGGCTGGGCTCGAAGTAGACTTCCACGCTGACTTCCGTGCCGCCCTGGGCCCCCGCGGGCGCGCTGATGACCTTCTCCGTGTGGAAGTCGACACAGTCGGTCTGGAAGGGGAACAGGCACATCCGGTTCACACGGGGGTCCTGGTGGGCATGGCAGCAGCCCAGTCCATGCCCAGTCCCTCCACCTCTCGGTCGAGCAGGATATAAGAAAGCTGTGTGTCCTTACATAACTCCCTTGAAGATAGGTAGCACTTTTAATTGTTATTTCTATCTATCTATCTATCTATCTATCTATCTATCTATCTATCTATCTATCTATATGTAAAAGGCTAATGTGCAAAGTGTCCCCTCGGGCATTCAACCAGGAGAACGAGAGTTTGATCTACCAGGAGGCGATGTAGAACATGGCAGGTGACCAGCTGGGTGCTGAGGGAGCGAGGGCAGGGAGAGGCAGGGGAGGCAGAGAGGCGGGGAACCTGATCAGCCCCGATCACCAGCCAGGCCTGGGACCCCTACCTGTGCACGAATTCCATGCACCGGGCCTCTAGCTTTACTCTAAAGACACTGGGGCCCGAAGACACGTGGCTGGATTATGTTAGTATGGCAGTCATTGGTGTTGCTCCCCATAACCGGCTCTTGTTTCCTTCCGTACACATGGAAGACCGAACAATCTAGATCCTCATGGACACGGGTGAGACTCGTTCTGGACCATCAGTGGAGGGCAGTGAAAGCTGCCACTTCCGCACCAGGGTTATTCAGTTGCCCATGCAAGGCCCCGTGGGGACCTCTCCCCCCTCTGGGACTGCGCCTGGAAACGTGGGAGATGGTGGCTGCTCGTTCGCCCGGATCCCTGGGGGGCTGCGGGGAGCAGAGTCCCCTGCGGAGCCTCACTGCATAGACGGTGCGAACGAGAGACACGCTTCTGTGCTCTTAAGCCACCGAGACATTGAGGCTCGCTGTATATTACAACATACTCTAGCTCCTCCCGACTGACAGAACTGACCCAGTCCCTCTGTCCCTGGACTGTGGCTCTGATGTTGACTGGGCACAAGTCCACCCAGTGCAAAAGGCTACATCTCCTAGCTCCCCCGGTTGCTAGGTGAGGTCCTATGCAGTTTGGTTCAATGGAATGTGACTGGAAATGGTATGTGCAGCCCCTCCCCCCCTCCTCTTCCCTTGTCCCTGGCTGAAATGTGGATGTCACCGCAAGCTGTCTTGGTCCATGTGGACCAACGCAACTCTCTACAGAGGGAAGAGCATCAGGACAGGAGCTGGGGGGCTGATGTCATCGAGCTACCATTCCAGCTCAGACTGCTTACGCCTGCCGTTATCCGAGAGAGAAATAAATGTCTGTTTTGTTGTCCTTTTGGGTTTCTGTTTCAGGAGTTCAGCCTACATTCCGACTGATATATGAGGAAACATATATGGGGCATTTACTGTGGGCCAGGCTCTATGAGAATACATGTCTTATACATGTATTTTTAAAATCCTCATAGGAATCCTGCAAGGTCAGGGTGTTACCACCCTTTAGAGATAAAATGAGAGGGATTTAGTAAATTATTCATACAAAGAATATGGTAAAGCCCAGCCGGCGTGGCTCCATGGTTGAGTGTGGACCTCCGAACCAGGAGGTCACGGTTCGATTCCCGGTCAGGGCACAGGCTCAGGTTTGCAGGCTCAATCCCCAGTGTGGGGTATGCAGATTTTTTAAAATTCTCGCTCATCGTGGATGTTTCTCTCTCTCCCTTCCTCTCCCTTCCTCTCTGAAACACACACACACACACACACACACACACACACACACACACACACTGGATATAGTAAAGCCAGGATTCAAATCCAGGTCTGTTGGCTTTCACCGCCTATCCTCATGACCATTAAGCTCCCCTGCCTCCCTTTCATGACTACGAAGCATGCACCGGGAAGCGAAACTCCCCACATCCCTCCCAGCTTGGTAAGAGAGAAAGTCTTTAAGGAAGAGCCCAGGTCTTGCACTAACTAGTTCCTTCTAGCTGGGAGTCCCCAGGCTCCATGATGCACCCGACTCCCCTGCGTCTCACAGCTCTGCACCCCTAGGTCCTCCTCCAATGCATTCCGTCGAGGCCAGCCTTCTGGCAAGGGGAGGGCCAGGGAGGGGGGCGGGGGCCGCTCACCTTGCAGTAGTATTCTGTCTTCTGCCGGGTGTAGTTGATGAACTTGGCGAAGATGCTCTGGCCGCTGCCGAGAACCGCCTGGAAGTGGATGGGCTTTTCAGGCAGCGCTGGCAGAGCCTTCAGGTTGAGCTCGTACTGGTAGTAACCCAAGTCATTGTTGTGCATCACCAGTCTCCCGAAGGTCTCTCCGGCCCGCAGGGGCTGGAATTCGAATGAGAACGTGCCCTGCGGGGGAAGACAGAGGCCTGGGTGATGCGGAAGGTGCCGCGGATGCCCTGCCACCCCGGGGGACCTCAGAGCAGGTTGGTGGCCCTCCACGTGGCGGCGCTCACACGGATCTTGGGCCCCGGGGACCTCTGCCCAAACCGGCCCACTTTCCCTCCCCTGCACGCTCCCTAACTCCTGTCCCAGGTATTTCTAGACCTGGCATCTGTTTGGATCTAAAAATAGGTCATGGGCCGAACCGGTCTGGCTCAGTGGTAGAGCGTCGGTCTGCGGACTGAGAGGTCCCGGGTTCGATTCCGGTCAAGGGCATGTACCTTGGTTGCGGGCACATCCCCGGTGGGGGGTGTGCAAGAGGCAGCTGGTCGATGTTTCTCTCTCATCGACGTTTCTAACTCTCTATCTCTCTCCCTTCCTCTCTGTAAAATATCAATAAAATATATATTTAAAAAAAAAAAAGAATGCAAGAAGGTGATCTAGGGTTTAAAAAAAAATAAAAATAAATAAAAATAAATAAAAATAGGTCATGGGTCAAGTGCGCTCCAGGCCACGGCCGGGGCTGGCCCGGCCTCAGGGGTGCAGAAGGTGGATCCAGAGGCCTGAGGGGCGGAGCCTCCATCGCTGCTATCAGGGGCCCCCGGGGCAGTGTGTGTGTGGGGGTGTCTCACCTCCGAGTTAGGGGGCACCACGAACTGGGAGGGCAGGTTGATGTCAGGCATCCTGCAATCCGTGGCGAAGGTCACCAAGTAGGGCAGGGGGTTCTCCACCTTGACGGAGGCCGACGTGCTCTGCCGGACGGGGCTCACCATCTCGATGGTCCTGATGGTGCCCGAGGGGATGACCCGGAAGCTCACCACGTAGTATAAGAACTCGTTGGTCACCTCGTTTCGGAAGATCACCTGCGTTCACAGGAGGGTGGGGAGGAAGGAAGCAGGGCAGAGGGGAGGGGTCAGCGGTGGCGGCGGGGGGGGGGGGTCGGGTCACTCTCTCGGTGAGCAATGCCTGGGCACGGGGAGCGTGGGTGCCAGGCTGACGTGGGCCCTCCCAGCCTGCCTGCGTCCCTGCCAGCATCGCTGGGCTGCTCTCTTTAGGTACCCTGCTCTGGCTCTTCCCAGGCGAGAGGCTGGGACTCAGCCTGCATCTGCTTTGGAGGCCACGGCAGCCCTGCCTAGTGCTGCAGGTGAAGGTCTCCTCAGAGGGGACAGCTGACTGGCCCCGGGGACAAGCAAGTCCCGGAGAGGGTCATGGTGTAGTGGGTCTCACTCCTAATCCTGTTGTTGCTGGAGTACATGACGACGATGATGACTCGATGATGATGATGATGATGATGATGATGATGACAACAACGATGGCATCTAACACTCAATGATTTCTGTGTGCCAGGCACTAGAGGAACTTAATTGTTCAATTCACACAGTTTGTAAGCGACATGATGATTCCCCTCACTGCTGTGTGGTTGTTGTTTTTTTTCAGATGATGGAAATGAGGCTTAACAGCATGAAGTATCTTGACCAGCGTCGCATGCACAGAAGTGCCAGAACCAGGATTTGGTTGGACTGACTCGGGAGCTCACACCTGTAACTGTGGCATATTGTCCCCTCAGCCCTGCAGCTGACTTGTTATGGGCAGACTGCTCACCTTTCTAAAGTTCTTTTCCCCCCCGATGACTGAAGAATATGAACGTCTTCTCAGCTGCGTATTGCTCATTCACTTCGTGAAGTAGAGCCTATTGGATGGTTTTTGCCCTTTTTAACACTTTCCGCCATTTATCGTATTAATCGGTGGCCATAGTTTTTAATGTGTCTGGCCTTTTACCTTCAGCCTCTTCCCGTGTTTAGATTTAGAGTGCTTCTGACACCCTCTGTCTTTTCACTGGAACATCCAGTCTTTTACATTTAAAACAATTATTTATGTGTTTGGGTTGAAGTCTGCCTCTCTGCTCTTTCTTTTCCATTGGTCTCATTTTTCATTCCTCTGCTGCTACCTTCCTGTCTTCTGTGGGGTCAGTATGTATTCTTTCAGGATATATTTCATTTCCTCTAATGGCTTCCTGGCTCTCTTTTTAAAGGAAAGATTTTTCATGGTTGCTATAGAGCTGACAACGTGAAGTTTTAACTTGTCAAAACTCAGAGTTAGCATTTCATCACTTTCCACTTTACAACTGACCCTCTATGCTTTCTACCTCACATTTCCCACAGCACAAATGTGGAAACCGTACTGACCTATAATTTCATGACTGTCCGTCCCATTTTTGTGCTTTTGTCATCGTACTTTTTACTTCTATGTATGTAAGAACATCCACTTTACAATGTTATATTTGCTATAAACTGTCAGTTGTCTTTTAAACAAAGTTATGAGGAGGAAAACATGTTTTAATATTTGCCTATTTATTTACCATTTTTTGTGTGTGCTGTTCTTCCCTTCCAGCAGACCCAAGTTTCCATCTGGTATCGTCTCCCTTCAAAATGAAGAAGACCTGTTTGCATTCCAATAATGCTAATGCATTCAGTAATGCAAGTCTCCCGGCAATGAATTCTCTCATGTTCTTTTTTTCTGAAAATGTCTATTTCACTCTCACATTTAAAGGATATTTTCAGTGAATAAAGAATTCTGGTTTGATAATTCCTTTTTTTGAAAAAAATATATTTTATTGATTTTTTATAGAGAGGGATAGAGAACTAGAAACATCGATGAGAGAGAAACATCAACCAGCCACCTCCTGCACACCCCCCATTGGGGATGTGCCCCACAACCAAGGTACATGCCCTCGACTGGAATCAAACCTGGGACCTCTCAGTTTGCAGGCCGATGCTCTATCCACTGAGCCAAACTGGCTTTGGCGATAGTTTCTTTTTCTTTCAGCACTTTGTAGATGGCTTCCATTACTTTTGAGGAGAAGTCAGGGGGCACCCGTAGGTAATAGATCTTACATCTGGTTGCTTTAAGCTTTTCTTTTTATGTTTGGTTTTCAGCAGTTTTACTATGATGTGCATGGGCATGCTTTCCTTTACATTTTTCCTGCTTGAGGTTTGCCAAATCTCTTGGATCTGTAAACCATTTATATATAAAAAAAATCAAATCAGGGAAATTTCAGCTGTTATTTTTTCAAATAATTTTGTCCCATTTTCACTTTCTTTTCTTCTGATTCATAATACTCTTGTGTTAGACCGTGTTCTATTTTTCTCACAGGTTCCTGAGGCTCTGGTTGATTTTCCTCAATCTTTTTTCTCTGTGTTCTTCAGACTGGAAACTTCCTATTGATTTGTTTCCAGTTCAAGGCATCTTCTAAAATCTCTAATCAGCTGTTGAGCGCATCCAATGCATTTTCCATTTCAGTTTGTTGTGCTTTTCATCTCCAGATGAAATTTTTTTCATCTTTTTATTTATTTATTTATTTATTTATTTGTTTGTTTGTTTTTTATTTAAAAAATATTTTATTGATATTTTACAGAGAGGAAGGGAGAGAGCTAGAGAGCTAGAAACGTCTATGAGAGAGAAACATCGACCAGCTGCCTCCCACATAACCCACACCGGGGATGTGCCCGCAACCAAGGTACATGCTCTTGACCGGAATCGAACCTGGGACCTTTCAGTCCTCAGACCGATGCTCTACCACTGAGCCAAACCGGTTCGGCCAGAGTATCCGTTTGGTTCTTTTTAAATAGTCTATTTCTCTGCTGAGATTCTTTATCAGTACACTCATTAGGTTAGTATTTTAGTTAATTACTTAAAACATTTCCTTTTAGTTCTTAGACATGTTTATAATAGAATATTTGAGGTCTTTGCCTGCTAAACCCAGTATCTGACTCCACCTTGGAGTCAGTTTCCATCGGCTGCCTGCTTTTTTCTTGACTATGGGTCATATTTTCCTGCTTCTTACACAAGTCTAGTAATTTTTGTTTGTGTATTGGACACCATTGATAATCATTGTAGAGATTCCGGATTCTGTTAACTTCCTTACAAGAGTGCTGATCTTATTCCAGGAGGCGGTTCAGACACCGACACTTTAAACTTGTGTAGCTTTGGTTTTATGCTTTGTGAGAGCAGATACGTGGGAAAACTCAAGGTGTTCCTCAAGACCTTCCAACTTGGTGGGATTCGATAGCCACGTTTTTTTTAGTGAAGGCTTTTCCAGGCTGGCCCACAGAAGATCTTCCCAAATGGACATGGTGCTTTCTTCTGGCCTTCCAGGTATTTCCTCTGGGTGACCAGGGCTAAGGAGGAGTGGCTAATGCAGCCTCTCCACTCTGGCTGGGCCAGACCTCCCGTGTTCCCCAGCGCTGATTCATGTAGTGCGCCTTTGTTCCTCATCACCCCTGCAGCAGCTGCTCTCTCGTGCAGTCTCTTCCCGGGCACGCGCAGTCCATCTTCAGCCAAGGACTTCGAAGAGAACTCCCGTATAGACTTTTGTACTCCCACGCCCTCCATATCCTGCTCCCTCCTTTCTGATGCCTTACCCTGCAGGGACGAGCGATTTCGGCTGCAGCAAACTCTGATTTCTGCCACCTCAGTTCACTGGGGCTGCTGCACTTTACTGAGACTCACTGCAGTCAGGAAACTGTCCCTGGGCAGAGATCCAGGACAATCACGGGACTCATCAATTTCCTTCTCTCTGATGAATTGCAGTATTGTGCTGCTTGTTTTCCAAGGACTGAGAAGACTTGCCTCCGACATTTATTTTGGCCAGTTTTATGGTCTATATATGGTGGGAGGACTAGTTACTCCATCATAACCAAAAATGCTTTTGATTAAAAAAAATTCTATTGTTATTGTTGATTAAAAAAACCTTATTGTTATTGTCCATTTAAATACGTATTACTGTAAAGAAATTCTGTGATCTGGCTTCATTGTCATTTTTACTCAAAAGTTTTTACACTTACATTTTAATGCATATTTTTATTTATATATTTCTCTTCACACCTACCGTTTATGAAAATCTCCATTTTCTCCCTACACTTCTCTTATAAAAGAGAAAATATCTCTTACTTCCCCATTAACTTCCAACAGAATGAGAAAATTATTTTCATTGCCTTATTTTATTCTTTCCCTTCCTAATTTGAGGCCATATGAAGTATTTCAGATTGCTTTTTCAACAATTATTTGAAATTACCTGTCAATTTAGATTCTTTGTTCATTGTATCCTTGTATTTTCCCTTGGATTCATTTACTTGTCTTTAAAAGTTTGTTAATTTAAAAAGTTTTAATTTGTAGTACTTCTTTCAAAGATTGTATATATGGGTGGGTGTATATATTGAGTCATTGCATGTTAAAAAAATATCTTTATTTAGCTCTCATAATAGTAGTTTTGAGTTCTAGGTTGAAAATCATTCTAACTAGTTTATATTTTGGCTATATAACTAGAAGTGAAATTGCTGAGTCATATGGTAACTATGTTTAAGCATATAAAGAAATGCCAGACTGTTTTCCAAAGTGACAGCACTATTTATATTACCATAGCTAAGAATTCAATTTCTCCACACTCTCACCAATACCTGCTATTCTTTCTTTTCATCTTTCAATTTCTTTATACTCATGTGCTAAAGGCTGGTGATATTACTCAGTTCTGTCTTCTGACTTACAAATAATTCTTCCTCAGAGTTCATTATACTATTCATCTGTCCTTTAAGGTTTTATTTTAAAAAATGTTTTTTATTGATTCTTAGAGAGAGAGAGAGAGAAACATCAATATGAGACAGAAATATCAATCAGCTGCCTTCTGCATGCCCCCCACTGGGGATTGAGCCCACAACCCAAGCATGTGCTAGACCAACTGGAATTGAACTGGTGCCCTTTTGGGACAACACTCAACCAACTGAGCCACACTGGCCAGGACCTTTATGGCTTTCTATTCCAAGTATCCTATTTTTTCATTTCCAGGGTCTCTAATTGATTCTCTTCCACAACAGCCTGTTCTTATTTCATGGGTATGATTGTCTTCCTTCATTCCCTTGAGAATATCTATATATATATAAACCAAATGACTGGAATGAACAGAATGACTGGTCAACCAGTCATTGGCTATGACACACACTGATCACAAGGGGACAGATGCTCAATGCACTACCTCCCACAGCCAACCTCCCTTGCCCCCCCACAGCCCCGACCGCCCCCAACAGCCCCCAACAGCTCCGGACAGCCCCCGGGCGCCCAGACAGCCCCGAACACATCCGACCACACCGTACAGTCTCCCGCCGCCCCCGACATCCCCGGACTGCCCCCTGCCGCCACCACAGCCCCGACCGCCCCCGACAGCCCCCCTCTGCACTCCTAGCCCCGACTGCCCCCGACTCCCCCAACTGCACCCGACGGCACCCGGCCTCCCCTACAGCCACTACCGCACCCGACCGCACCTGACAGACATCGAACGGACCTGATAGCCATCGACCGCACCCGACAGCCCCCGACCGCACCCAACAGTTCCCGATTGCCCCCCAATCGCACACGACAGACCCCGGCCGCACCCCCAGACCCCGGCCGCCACGGACAGCCCTGGACAGCACCTGACCGCACCCAACAGTCCCAGACAGCCCCCCCCCTGCCGCCACCAGAGCCCCGACCACCCCCAAGTTCCGACCGCCCCCGACAGCCTCCCGCCGCACCCATAGCCCCGACTGCCCCCGACTCCCCCAATCGCATCCGACAGCCCCGGGCCCAACCTACAGCCACTACCGCACCCGACCGCACCTGACAGCCATCGAACGCACCTGATAGCCATCGACCGCACCCGATAGTTCCCGACCGAACCCGACCGCACCCGACCTCACCAGGCAGCCCCCGACCTCACCGGACAAATCCCGACTGCCCCGCCAATCGCACCCGACACGCCCCGGCCTCACCCGCAGACTCGGCCGCCACGGACAGCCCTGGACAGCACCTGACCGCACCCAACAGTCCCAGACAGCCCCCCCCCTGCCGCCACCAGAGCCCCGACCACCCCCAAGTTCCGACCGCCCCCGACAGCCCCCCGCCGCACCCATAGCCCCGACTGCCCCCGACTCCCCCAATCGCATCCGACAGCCCCCGGCCTCCCCTACAGCCACTACCGCACCCGACCGCACCTGACAGCCTTCGAACGCACCTGATAGCCATCGACCGCACCCGGCAGCCCCCGACCTCACCGGACAGTTCCCGACAGCCCCCCAATCGCACCCGACAGACCCCGGCCGCACCCGCAGACCCCGGCCGCCCCGGACAGCCCTGGACAGCACCTGACCGCACCCAACAGCCCAACAGCTCCGGACAGCCTCCGGACGCCCCCACAGCCCCGACCGACCCCGAAGCCCCCCTCCGCATCCATAGCCCCGACTCGCCCAATCGCACCCCACAGCCCCCGGCCGCCGCTACAGCCACTACCACACCCGACCGCACCTGACAGCCTTCGATCCCACCTGATAGCCATCGACCGCACCCGACCGCACCCGGCAGTCGCCGACCGAACCCGACAGCCCCCGACCACATCGGACAGTTCCCGACTGCCCCCCAATCGCACCCGACAAACCCCGGCCGCCCCGGACAGCCCTGGACAGCACCTGACCGCACCCAACAGCCCCAGACAGCCCCCCTGCCGCCACCAGAGCCCTGACCACCCCCAAGTTCCTACCCCCCCGACAGCCCCCCGCCGCACCCATAGCCCCGACTGCCCCCGACTCCCCCAATCGCATCCGACAGCCCCCGGCCTCCCCTACAGCCACTACCGCACCCGACCGCACCTGACAGCCTTCGAACGCACCTGATAGCCATCGACCGCACCAGACAGTCCCCGACCGCACCCGACATCCCCTGACCGCACCCGACAGCCCCCGACCTCACCGGACAGCCCCCGACCAGACTGGACAGTTCCCGACTGCCCCCCAATCGCACCCGACAGACCCCGGCCGCCCCGGACAGCCCTGGACAACACCTGACCGCACCCAACAGCCCCAGACAGCCCCCCCCCCTGCCGCCACAAGAGCCCCGACCACCCCCAAGTTCGACTGCCCCCGACAGCCCCCCGCCACACCCATAGCCCCGACTGCCCCTGACTCCCCCAATCGCATTCGACAGCCCCCGGCCCAACCTACAGCCACTACAGCACCCGAACGCACCTGACAACCATCGAACACACCTGATAGCCATCGACCGCACCCGATAGTTCCGGACCGCACCCGACCGATCCCGACAGTTCCCGACAGCCCCCGACAGCACCCGACAGCCTCCGACCGCACTCCACAGCCCCGTCCGAACCGGACAGTTCCCGACTGCCCCCGATCCCACCCGAGAGCCCCGGGCCGCCCGTACAGCCACTACAGCACCCGAACGCACCTGACAGCCATCGAACGCACCTGACAGCCATTGACCACAACCGACAGTTCCCGACCGCACCGGACAGTTCCCGACTGCCCCCCAATCGCACCCGACAGTCCCCGGCCGCACCCGCAGACTCGGCCGCCCCGGACAGCCCTGGACAGCACCTGACCGCACCCAACAGCCCCAGACAGCCCCCCCTGCCGCCACCAGAGCCCCGACCGCCCCCAAGCTCCGACCGCCCCCGACAGCCCCCCGCCGCACCCATAGCCCTGACTGCCCCGACTCCCCCAATCGCATCCGACAGCCCCCGGCCGCCCCTACAGCAACTACCGCACCCGACCGCACCTGACAGCCTTCGAACGCACCTGATAGCCATCGACCGCACCCGACAGTCCCCGACCGCACCGGACAGTTCCCGACTGCCCCCCAATCTCACCCGACAGACCCCGGCCACCCCGGACAGCCCTGGACAGCACCTGACCGCACCCAACAGCCCCAGACAGCCCCCCCTGCCGCCACCAGAGCCCCGACCACCCCCAAGTTCGACCGCCCACCACAGCCCCCCGCCGCACCCATAGTCCCGACTGCCCCCGACTCCCCCAATCGCATCCGACAGCCCCCGGCCGCTCCTACAGCCACTACCGCACCTGACAGCCTTCGACCGCACCCGATAGTTCCGGACCGCACCAGACAGTCCCCGACCGAACCCGACAGCCCCCGACCGCACTCCACAGCCCCGACCAAACCGGACAGTTCCCGACTGCCCCCGATCCCACCCGAGAGCCCCGGGCCGCCCGTACAGCCACTACAGCACCCGAATGCACCTGACAGCCATCGAACGCACCCGACAGTTCCCGACCGCTCCCCCCCCCCCATCGCAGCCTACAGACCCCGACTGCACCGGAGACCCCGCCCGCCCCGGACAGCCCTGGACAGCACCTGACCGCACCCAACAGCCCCAGACAGCCCCCCTGCCGCCACCAGAGCCCCCACCGCCCCCAAGCCCTGCCATATGCCTCGATCACTGGCCAGGCTGAGGAATCCCCAACTGTGCATGAATTTGTGCCTTGGGCTCTAGTTGATAATATTCATTGAAAGTCTTCTTCTGTTTGCTTTAATACCTCTTACCTCAGGAGTTCTTCTTTGCTGAGCTGGTATTTCTATTTTATGGTGGCTCTTCCCCCTTCAGATGTTTTGTGATTCTTTGATTTTAAGGTTCTCTGTTAACTTGTTTGTGAAGGTGACCTGAGTGGAGCAGCCTCACTCAGTGATCGTAGGAGAGGAGATGACCTTCTATTGGGTGGGTTTTACCAGTATCTCTTCTGGCAGGAGAGATGTGCTCCCACTTTCTGTTTTTATTTGTGTGTGTGTGTGTGTGTGTGTGTGTGTGTGTTTTCCCCACATTAAAATCTTTCCCTATGAATTATAGGTAATTCTATTCTCCACATAGTTTTAAATACTACCGATAAATAGGTAATTCCCATATATTATATTCAGCCCTTACCTCTTCTGTGAGTTCACATATGCTCCCTTTCTTCAAGGCACCTACCTCATTTTGTAATAATGCATTCATAGTGCAATTATTTGATTAATGTCCATCTCCCTTCACTGGACCGTGTGTTCCATGAGAACAGGGACCGGGTCTATTTTTGGTGATTGCTGTGTTAGCAGCATCTAGTATATGGCATATATGCTCCCTAGATAATTTGTTGCTCTAATGAACGAATTAGGAACAACGGCTCCTATATGAAAGATGCCGTGGTGTCTTAGCGTAGATGACCGGGCTGCATCCTGGCTCTGACATTACCAGCTATGGGTATCAGGTGCTCAGCACAATGCTGGACACTCTGTGTAAGCACCCAGAGAATGGGATATTTAAAATGGGGTATTTGCCAGTCCAGTGTTACAAACTGCGCGAGAGTTTTCGTGACCCTTCTTCCTCGAAAGCTTGGCATGGGCCTACGTGATGGCGGGCTGGCCTCACAACCTGGCCTCACCGTAAAGAAGGCCGGGGATCCCGACTGCCTCTGCCAGGTCACTCTAAATGGTCAGCCCGACAGGCTACGGATAGGCCGGCTACGGAGGACTCCTTCACTCCCTAACACCTGGATTGTCAGCCTCAGGGTCAGACCTCCGGGGTCCCAGGGCAATGCCTTTGGCGCACGGATACCTTTGCGCTGTACAGTCCCTCCTTGTGGGAGAAGAAGTTCAGCTTGTAGTCTTTCTTGGACGCAGACAGCACATCAATGTAGTCAAGGCCCTTTAAGGTGGCACTGAGGTCTGGCTTCTCTGGTTTTATCATTTCCACAATGGCCCGGAACCTGAGGGGGCCACGGGAGCACAAGAAAGGAGGATAGAGAGAGAGAGAGAGAAAAAATGAGGTATTTTCCCAAAGAGAGGAAGGAGAGGTGCTATCTCTACTCTCGATTTTTATGTAAAACACCTGGGTCCAGGGTTCAGGCCTGCACTCTGTCTCTAACAACCGCAGTAACTGCCATTTATTGGTCACCTGTTATGTGCCAGCTATCGAGTCAGCGCTCTGCCTGTGTTACAGGCCTTTAATCCCCGCGATGTCGGCAGGAGGTGCAGCATGCCATTACCGTCTCCATTTACTAGCGAGGAAATGAGGCCCAGGGGAGAGAGATAACATGACTAAATTACTGGCAGGACTTAGGCGTGGGCCTTTACCCACAATGCTCAGCGAGGGGGCCTCTTCCCCCCGCCTTTGGATCCCGGCTACAAGGGAAGGAGACTAGGCTGCTTGGCCTCAAGCTCCTCTAGTCCTTGAATTCTTCTCTACTTCTGCTGCAAGTCCAAGGTCCAAGGGATGTCCTTCTCTGGCCAGCGGCTTAGGCAATAAGACGCAACACTCAGTAATAACAACCATGATCACCGTTACGACGATAGTCACGACGAACATTTACTGAGCACTTGTTTGGTGCTAGGCACACTGTTCTGGGAGGTTTGTAGGTAACCAGCCACTCATGGAGAGCACTGAACAGGAGGATGTCTCTGGGAGGATTAGAGTTCAGGCAATGCCTGGCCACCTCAGGGACCTTGACCTCCGGCCCTTTCAGCCAATGTCCTCCAGAGGCCCTGACCAGGGGAAGGGCCAGGTTGGACAGGAGAAGTCTTCCTTCTGTCCCCCCGCCTCACCCCCCCCCCCCACTGTAACCCCATGCCCCACTCCCTTACCTCTGGGGCTTGTTCAGCCAGTTGACGATTGGCAGGAGCTCAGTGTAGGGCGTCTTACATGGCACTTCCCGGTAGATATTGGCCACGGCTTTGGGGGGCTCGGCCGTCCCGTGCAGCGCATATAGCCAGCCGGTCCCATCCGGCAGGGGCAGGGGGAAGAAGAGGGTGCCCTAAGGGGAGGAAGAGATGCCATCCGAATGACGCCGAGGGGCCTTTATTAGGCACCTTTCAGGCCTGGTAGTCACACGGGATTGATGGAGGCTCTGCCAATGAGCGTAACACTTGGGGGAGCAGCTGCTTCAAGAGTAAAAAAAAAACCAAAAACAAACCACATTCCCAGGTGTTTGAACCAAGAATCACAGACAAGGGATCTTATTTTAGAAAAATCCCTCTGGGGAAAAAGTTACCTACCTATATAAGCATATATACTAGAATCATTTATAGAAGCATGAGAATTGGGAGCTAACTTGAGTATTCAACAACGGGGGAATGTTAAATAAATCATGAAACCCTCGTTCACAATTTCAGGCAGTCATTAAAAATGATTATTAGGACTAGCTGGCCTGGCTCAGTGGCTAGAACGTCAGCCTGTGGTCTGAAGGGTCCCAGGTTTGATTCCAGTCAAGGGCACATGCCCGGGTTGCGGGCTCAATCCCCAGTGGGGGGCGTGCAGGAGGCAGCTGATCAATTATTCCCTCTCATCATTGATGTTTCTCTCTCTCTCTCTCTCTCTCTCTCTCTCTCTCTCTCTCCTCTCTCCCTTCCTCTCTGAAATCCATCAGATATATATTAAAAAAAAGAAAATTATTATCATGAAGACTACCTAATTAAATAGAAAAAATGCTTATGACAGAATGTACAGTGAGAATAAACAGAATGAAAAATGGATGGCAGCCAAGGCTGTGTCTGCATCGTATTGGGAGTGAAGAGACCAGAAGGTAGGGTCCCCTCTGGTTCTAACGCTCTCTGGGCTGCCAAGCTCTGTCTCCTAACCTCCCCCACACAACCTCTCCCTCCAGTCACACCAGGAAGCGGACTGCGGGCCTACCTGATGCTTGCGGCTCTCCACATTCATGGTGCGGGGCTTGTAGGTGATCTCATAGGGCTTGTTTTGCTGATGGGGGTCCAGAGTGATGAACTCGGGCCCCTCCCAGTACTCGCCCTCAATGATGGGGTGCAGATTCCAGGTCTGGTTGGTGCGATTTGAAAGCAGGATGGTCTGCGTGTGCTTGGAGCGCACTTGGCAGGAGAAATTTACCGTCTGGAAGAGAACAGGCAGTGCCGTTTACAAGTTTGGAGTTCACCGCAAAGTCCAGACTGGAGGTGCCTATCTGGGAGTTGTCGGTTTGGCAATTTTTTTTTTTTAAAGGTGAAAATACTGGATGAGATCATCAGGAAGTTACGTGTGTTTAGAAAAAGGAAGGACCTTACGGACGAATTCCCGACTGGCACGCCCCATTGGTAAGAAGATTCAGAAGAGATGGGAAGGAGCAGCTAATGAGACAGGAAGAGCACCAGGAGAGGGTGGTGTCCTGGAAGCCGTTTGAAGGGACCGTTCGAAGAAGGAGGTACTTGTTCAAGGTGTCACATGCTACCAGGAGGTCAAGTAAGATGAAGGTGAGAACTGGCCATTGAAAGGTAACACCATGGACCAATGTGGTGTTGGTGTTAAGAGAGTCAAATAGACCAATGGACAAGAATAGACTTCAGGAATAGACACACACACACACATACACGATCCATCGACTTTTCACCAAAGTGCAAAGGCAATTCGGTAGACAAGGGACAATCTTCTCAACCCATGGTGCTGCAATAATCAGATACCCGTGTAAGTAAAAAGAAATTTGATCTATGTCTTGTACTACATACAAAAGTGAACTTGAAGCAGACTGAAGACCTAAGGGTAAAGCTTGTGTCCTGAATATATAAAGAGCTCTGAAAACTCTATATTGAGAAAACAAACAACCCAATTACAAAGAAAAGGTATGAACAAATACTTCAAAAAAGAATACATTTGGATGGCAAATAAATATCTGAAAAGATTCTCAGCATCATTAGCCGTTAGGGAAATGCAAATGAAAAACTACAATGAGTTGAAACCGATTTGGCTCAGTGGATTGAGCGTCAGCCTGCGGACTGAAAAGTCCCAGGTTCGATTCTGGTCAAGGGCATGTACCTTGGTTGCGGGCACACACCCAGTGGGAGGTGTGCAGGAGGCAGCTGATCAATGATTCTCTCTCATCGATGTTTCTAGCTTTCTATCCCTCTCCCTTCCTCTCTGTAAAAAAATTATATATATATATATATATATATATATATATATATATATGAAAAACTACAATGAAATACTACGACATATCTATTAGAATGATGAAGATAAAGAAGATCATATCAAGTGTTGATAAGGATGTGATACCAATAGAAATGTCAGACATTACTAGTGGGAATGTGAAATGACACAACCACTTTGTAAAAACAGTTTGGTAGATTCTTAAGAAAGTGAACATCTATCTACCCTATGACCCAGCCCAGCCATTCACTCCTGAGTACCCAAGAAAATGAAGACGTGTGTTCTTGCCAAGGTCTGTTCATGCCTGTTTATAGCATTCTATAGGTTTCCCTTCACACACCGTTCTTGAAATAACAAAATTAGGCCGATGGGGATCAGGTCTTATTTTTACCATAAAGCAGCGTTGCCAGGAACACAGTGGGCAGTACACTGTTAGGTTTCTAGGAACAGAGCTAGCAGAGGGTTAACCCAAGGCTATTAAAAACAAAGAAAAACAGCAACACATAGTAAAGGTGTCCACTCCTCACTCATGGCTTGTAACAAAACTTGGTCTCGCCAGAGATGTCAATGCAAGCTTCCTTGAGAATGTGATGCTTGACTTGAGAGCTAAAGAATGAATAGGAATTAACTAAACAAAGAGGGGAAAAAAAAGAACATTCCAGCAGTGGAAAAAGTATGTGCAAAGGCCCTTGAGGGTGGGAGGTAGGGGGGGGCGGGCAGGAGCAGGTATAAATATTTGAGGTGAGCACTGAGGACTATTTGAACAGAGCATCTGCCTCTGGGAGGCCTGGCTGAGTTCACCTGCGGGGCTTGCCAGGCCCACTCTGGCCAGCGGCCCTCCTGTGGGCAGCGCTTACTGACCTCTTTCACTGCGGGCGGGCCCACGCAGATTCCAGACAGGGCGAGGCTCAGGGAAGGGCCTCCCTGGATGTAGCAGGACAGGTTTTTGTAGAGGTTCTCCTTGCCCACCTCCGTGGGATGGTAGGTCACCTCTAAGGAGATCTCCATGCCTGTGGTGATGTAGCCCTCTTCCGGGCTGATGGAGAAATTAGGCTCAAACTTTTTGACATCCCATTTAAACCTGTTCCAAGACAAAAGGAGACAAGGAAGGCAGGTTACTAGTGTCCTGGGGAATGTCCTCAAGGCTGCCGAGAACGAGACCGGAGGGTCACCCCCCCTGTGGGCTCCACGGGCCCGGGAGGAGAAAGATCGCTCGGGGAGGCGGGGGCTGCGTGGACGGGGGCAGATGGCGCGGCTCCCTCTCAGAGCTGAGCAGGGTGGGAAGTGAGTGGCTGCACCGGGGACATGCGTAGGAACGTGTTTCCACGTGTGCACTCCAGGTCGCATAGCTAGGAAGTGGCTGGGCGAGGACTGGAACCTTCCTCAGGCTGTGTGGCCTTAACCACTCCCTGCCGGGCCTCCCCGGCCAGATCCAGGAGGGTGGAGGCGATCCCTGCCTGTGAGGGTTTGCATCTGCTCTGGGTGGCACTGGGATGCGGTGGCTCTGAGGGGGTCACCACTCTGTGGTCTGGCGTTTGGTCCAGGCAGGAGACAGAGAGGGTGGACAGCGCAGACCGACGTGCTTTCAGGGCAAGAGCTGCCACACGGCGCCCTCAGGGCCCCGATCCCACTGAGTCTGTGTGCGGGGTGCCCCTGCAGGTGTGCGGTGTGCGGCCTGCACGGCTTGGTGGCATGCCTGAGTAGTGGCTGGGTGGGCGGGGGGGGACACCTGCTAGGAAGTGGGGAGAGCGTGGGAAGGAGAGCTGCCGCAGCTACACCTGGTTCCAATCCCGTCTTTCCCACTTTCTGGCTGTGTGACCCCAGGCAAGCTATCGGAGCCGCACGTTCATCTGTGACATGGGGACAATACAGTACCTGTCTTGGGTCCCGGGACAGTCAAGTGGGACCTTCTATGTTCTTGCTACATGTGGGATTTTGGAAAAGGCACTGACCCTCTTTTTACTTCAGTTTCCTCATCTGTAAAATGGAGCAGTCGGAGGGAGCACTGGTCTCGTAGAATTGTTGGGACTTAAATGAGATGAGCCACGCAAAGGGCATATAACAGGAGCGAATGCTCTGGAACGCTAATTTTAGTAATCAGGCTGTCACCGTCACATTTTGAAGGGAGGAAAGAGATGTGGGAGGCGAAGGAGAGAAACAAAGAGTGGCCACGCCTGGAAAACGAATGTCCAATCCGACCCAGGGTCTGAGCTCCTACCTTGCCCCCACATCGCCCGTGTTCATCATGAGGATGCGACGCGTGGCCTTTGTCTGGTACACGACTGGCCCGAAGGGAATGTGCTGCTGGTCCAGGGAGATCTCCAGGGCGTGGCAGCAGCCGCTGAGCAGGAAGAGGGGGCGCAGGAGCCCCAGGCTCTCCATGAACACCTCCTCGGAGAAGAGGGGGATGCGCTTCTTCGGGGCAAAGACGACCTCCAGCTTACGGACTTCTTTGGGCTTCATCGTGATGTTGCTGAAGGGTATCAGGGTGATGACCTGGGCGAGAGGGAGAGAGGGAGAGCGCCTCAGCAGCTGAGGGCAGGGGCTGCTGAGCCCTCCGTTCCTACGGGTCTTGCTGCTGTCACAGCCCAGGGGGCAAATCTCACTGCTGCTCTCTCTTACTAGATGGGCCATCTTTCTTTCTTTCTTTTTTTTTTTTTAAATGTATATTTTATTGATTTTTTTACAGAGAGGAAGGGAGAGGGATAGAGAGTTAGAAATATCGATCAGCTGCCTCTTGCACACCCCCTACTGGGGATGTGCCTGCAACCAAGGTACATGCCCTTGACCGGAATCGAACCTGGGACCCTTCAGTCCACAGGCCAATGCTCTATCTACTGAGCCAAACCGGTTAGGGCCAGCTGTGCCATCCTTGACAAGTTATTTAAACTCCCTGCGATGCATTCAGCTAGATCATCTATCTATATATAAAATGTATGGCACAGCCTGGCTGGTGTGTTTCAGTGGTTGTGCGTTGACCTATGAACCAGGAGGTCGCGATTTGATTCCCTGCCGTGTTACGGGCTCGATCCCCAGTGTGGGGTGCGCAGGAAGCAAAGGATCAATGATTCCTTGTCATCACTGACATTTCTATCTCTCTCTCCCTCCCTTTCCTCTCTGAAATCAATAAAAAGATATTAAAAAAATAAAGTAAAATGTAGGGCACATAATAGGCACTCAATAAATGTTAATTCTCGTTCTAACCCCTTGCAAAGAACCACTGCTCTCTGCTGGAGGAGACAGAAGAGGAAATGAAAACGCTCGGCGCTCTGTGGTTTCTGAGGATCACCCCCACCCCCAGCTCCCTGCGCTGGCTACAATGCAGATTCCGGGGCCCTGCCCCAGGCCGCTGATCCGTGTTCTTGGAGGAGCCCGTGTCCTGCATTTTCAAAAGTGCCCTGGGAGACTCGTGAGTTTTAAAGTTGGAGAACCACTGTCTGAATCTGTGTGGTCCCCTGTTCCCTCTCCCCCGCCTGGTCCTGGTAAAGGCAAACCAAAATCAGCTCTAAGGAAGCCAAACCCCGTTTCCACCTCGAGCTCGCTCCGGTCCAGTGCTGGGCGGTCACCGGCCAGTGGGCCCAGGCAGCGGGGCGTGAGATAAAGGGCCCAGAGGCCGCGTTAGCAAAGTGGTCCGAGCGAGTTCTCCAAGCTCAAGGACGCTGGGGGCCAACCCCAGGTGGTGGGGTCAGCACAGGTCACTGGCATCTGGTGTCCGATCAACCGAAGAAGGCGGTTTGGAAGGCACACCGTGAGGGCCCTGACGGATTGGAAACCAGGACTTTAACCTGGATCAATGAGGCATGCGACGCCTCGTTAGTGGAAAGACAGACACCAACGTGTTAAGTGATTGCTGCTCTCTTTCTCTGGATGGCAAAGTGGGCAACCCGGGGGTTCTGGGTGGAGATACGCACTGTGTCTCTGGCTGTGGCTGGCCTCTCGCAGCCAGTGTCCTGCATCCCCCAGGTGGTCGGCAGTGTGCCTGTCACACTGAATCGCATCCAGTTTTCCAAAAGCACTGACTCTTGCTGGCCGGCATACCTTTGCCTGCAGGAAACACCCGCTCCCGCCTGCCTGCCTGCCTGGGAGATCCCTCTCCATCCCTCTGAGCAGCCCCCGCCTCCTCTGATCCTTTGAGAAGTAATTAGGTTTAGATGAGGCCGTGAGGGAGGGACCCTGCTGATGGGATCAGACACACCGGAAAGCCCTCTCTCGCTTGCTCTCTGCTGTCTGTGCACACAGCCAGAAGGGGGCCGTCTATGAGCCAGGAGTAGAGCCCTCACCAGAAGCAGACCAGGCTGGCACTCTGACCTCACACTCCCAGCTCCCAGAACTATCCTATATAATACAAGCCCAATAGGCTAAGTGTCTGACCGTTTGACCGTTCGACCGTTCGACCAGTCTCTATGACATGCACTGACCACCATGGGGCAGACGCTCCGACTGGTAGGTTAGATTGCTGCTGGGTTCCGGGTGATCAGGACTGGGCGAGACAGGCCGGACATGCCCTGGAGCCCTCTCGTGGTCCCTTCCCGGCCTCCATCGTGCACCAGTGGGGTCCCTTGGCCTGGCCTATGCCTTCTTGCAATCTGGGACGCATCGGGGGGGATGCCAGAGAGCTGGTTTTGGCCGGATGCCCGCAGGTGAGGCCCAGGTACCCCACCCGTGCACGAATCCGTGCACCGGGCCTCTAGTGAGAAAACAAATGTCTGCTGTGTAAGCCACCGGGTCTACTTTGTTAGGGCAGCCCACGTTAAGACACATCTGTATATTTTTAGCACCTAGCTCATATCTACTGAGTAAATGTAAGGGGATGGATACATTTACCCTTGGGATGAATGAAGCACACCTACTCCATTGTCAAGGGGCCATCCGCATACTGGTGACTGTACGAGGGGGGCGGGCAGCTGGGACTGGCAGCTCCTCTCTCCAGGGAGCTTGGGACATGGATGTAGGAACAAGGGTGCATCTCACACAGATGATGAGTGCAGAGGAGGGCACCCTTCTAGGGGCCAGCGGTGATGGGCACTAAAACACCCTCTTCTTGAACCCACACGCCCTCTCGAGGAGCCTGCCCTGAGCAGAGGGCCACGGATGCACACAAAGCTTTGGCTGCAGGGACAGACGTCGTTGCTTATAGCGTAAAGCACCAGAAACACCTGAGCTGAGAAGAAACAGAAAATCGGTCTGTCTACCTAATGGAGGGAGCAGCGAACACGGGGCATTGGAGGACATGGACAATAGTTACGGTGTGTTACGAGATGGGTTCAAAATAATACCAACATTGTAATTTTATTCTTGTAAGAAGATGTGTAGGGCCCAACCGGTTTGGCTCAGTGGATAGAGCGTCAGTCTGCAGACTGAAGGGACCCAGGTTGGATTCCGGTCACAGGCATGTACCTTGGTTGCGGGCACATCCCCTAGAGGGGGCGTGCAGGAGGCAGCTGAGAGATGTTTCTCTCATTGATGTTTCTAACTCTCTCTCCCTCTCCCTTCCTCTCTGTAAAAAAAAATCAATAAAAAATATTTTAAAATATATTTTATTGATATTTTACAGAGAGGAAGGGAGAGAGATAGAGAGCTAGAAACGTCGATGAGAGAGAAACACCGACCAGCTGCCCCTTGCACACCCCCTACCGGGGATGTGCCCGCAACCAATGTACATGCCCTTGACTGGAATTGAACCTGGGACCCTTCAGTCCACAGACCGACGCTCTACCACTGAGCCAAACCGGTTTTGGCCAATAAAATATATTTTTTAAAAATGTGTAGGAAAAGCCCAGGAAAGATAGACACCAAAATGTTAAGTGATTATTTCTGGGTATGAGATTATGGGCAAAATGCTTTTCTTTATGATTTTCTATGTTTTCCAAATTGTCTGCAATGAAGACCTGTGCTTACTCATTAGCATTTACTACCTCCCACCCAGCCCACTCCTTCTGTTGCCTCTTTAAGCCCCGGTTTCCCTGGATGTGAACTGAGCATAGCAAAAACACGGCCGCCGGGCTGTTTCTGTGAGGGTGGTCAGGGCCGTCGTGTGGAGAGCTGTGAGCGTGCCCGGGCACAGGGAGGGTGCGGGGGAACTGTGAACCGTTAGTGATGCCGGCCGGGCCGTTCATGCCGCAGGGCAGCGTGGAGAGGCCACTGGGAGCCCCGGGCACCCACCTTGGGCTCCCGGAGTTCTGGAACCGAGAACAGGATGGACTGGCTGAATGTGATTGAGGCTTGGCTGTTGTTCATGATGGAAACGCTTTTTTTCACCACCTGGCCTGGCAGGGTAGCTCCTAACTTCAAGATCCGATTGGCCGGGTCTAGGACTACGACCTGTGGGACGAGAAAGAGGGCAGGGAGGGAGGGCCTGTCAGTGAATGAGAAAAATGAATATCTCACCTCTACCTGGGGGAGCCAAGGGTGATCCCTCACTTTCAATGTCTCCCCCCCCACCACCCTAAGAAGGGTGGTGGTGGTGGGGGGAGACACTGATGAGCCTTCCCTTGCTCAATAACATTTATGTGCATAAAATGCCCACTAAACAACAATGACCTAATTACAACCGGGCTAAGAGACGTGACGGGAAAGCTCAGGGTACCCGAAGAGCCCATAATAGGGGACTGAGAGAGATGGGGGTCAGGGGATCTCCCCATCCTCCACAGGCACGTTTACACTGAGAGCTAGAGGAAGGGTAGGATCTAGTCCAGGGGTGGGCAAACTTTTTGACTGGAGGGCCACAATGGGTTCTTACACTGGACCGGGGGGCTGGAACAAAAGCAATCTGACCATGCTGGCCCTCTCATCTTGGGCTGCTGGTGAAGGAGCGGAGGGGAGAGCAAGAGAACCCTCCGCTCTTTTGGCTCCGCGGGCCGGATAGAGCAGCCGAATGGGCCGGATCCGGCCCTCGGGCCGTAGTTTGCCCACGGCTGGTCTAGTCCGTGTGAGTCAGGGTAGGGTGGGGCTGGCGAGCACCTCTGGGGCAGGAATGAGGCCCTGAGCTGGAGGGGGTGGCTCAGGGGCTAGGAGTGAGGGGGAGACTTGAGAAGATTAAGCCGGGGGTGGTGGTGGTGGTGGTGGTGGTGGTGGTGGTGGTGGTGGTCAGGTTTTATTCTGGAAGGAGGCCAATGAAGCATGGAGTGCCCCGACCCAATGTGTATTTTGTGAACTTGAAGCTCGCTCCTCTGCTGAGACGGACAGGAGGAGGGCCTGAGAGGAAGCCTCCGGTGTGAGGATGACGGTGATTTGAACGACAATGGCGGACGTTTCCAAGTCCTCGTCGGAAGCACGGAACACAGTGCCGGCCTGGATCCGATGACGGTCAGGCTGGGACTTCCGCTCCGGGAGGGCACTGACCCACGGTGAGCAGCACCCGCTGGTCACACGGTCATTCCATCCGTCACTAAGTTGAGCTCTCTCCCTCCAACCGCCTTTACGTCTGGCCCACCTGTTTCCGTCTTGCCTCAAAAAGCGAATCTTCGGAGATCATATTTAAATCGCCTCTGGATTTCCCCAGAGCGCCCGCTACATAACGGGTGCTGAGTGAGTGCATGAAAGCGTGAGCAAACGAATGGATCAATGGCACCAGACGTGACCCTGTCACTGGCGTGGGCACAGACACGCCAGGTGGCATTGCTCACCCCCCTCCCATTTTCTCCTGATTGCTGACATGTCCCACGCATTCCTGAGACTCCTGGGAGATCTTCAGACGTCTAAAACCTCCTGTGAGCCATGTGTATGCCATAAGCGTCTATCGACTCAAGCGGTGGACCTTTTTTTAAATGAAATTCAAAATATCCTGGCAGCTAACTCACTGGTTAAGCGCAAATACTCCCACCGGACAGACGCTGGGAAGGAAGGGGCGAGCAGCAGGACTGGAGCACCCGCTTCCTAGGAGGAGCACCTGGCAGGAAGGAGCGCCCTCAGAGCACCTAATCCCGGGGCCCGGGGTTCTCCGGAGAACGGGCACCCCTGTGCTGCTACGGGAAGATGTCATACAACTGAGACATAACGCCTGCACCCATTGCTTAAAACAAGTCTTGCCTATCACACCCGAATGTAAAACATGCCCTAAAGTGGGGGAAAAAGACCAGCTCGGCACCTTCCATCTGACAGTCCCAAACTTCCCCAAGACAAAGACTGTTTTTCCTAGTGCCTGTCCTTCCATACAGTCAAGTTTGGAATTGAGTAAGAGCCATGACTCACTTGAGTCTGATTGGCTAATTCACCCCTCGGAGAGACTGCTGAGCAGTTTAGGGGCAGGAGATGGGGCGAGGGGAGGGAGGGAGGGGCTCAGGCGGGCCAAGGGGGCTGGGAAGGGCAGGGGAGCTGCCAGTCTGAGGACCTCCTCTTACCTTCATTTCGGTGCCTTTCCCTTTGATTTCCACTACTTGTTGGGAGAGCCCATTGATTTCAAAGGGGATGAGTTCTCGGTAACTGATACTTTCTCGAGGATAGAAGGTGATTGGAATCTCCATGGACTTTCCTGGCTTCATCACATCCACACGGAAGTTCACCTCGAGGTAGGTGGTATTGGTGTACAAACAATCTATGCTGGAGAAAAGCAGGAGGGAGGTGCCTAAGTTCTGAGCAGGCTGACCCAGGGGGGACTGATTTGGTCCCTGTCTCCATGCCCCAGCTCGGTCCTGATGGATTTCCTGCCCCTGTTGTCCTACAGCCATCGCATGTAAGGGCTGAAAAGGACCCAGCAATGATCCAGCCCACATTCTCTTGGGCAAAGTCAAGCTACTTACCTCAAATAACACCATGAGATCCTGGCAAAATCAGGCCTAAAACTCAAAGTCCCATGACCCTTTGCCAGTGCTCTTATTAAGAAAAATAAGTTTTTATTGGCTTCAGAGAGAGGAAGGGAGAGGGAGGGAGGGATGGAAAAACATCATTGTTGAGAGAGAATCATTGATCCACTGCCTCCTGCACACCTTACACTGAGGATTTGGCCCCTAACTAGGGCATGTGCCCTAACTGGGAATTGAACTGTGACCTCCTGGTTCATAGGTTGATGCATAATCATGGAGCCACGCCTTTTGGGCAGGGGAGGCACTGTTATTATCTCCTACTTTGGGCAAGGAGACAGAATTAAAAAAATGTGCCCCAGACTCATGTTACCCAATATGATAGCCACTAGGCACATGCGACTATTTAAATACTATATAATAAAAGGCTAGTATGCAAATTGACCTAATGACAGAACCACCAGTCACTATGATGTGCACTGACCACCCAGGGGCAAGATGCTCAACGCAGGAGCTGCCCCCTGGTGGTCAGTGCGCTCCCACAGGGAGAGCGCCACTCAGGCAGAAGCTGGGCTCATGGCTGGTGAGCGCAGTGGAGTTGGTGGGAGCCTATCCCGCCCCCTTGGCAGTCAGACATCCCTCCAAGGCTCCCAGACTACGAGAGGGTACAGGCTGGGCTGAGGGACTCCCCCTCCCCCCATTACCTGCCCACCCCACCAAGTGCACAAATTTCATGCACCAGGCCTCCAGTTCAAAACACTCAGTTCCTCAGTTTCACTAATCATAGCTACAGGCTGCCATACTTAGATAGTGCAGAAATATAACATTTTTTTTTCATTGCCAAGGAAAACTCTATTGCATAGCACTAATCTAGCAGGTCCCTCAGCCAATTTCTGGAGATTCTGTTTTGTTAGGTCTGTAACAGGGTCCAGAAGCCTAGACTGGGACATTCTATACTGGGATGGTGTGGAGAGGCTGGATTTGAGTCAGAAGGTTTAGGCTCAGTATAGACCTACTATTTTCTGGGAGGTCGCTGGCCTCAGAAATCCACTTTTTAGCACTCCCAATTTCCGTTTCCACACCTGTTCCACGAGGAAAATCAGTGGAGAGCCTCCGTCCTCCCATCGGATCAAGCGAGTGGCGCGGCCTCCTCACTTCAGGAAGGGGATTTTCAGTGGAGGAGCCCGCGGCTCTCCGAGCATCAGCCAGTGGTGGGGAAAGGAGAACTGGGGGTTCATGTCCACCCGTGTCTGACTCATTCCCCATAACCCTCCTCCTTCTGTCGCAGCTGCACGCCGCCCGCAGACGCATCTGGGGCTCTGGGAAGCCCGCTCACCTCATAGCCGTCTCCTCCTTGTTGGTGATGACCAGGGTCTGTTTGTACGGGGGCATCCCGGCCTGGTAGATGAAGCAGGTCCCAAAGTTGTAGCTGGTGAATGAGAAGTGGACAGCAGGGATCACGGCGCTGCCTGCGATGCCGCACATAAATGTTGGACCGTGGCTTATCTGTGGGGAGGAAACGGCAGGTGGAGTGTGGTGAGAAGTGAGAGGGAAGGACCCTTCAGCCCTCAGGTGAAGGAGGGAGGCAGCCAAGTGTTTTTTTTAAAAAACAAACACAGGTCCCATGGTTCCATCTGCAGATTCTTTTAAAAAATATATATATATTTTATTGATTTTACACAGAGAGGAATAGAGAGAGTTGGAAACATCGAGATGAGAGAGAAACATCGACCAGCTGCCTTTTGCACATCCTCCTCTACTGGGGATGTGCCCGCAACTAAGGTACATGCCCTCGACCGGAATCGAACCCGGGACCTTTCAGTCCGCAGGCCGACGCTCTATCCACTGAGCCAAACCGGTTTCGGCCCATCTTAACTCAGAGGTTAGAAGTTTATTTTTTATAAAGTATTTTTTTTTTTATTGACTTCAGAGGGGAAGGAAGAGGGAGAGAGGGATGGAAACATCAATGGTGAGAATCATTGATTGACTGCCTCCTTCACGCCCCCTACTGGGGATGGAGCCCACAACCCGGGCTTGCGCCCTGACCAGGAATCGAACCGTGACCTCCTGGTTCACAGGTCCACACTCAACCACTGAGCCACGCTGGCTGGGCAGAAGTTCGTGTATTTGAGAAAAGCGAGATGGGCTACTCTGCAATCAGTCTCTACATTGGTTCTTGCTTTGCTCCTGAAGCAAGGATTCATCTTGAAGGCAGAGGGGTGTGGCAAAAACTACTGCTCTCCAGTATCTGATTTCCCAGACTCCTACTGTTGTCAATGTGCGCAGGTGAAAATACTTTATTTCCCATTTTTAAAACATTAAAAAGTTAAACCTATTGCCGTAACATGAGTTAATAACATTATATAAATTTCAGGTATACAACTTTATGACATCTGTGCACTCCAATGTGTGTTCCCCACCTGAAGTTTAGTCTCCTTCCGTCACATTGCATTGACCCCCTTTACCTATGTGTTGTCCCCTACCCTCTTCCCCTCTCGTAACCACCATTCTTTGTCTGTATGTATCACTCTATTTTTTGTTTGTTTGTATGTTCGTGTTTTATGTTCATTTGTTGCTTTTTGTTTTATATCCCACATATGAGTGAAATCATATGGTACCTAAATGTCCTTCAGTGGATGCCTGGATAAAGAAGATGTGGTACATGTACACAATAGAATACTACTCGACCATAAAAAGATGAAATATTGCCATCTGCAACAACATGAATGGATCTTGAGCACATTATGCTCAGTGAAATAAGTCAGGTGTAAAAGGACAAGAACCGTATGATTTCCCTTTCTTAGTTGCAGCTAAGAAAGAATGGGAACGTAGTTTGGTCATTGGGATGCAAACAAAAGGGGTCCCATTTTGAATAAAGAGTCAAAGTCTTGCTGGGAAAGTATTTTGGCTCCAGGCTCTTGCCCTTATTTCCACTCTGAAATGCAGACATAGGGCTGCAGGAGGGATGGTCGGCCTGTGACCATGAGATGACAGCAATGAGGTCAAAGGCCAATATGCTGAGGGTGAAAGAGTTAATTTAGAGAGTTCTGAAAAAGTTGATTTTGATAGTTTTTGCCAGTGTTCTCATTGCTACAGAAGAGCAGCTTTTCAGAGATCCTTCTCTGCCATCCCCGCTGACATCACAACTCATTGGTTTTTCATTTGATAACTTACCTTGTAAAATATTGTACATGTTTCTCTCTCTCTCTCTCTCCTCTCTCTCTCTCTTTCTCTCTCCCTCTCTTCCTCCCTTCCTCCCTCCCTCCCTTCCTCCTTCTTCTTCTCCTTCTCTCTCTCCACCTTTCATCAACCTACCTTGTTTATTTTATTTTATTTTGTAAAAATATGCTTTTTTATTGATTTTGAGAGAGGGAGGGAGAGGAATAGAGAGATAGAAACATGGATGAGAGGAACATCATTGATAGGCTGCCTCTTGCATGGCCCCTAACTGGGGATCAAGACTTACAACCAAGGCATGTGTCCTGAATCAGGAATCAGACCGGTGACCTCTTGGATCCTGGGCTCCCTTATTTATTTTAATGGCTGCATGATATGCCAATGTATGAGTGCTTAACTGCTTTTTAGTTGACACTCACCAGGCACCTGGGTGGAGGCCATGGATAGAGAGGATGGGACTATCTCCAACACAGCCACCCCCCACCACCCCTCCCCAGGAGCTGCTGGCAGGATAGAGAAGACCAGAAACACGCAGGACAATTATTCTTCCAAGACAGGATGCTGTGAGTGCTTTCAGGGTTGGACAGTGTTCAATGGTCTCACCTTGATTCTGAGTTCCAGGCCCTTCAAGACACATTTCTTAAATGGTTGGAAAGACAGGCTGGCGGATGCACTCTGCCCTATATCCACGTTGCCATCCATGGGTGAGAACTCCAAGTACTGCACCAGGGCCTTGGGGCCGGAAAGCTCCACCTGGAAGCCGAAGTTGAACTTCCCGGTGTTGATAAAGGTGAACTCACACTGGACACATTCATTCAGCTCCACCTGAGAGACAGAGCGCATGGTGAGTGAATGCAAGCCATGGTTCACTCCTCTGGGATCAGGATACGCAACACGTTGGGGGGAAGATATCCCTTGGAAAATAGAAATGGACGGTGATGTTAGTGAGTTGAACATCATTAGACTAATGTGGCCAGGATATCCCAGCAAGAGCTATCACGTGTTTGGGGCCCCTCATATCTGAGGAGTAAGAGGGAAATTCAGTTCTTAGACCTCCCTTGGTAGCCAAACAACTTGCCTATGTGCTTAACACAAGCATTCTCCCCCCTTGCCTACCGTCTCTCCATCCCTTGAAAAATAAGAACACATTCACATCAAAACCACACACATTCTGGGGATGGAGCAGCTCCTGGTACCTTTCTGTTCTCCTGGTCTCCCTGGCATTTGAAACAGAGATTCAGCTAATCATAGTCACTGGTACTGCTTTTCCCAGCCAGCGTGGAAACCAAGGGGGAGTAAGGCCATCTCACACCTTTACCTCATAGAAGTTGACAACGGAAGTCTGATTGGGAGTCAAGAAAGTGATTAAGCCATTCCTGTCTTTGCACTTGACCTCCGCATTCATGGCGTAGCCCTCAGCCTTGACATTTAAGGTCAAAGGCTGGGCTTTCCTTTTCACATTGCAGATCAAATTAAAGTTCATATCTCCTTCTTGCTTTGGTGTGAAGAAAACGTCAATTTGTACCCTGATTGGGGAAGATGACAGCAGGTTAGCTGAGGAGGCCACCTGCTACAACCTGCTAGAGAACGTGAGCCCAATAGGTTAGCAGATACACTGTGAGGAAAAGGTATTATAACTCCAAATTATGATGAATTTTTAGAAAAAAAATATTTTTATTGATTTCAGAGAGGGAGAGGGAAAGAGAGAGATAGAAACATCAGTGACGTCAGAGAATCATTGATCAGCTTATCCCCTGCACGCCCCACTATCTGGGCATGTGCCCTGACCAGGATTGGAATCGTGACCTCTTGGTTCATAGGTCAATGCTCAGCCACTGAGCAACGCCAGCCAGGCCAAATTGTGAATTTTGAAGGTTTTCCAGGCAAGGCAGGAAATTGCTTTAAGATTTACAAATATAGTAGATAGCAAGGAAAGGAATATCTATGAGAGAAAATACTGAAAACAAGGGTTTAAAATTCTCTCAATATTGAATTGAGAATTCAGTTGAACACCGCCCAACACTGAAAGCACTACACAATTCATCAGGAAAACGAGTAACACGGAATGAGTGAGACAGAGATGGGATTGTTAATATCTAAGAGGTTCTCTTGGCTGCCAGGCCTGGGACTCCAGCCGTTTTGGGAGGCGGAGGTCCTGGGGGCCTTCCTATCTCTTTACCTGGACATCGGCGGGAGCCAGCCTTCCATGGGACACACGACCAGGTTTTCGATGAAACCTTCCGAATAGCGGGAGTTGTCCAGGAAGGCGAAATTGAATCCCTGCTCCTCCCCGTTGTTGATGTAGACGGTCTCCCGGGCTTCTCGGCCTGAGGAGGAAACATCGGCCCTCAGGAGCAGCCTGGACATCGGGGGGAGCGGCCGCCTGCCTGCTCCTGCGGCGTCTCAGCAGACACTGCTCGACGGGCGAGAGGAAGTCTTCTCCCAAGAGATTCTCCAACTTCTTTCCTTCCCCTGTCCGAGCCCCGCAGCCTTTGACTACCCCTTTCTTCCTTTCGCCCTACAAGTGACCTTCCTCCTCTGGAGGGAGTCCGGCTCTTGCCCTAGACCTTAGACCCCATCAGTCGCCTGCTCCTGCCGGGTGGGGCCTCTGCCCAGTCCCAGCTTTCTGGGGATCCCGGGGACACCGCTTTCCCTCCTTGTTCCTTCAGATCCAATGCCTTCTTCCTTCTTTTGCTAATGGGGCCTCACCTTCCCTGATAGGCCCGCTATCTCTGCCCGTACCTTTGTGAAGGCCCCCTACACTGAACGCTTTAAAAATACGATCTCTGTGCATGTCATGAGTCTCGACAGGGCCCCGACTAAGGTGCTGCTATCACTATTTTGCTTTTTCTTACTTTCCTGGACTATTGTAGAGAATTTCTTTTTCCACATAAACTTTCCAATCATTTTATCCACTTCTTCCCCCCGCCACCCCTCCACCCGCCAAGTAATCCTTCCGGATTAAGGCTACCAGATGAAGCACCTTTTTTTTTTTTTTTTTTTTTTTAGTATATGTCTCAAATATTGCATGGGACATATGCTGACATACGGATTCTAAAATTCATTCACTGTAACCTGAAATTCAAATGTAACTCTGTGTTTGTATTTTACCTGGCAATCCTAGCTGAGATTCTAATCGGAACTTGATTAAATTTGCATTTACTTTTGGGAGAACTGACAAATATTCAGATCTTGGTTGGGGGCATTTTAATAAGATTTCTAAGGTTTTCTTCATACAGGTCCTGCACTTTTCTTGTTATGTTGATCCTTAGATGTTATATAGGTTTGGTGAACACTAAATTGAATTTTTTGTTTGTTTCTAAGTGCTTGCTACCAAAAGAAAGAGACGCTATTGATTTTGGCATACTTGTCAGCCACAGCAATATGAGATAGTATTGTCTCATTTTCCCTCAATGTTTATGCCAATTATTTAATTTTCTTGTTTTATTGTATTTGCTAAAGTCACTAAAAAGTGTTCAATAAGCCCTAGCCAGCTTGGCTCAGTGGATAGAGCATCAGCCTGTGGACTGAAAGGTTCCAGGTTTGATTTTAGCCAAGGACACATTCCCAGGTTGCAGTCTCGATCCCCAGTAGGGGGTGTACCAGAGGCAGCCGATCTATGAGTCTCCCTCAGCATTAATGTATCTCTCGCTCCCTCTCCCTTCCTCTCTGAAATCATATATTTTAAAAAATGTTCAACAATAATGAACAGTCTTGCTTAATTCCTGATTTTATTTTTTTATTAAATTTTATCTATGTACATATCTTACCATTGTCCCCCACTCCCAAACATGCCCTCCCTCCCCAGAGTTTTGTGTCCATTTGTTATATGCATGTATACAAGTCCTTCGGTTGATCTCTTATCTCCCCCAGCTAACTCCTGATTTTAACTGATGTGCTTTTAGTGGTTTGTTACCTAATGACCCAGTGCACAGATTCATGCACATTGAAAGGAAATTAATTAGAAGAAATATTTTAATATTGATATTCTTGTCTTGCTAATGAAAAGAAAACAGGATTCCACTGAGTCTCCTATCTACCTACTCCAGGACTTCTGTGAGGATCAAATGAGATGAGGCATAGAAAAGCGCTTCACAGACATTTGCTTAAAGTCTAAAATGTTTGCACCTGGCTATAAAGCAAGTCAGGTTCCTGGGCTGGCGAAACTCCAAGGATGCTAGTTGCTAGGGAGAAGAAGCCGGGCTTTGCTACATGGCGTCATTACCCAGCACCCACGATGACTGTTTCAGGGTTGGGCTGGGCTGTGGGCTGCATTTTGTGGGTCTTGGCAGCGTTGGCTGCGATTTGGTAGGATGTCGCTCCAAGATGGTGGTGGGGCCTGTGTCCCATTTGGGGGAAGCTGAGTGTTGGTTTGTCGGTGCCAGGTCTGTGGTGCCATTTATTTTTAAATGGCCAGTGCGTGTCACAGCAGCTCCTGTGTTGAGTGTCTGCCCCCTGGTGGTCAGTGTGCGTTATAGCTACCGGCTGGAGGACATAGCCTTTTATATACATGGATAACATTTGCCTCTTGATTTTAGTTAACCTTCTTTATTTAAGTATTTCCTTCCATTCCTCTTTTTTCCTATTAGAGTTTTTGTTGAGAATGTCTGCTGAATTTTAGCAATGACTTTTCAGTATGTATTAATATGATCACATGGTTGTTCTTTAAATGGTTATTGTAATGATTATATTGAAGTGACCAGCCTTGCATTCCTAGATTAATTTGTTTGTCTTGCCATTATTATTCTTATGATACATTGCTCATTTATTTTTGAAAATCTTACTAAACACCACAATTTTCTCCTGTCAACTTATATGTATCAGTATGAAAGATGCACGGAAATTGTACATATCAAATCATTAGCATTGGTTTTCTTTGATGGAAAGGGAAGGATGAGATAGGATGGGTGGGGAGAGATTATTAAGCTTTTCCTTATACTACACTACATTGATTAGCTTTTATAATAAAAAATCAAATTACTAAAAAATCCTCTGGCTTTAGTTGTATTTTACACACACACACACACACACACACACACACACACACACACCCCACATCCATGTGATAGACTCACATAGAGTTACAAGGGACCTGGTTATCACTTCCTTTATTTGCTCAAATATCACCTTCCCACTGCCAAGTAGCATTCTTCATTCTCTCTAGCCTGCTTTATTCTCCTTTATCAGCATCTGACATGCTATATATCTTGCTTTTTTTATTTTTGGTAGTTTGCGTCCTGTCCCTAGACTATAATCATCATGAGGGTAGGAACTGTGGCTGTATCCCCAGCTCACAGTAGAGTGCCTAGGTCATACAAGGGACTCGATAATATTTGTTGGACCAAAGACATGCATGAAAGGATGGCAGAGAAATCTGACCACTGTGGCACACACCAAGAAGCAAACGAATACAGCCCATAATCTGGGGCTGACACGAGAGTCTGGAAATGAAAACAGTCAGCCCAGGCCCTAAAAGGAGTCTTCCGAGGAGGATCTGCAGCCAGGCTCCTAAATTTCCGTTGGTTACGAGCGCATGGGTTTAGAATATCCTTGGTGGAAATTGGATTGAGAGGTAAATATTTTGTGGCTTTGTGAACAGTGGGAAAGGCCCTCAGGCATGCTTCCGGAAGGCAGAAGCCAGGGAAAGTCCCCACCCCAGGCTGCTCCTGGAGCACATGGCTGGGTTAGTCCCACCTCCCTCCCCTGTCGGTCATGCCAACTCGGAATGTAAACCGCCAGGGCAGCCTTACCGATGAGGAGACAGCTGAAGTTGATGTGGGACTTGTTCAGATTGACCAGAGGGTCAGAGGCTTTGCCCACCAGCAGGAAAGGGACTGTGATGTTGTGTTCGGGGATTGAGAAAGTCCAGAATGCTTCTGTGATTTTCAGATGCACAGGCATGAACTGGAAGGTAATCTGAGAAGACAGTTTGGAACACAGTGGTCAGAGGCACTTCTGTTTACTTAGGGGCACGTGGGCACTGGGGTTCTGATGGCGGGTGATACCAGGTCACCACTACCTTTCTACCCTCTCTGAAGGGCATGGCGTGCGAGTCTGGCTGTGCTGTCTGCTTGTCCTGCTTGCCCATGGGTCTTTCTAAGCGGGTCTACACCATCCGCAGCTTCCGCTGGCTAGGCTGCCATATTGGATGACATGCACAAATGGAGAGATTCAGATGGGGATTTGGAATTTTGACTTTTCCAGAGAAGTCTGGGAGAGTTGGCAACCCTGGGCCCACTTGTCTGTGTGGTGGTGATCTGTGGCCAGAGAAGCGCTGTGGCCAGCCAGCTCTGCCCAGCACTCCATGTCAGGGTCCCCTTGGCTTGCATCATTCATTTGTATGACCTTCCTGGAGGCATCTAAATCCATAATTTCTATTTCAAGGATTTGTTTCTGCCTCTAAGATTCCCCGCAGGACTTACAGGACATGGGACCTGCAGATCTATTTTGACCAGCGAGCTCATGTTTCTTTCAGCTGGACCCCCTAACCTATGTCACCGTGGAAACAGTAGGACTGAGGCATGGAGCATGACCCCAGTGTTCTGTTTTGACTTTTGTCCTGACCAAGTGAAAACACATCTGTGTCCTTCCACTGTTGTCAGTCCCTTGGACAAAAATAACATTGCCCTATAGTGTTCAGGCTTTAGTGGGTGTCCAGCTTCCCTGTCCTGCTTTCATAATCTCCATTTTTAAAACTCTAAATACTAGAGATCCGCTTCTCCATGGCCAACCAAGTGAGCCCATGTCTGTCTTGTCCATGAGAACTGCCTAACCTATATAGTAGCTGCTCAAAAAAACACTTGTGGGTGGATGCACCCTTAGGTTGTCCTCCTTAACTCTATCTCCGGTCTATAAGCACGCTTGTTATGCAGAGAGAGAATGATTGAAGCCCTGGGTCGAGGGGTCCTCATTCACACACACACCTCGGCTTTCTTTTCAGGGTAGATGCAGCCCTTCTCTGTAAGGCAGGTGAAGACTGAAGGGTTCTGGAGACTTTCCACTTCTTCAGAGACCCAGCGGAAGCAGTAGATGCTATTGGTCGGGTTCAGGATTGTAAACGACCTGGCCAAGGGGGAAGAATTGCCAGCAGAGAGTGAGAGGGAGAGTTGAGGATTAAGAGAAACTTTCTCAGGACCTAACTGCCCTGGCTCGGTCCCCCTATGTGGGAGCCAGAACTGTTGCAAAAACTTTTTTTTTTTTTTTTTTTACTGTAGAAATGAAAACCACATCTCCTGTGGTGGTCCAACGTATGGCTGGAGCTCCAGACTTTGGAGTAATAACGGTGCCGAGGGCCCTTCTGTCCCAGAGACCCTCTGCGGTCCTGGTGGTGGTTAGGGATTTTATGACTCCTAAACCCGCCCTGGTGTCAAAACTAAGGAAATGGAATTCAGCTTTCTTACTGTAGCAGCTCTCCCAAGCCAGATCCTGGCATATCAAGCTGCTTCTAGGAACCCATCTAGCTCGATTCTCTGAATTTTACCTCTGAATTCTTTATTTAAAAAATATTTAAAAAATATATATTTTATTGATTTTTTTTTTTACAGAGAGGAAGAGAGAGGGATAGAGAGCTAGAAACATCCATGCATTAGAAACATCGATCAGCTGCCTCCTGCACACCCTCCCACCGGGGATGTGCCCGCAACCAAGGTACATGCCCTTGACCGGAATCGAACCCAGGACCTTTTGGTCCACAGGCCGACGCTCTATCTACTGAGCCAAACCGGTTTCGGCTACCTCTGAGTTCTTTAGAAGGATTGTCTGATAGGAACGCAACTGATGCAAGCCGAGGCAACTCACCGGAGATTCTTCCCGCCTATGCCCACACAGGTGAACTCGATCACCCGGGTGTTTGGGTCCAGAGGCCCACCGCCAAGCCCTCGGAGATCCGGGTTGCGCCGATAACCAGTGATGTAGTCGGACTCTTGCAGTTCAAAGTGGCAGATAGGCAAGAAGCTCCGCCCTTTTGCTGATAGGACCGGGCCTTGCTCTCCAGGTAGTAGGTTGGGAATCCTGAGAGGGAGGATATGGTTGTTTTTATTTTTATTTTTATTTTAGTGTTAGCCAACGGTTGCTTTCTTAGTTGGTTGGAAACGAATTATTACATCTGCTAAAATATGAGCTCCATGAGCACAGAGGCTGGGTCTATCTTGGTCAACAACGTAACCTCGGTGTCTTGACCAGTGCACGCTACATAGTAGGTGTTCATCAAGTAGAGGTTGGGTAGGTGAACGCATGAATAGGCTGAGTATGAGGGACCTGAATTCTGGTCCCTTCTGTGTGCTTAAGTGTGTTACCTAGGTACTTCCCGCACCAGGGTTGAGAAATTCTCCCTGCTGTAAAATGAGGATAGAGGCTTACCCTCTGGCCCTCTCAGAGGCATGTGTGGGATACAGAAAGTGATTCAGAGATCCTAAAAAAAGTATCCCGAGCTCCTCGGAGAAAGTGAACTGGATGTGAGCAGAAAGTGAACTGGTGGCCCAGGTGCAGGCGGGTCCCCGCAGTGTGATTGCAGGAGGCTCTCTGGCTCACACAGGTCCCTGCCATGCTCAGTCATGGTTCATGGGATCCTTTGGTAGCCGTTTCTCCATGGAGCTTTCCTTGGGAGTGGGCACCACCTCAGGGGCTTCCATGACCAGGTGTTACTGGATTGATTGTCTCTACCTGGGTCTGGGCCCCATCTCCTCCTTGCTTACCCTTGACCGGAGTTCTGCAACCTCCCTCCACAGTCCCCACCTCCTGATGCTTGCTGTGCTTATTGTGTGCCAGGCACTGTGCTAAGCTTGAGTGAGCTACCTTATTCAGCCTCAACTCGAACTCAGCAAGGTGTTATTGTCATTTGCATGTTTATAGTTATGGAAAGCTGGTATCAGTAAAGGTACAAGAAAGCCTTCATAGGTGCTTGCTTGTCCCAGGACTGGAACCCCATTTGGCTGCCAACTATTTTGTTGCCCCGGGGACTTTTGTCTGGGGCCAGGAAGAGAGAAGTGGGGACAGAGGAGGGGGGGGGTCTAGAGAGGGTTGCTGAGCCACACAAAAGACTCTATTCTCCTTGATCTCCAAAAGCTGGCACCTTTGAATCTTTCCCAGGTGAAATGTGGCAAGTTGGGGGCTCTGGAGGGTCCTGGCCCGGGAAGAATGGTGGTAGTGGTGACGGAGAAGAGGGACAGGAGCTTTGCCTGGGGGGGTGGGGGGGGGGCGGCGCATCTCCTTACTGGCAGAAAATAGTGCTCTCGAAGTCTCCAACCTCCATCGGGGAGAACTTCAATTTGATCATCTGAGTCTTCCCCACGGGCACAACGCCCGAGACGGGATCCACAGAGAAGGACGGCGAGGAAGGTTCAGTCCAGTGGTCCGTGCCGCTGTCCAGGGTGCTGCCCAGGCTAAGCAGATCTTTTGGTGACCCTGGGGGGACAGACGGAGAGCCGGTGACATTCTGTGTGTGCAGCGGGAGGACAAGGAGAAGGCATCCCACTCGCAGTTCCTTGGGCCCCCTCTGTAGGGTCTTCTGGCGGATGTAGTTAACTTTAGGCTGTAGGGGAAAGGAATTAACTCCTAGTTCTCACAGCTGACTTGTGGGGGAAAAAAACAGTGTCATTAATTGCATCAAGTTTTTAAATTTGTTTCCTTTGGGTCCAAGGGAGTGTGGGTCAAGTTAGATACCTTGTGTGGGACTTGTGCCTCAAAAAAAAAAAAAAAAAAAAAAGAATGGGCAGTGAACACAGCTTTTGGAGAATCACTGTTTTAAAGCAGGAGTTCACAATCCGGGGCCCACGGGAAAAGGGCCCACCCGGAAGCTCTGGGAATCCGCAATATTGAAGCAGGAATAATGGATATTCTCCTGCCAAGTACCGGGTCCCTTTTTAAAGTGCTTCACGTGCACCAGCTGCAAGTTGGGCAGGGTATGTGATTTCCCGGGGAGACAGCTCTTAGCTTTCACCCTTGTCTCCAAGGGTCTGTAATCTTTTAAGAGGTTAAGATCTAAAAGAAAAAAAATTCCTAGGGATCTGAGCCGGGATGCTGACCTGGCGAGGGGTGGGGGTGGGCAGGGTCCAGGCCCCGGGAGGGCAGAGGTCAGCTCTTGAGTTTCTCGGGCCCCGTCGGCTCTACGGACATCAGGAAGCCTCGGCTCTGCTCCTCTGTAGGGCCGATGGAGCTAGGCTCTTCTACTAACCGGGGACTCTGTGCACACCCTGGGTTACCTGCCATCGCACATACCGTGGTTATCTGGCATTGCAAAGCTGACAGTCTTCGATGTCTCTTCCAAGGTCCAGCTGAATTCCAGCTGCACACTTCCTGTATTAACCAGCTCCAACCTGCACACAGATGGGGGAATGCATTTGAGAAATGCGCTGCCAATGATTTGGGTCTCGTCGGCACATCCGTCATCTGCACAGCTACTTTTCCCTTTTAGATCAAGCCCACTTTGCTTTAAAGATATTTCTTCAAAAGACAAGTTTTAAGCCATTTCATCTGAAATCATGCATTTGATGTACCAAACACCTTTCCTTCCAAAAACACAAAAATATATGTGTAGCCTTTGAAAGTGAAAATATCCGCAGTTAGCCCTTAAAGGCATCCTGCGTACCACTGGCACTTGACGCAATGAGCTCTCAGCATGCGTCATGGTAGTCCGGGAAAATTCCCAGGAGAGAGGAAACAAAAGTCTATTTCACCTGACAGTACCTTCCTGGAGTGCAAATCCCACAGCCCCTTCCCTTCCTGAGTCGCTTCCCGCCAGAAACAACACCCCCGTCCTCAGAAGCCATCTGACCCCTTCCTGAGATGCTTTCACTGGCTGAGATATTTTATCTCATGTTCTGAAACCAGTGGAGCTTCTTCTTGCCTCAAGTTTCCCTGCTCTAAGACAAGACGTGGGAGAGAGAAGCTTAGATCTGGAACCACTATTAAACTTGATCATTGGCAGTGACAGCAGGAGGATGAGGTCTTGGTACAAGAACATGATTGTGGCCCTGGCTGGTTTTGCTCAATGGTTAGAGCATCAGCCCATGGACGGAAGGGTCTCAGGTTTGATTCTGGGTCAAGGGCATATATCTCAGTTGTAGGCTTGATTCCCCTCCCCCTTGGTGCGTACGGGAGGCAACCAATTGATGTGTCTCCCACATCAATGTTTCTCTCTCTCTCTTCTCCCCTCCACTCTTTCTAAAAATCAATGGGAAAAATATCCTTGAATGAGGATTAAAAAAAAAGAAAGAAAAAAGAAAGAAAATGATTGTGTAAGAGAAAGAAACACGATGCTCTCCTGGTTTTAGGGGAGGAGGTCTAGGATGGGTTTAGGGATTAGATCTCCATTATCCCATCCAGGTAGATCAGCAGGTATGTCTGAAGTCAAGTGCTTTGACTTCAGGGGCTTATATTCATGGTGTGAATGTGTGAGTAGTGGTCTCCAGCCTAAAGGAAGTTTTTATAAAGTGGAGGAATTTTAGTGGCACAGAAGTAGTCTTCACAAAAAAGAATTCTGGGTTTAGGAGAAGGGCTGTAGAGTAAGATTTTTTGGGCTTTGCATGCAGCAGGTCTCTGCAGCCATCTACTCACTCTGCTATTGTGCAAACACAGCCACGGATGATGCGGAAACGAATGAGCATGGCCTTGTGCCAACAAACCCCATTATAAAAATAGGTGGCTGGCTGGCTTGGGTCCGTGGGCATAGCTTGCTGATCCCTGCTTCAGGTGCAGTGGGCACCAGCAGAAGATCCCACTCCTTTCCCTATGCCGTTTGCTGCTATAATAACTTGAGAGGACATTGCAAGTGCACCAATGGTTGAGCAAGTTAAGTACTAATGTTTACAAAGTAGAAATGTCAGCGGTTTTCATTTTTGTTTTTGTAATTCTCGAAGATTAGTCATGGCCCTTTTCTTTTGTCTATGTTGCTCTCTCTGCTTAGAAGGCCCTTTTTTTTTCTCACTTCTTCACTGGGCTACTTTCTATTTGGTCTCCAAAATTCAGTTGGAGCCTTCCCTGACATTTAGGCACTCTTAAAATCTATATCTATGTCTTCTTTTAGGCACTCTTAAAATCTATATCTATGTCTATATCTATCGATATAAATATATATTTTTTTAACAGAGAGGAAGGGAGAGGGATGTAGAGTTAGAAACAGTGTTGAGAGAGAAACATCGATCTCTGCACACCCCCTATTGGGGATGTGCCCACAACCCAGGTACATGCCCTTGACCGGAATTGAACCTGGGACCCTTCAGTCTGCAGGCCGACGCTCTAGCCACTTGAGCCAAACCAGTTAGGACTGCTTTAGCCACTCCTACTGCCTACACAAGACACCAGGCTGCAGCTGCCATGACACCTGTTGTCACCTATCCCCCCGCTCCCCACCCGAGACTATGAACTCTGAGAGCAGGACCCATGGCATCCTTGCATCCCTGCGTCTGAGTGTGGGTGAAGGGCTAACATAACCCTTTCTCCTCTAAGGACAATTCTGACTTTGATCTAAATTTCTAGCTCAGCTTCCCTGGAAAGGAAAGGAGAAATGCCAGCGGTGTTATTAGGCAACGTTGTTTATAGTAGAAACGACCCCCTGGTTGGCAAATGGCAACTGGTCTGGAGGAATGATGGTTATCTGGAGGGAAGCTATAGCTGCGGGGTTCTCTGAGTACAATGACTCTTGTAACTGGGCATGTCCCCTGCAGGGATCCTGGAAGCGACACCTATGGAGTGGTCATGAGAAATGCTGCTTCTGTTGGTCACGGGGCTTCCTAGCTAAGGATGGACCCTATCCCCACTAGTGTGGATATTGTCTGAGCTGTCCCCCGAGGCTCCACATAGTGGCTGGGTGTGGTCTGGATTGCTGCAAGGACTCTTCCCACTGAAGTTGAGCAGCCGATGCCAGTTTCCTGCCTACATCATGATTTCAAGTGTAAACTTCAATTGCTTTGTGGGTCGGAGTGTTTCACTGGAGCCACGAAGACACGCCGGCGCATGCGACAGGGGACGCCTGGTATATGCTGTCGTAGACACTTGAATGCATGTTTGATTAATGCCTGAGTGGATGGCCGAAACCGGTTTGGCTCAGTGGGTGGAGCGTCGGCCTGTGGACCGAGAGGTCCCGGGTTCGATTCCGGTCAGGGGCATGTACCTTGGTTGCGGGCACATTCCCAGTAGGGGGTGTGCAGGAGGCAGCTGGTCGATGTTTCTCTCTCATCGATGTTTCTGGCTCTCTATCCCTCTCCCTTCCTCTCTGTAAAAAAAAAAAAAAAATCAATAAAATATATTTAAAAAAATAAAGACTGAGTGGTCGACGAAAAGACGAAAGAATGTTGAGTGCTGGGAGGCTTTTGATGACTCACTGGAACACTCGGGTCTGGTAAACTAGCGTGTCCTTAAAGCGCACATCGCTCGTCTGGCACTGGTAGGACGCGTAGCTCACGTTGGCGCTGACCTTCAGCACCAGCTCTCGGTAGTGCTCGTCCAGTACTGAGTGCGCAGGCTCAGGGTCCGTCTCTATCACCTGTAACAAAAGCAGCCACACGGGCACCGTGGGGAATAACAACCACACACTCTCCTACAACGCAAGTTAACGCCGACTCAGAAAGTCATGTTCCAGAAGAAAAGATGAAGGCAGATCTAAAATGAGTCATGCATGGGAAGGAAATGAAAAACTACGGAGGGCATCAGAACTGCACAGACATGACTTTGGGGACAGACAGACTCCAAAGAAGGTAGAAAGAGGAAAATCATAAAGACAGGAACAGATATTAGTAAAAGAGAACATAAATCTCAAACAAGAAAGGCCCAACAAAGCCAAACGTTATTTGAAAAGATATGAAAGACTTTTGGTGAGATTGATCAGGAAAAATACAAATAACCAACATCAGAAATGAAAAAGGGGACATTATTATTGACCCTACAGATTTAAACATATGCTAAAAAATATTATGAATAATTTTATGGAAATATATATGAAAACTTAGTTAAAGGGCAAACTCCTAAAAAATAATTTAATAAAATTGACCCAAGAACAACAACAACAACAAAAATATCTAAAGAGTCCTAATACTATTAAAGACACCAAATGGTAGTAAAAAATATCTTAAAGACCTATGTAAATAGAGAGACATACCTTGTTGATGGAAAGGATGGAATAATATTACTAAATTATCAATTCTTCCTAAACTGACTTATAGGAGCAATCCAATTCCAATGAATTTTCCATTTTATAGTATAGTTGACCCTTGAACAATATGGGGTCAACTCTGTGTATAACTTTGACTCCCCCTAAACTTAACTATGAATAGCCTACTGTTGACTTTACTAGTAACATTAGTAGTCAATTAAGACATATTTTATCTGCTATATCTATTATACACTGTATTCTTACAATAAAGCAAGATAGTGAAAAGAAGATGTTATTAAGAAAGTCACCAGGGAGAGAAAATACATGAACAGTATTTATTTTTAAAAAAGTATGTTGTATATATATATATATATATTGCTGTAAGTGGATCCACACAATTCAAATCCATGTTGTTCAAAGGTTAATTGTACTTGGGAAATGGCTTTCAAAATTATTTTGAAAAATAAAGGGCCAAGAATAACTAAACAGAACAAAACAGCACGGAGGAGGGACTTCCCTTCCAGATATCAAGGCTGATTATGAAGCTACAGGAATTAAAGAAGCATAAAACTGGCACAGGGTAGAAAAATTGGCTATAGAGACAAGAAACACCTAGGCACATATGAAATGTAGATGACAAGGGAGTCATGGCAGATCACAAAAGAAGTGCTGGGCCAAAAAGGGATTTGGCAAGATTAGTTATCTAGATGGAAAAACATAAAATTTGATCCTTGCTTCATACCATAATATCCAGGTGGGACACACACACACACACACACACACACACACACACACAGTGATTATTTTCTTCACTGTTATAGAAGGGTTTTAAAAACAAGACACAAAATAATTATAAAGGGAGAGATGAACATTTTTTTGTTCATGAAAAGATAAAGAAAGTGAAAAGATGAGCTAAAATTTGGTGAAGATGTTTGTGGACATAAATATAAAAGTAGAGTTAATAAAAAATAAAATGACACATACAAAGGACAAGCATCATAGTTGAAAAATGGGCAAAAGGCATTTACAGAGGAGACAACATAAAATGGCCAATAATCACATGAAGAAGTATTCAACTTTAGTGACTGGGGAAATGCAAAGACCCAAACTGACCCTATTTCCTATTTGTTTCTTTTTTTTTCCTTTTAAATCCTCACCTGAGGATATGTTCTACTGAATTTTTAAAGAGAAAGAAGGGAGAGAAAGAGAGAAACATTGATCAGTTGCCTCCTGTACCTGCCCCAACTGGGAATGAACCCACTACCTTTTTAGTGTATGGGATGATGCTCCAACCAACCCAGTCACCTGGCTAGTGCTATTTCCTATTCATTTCAACAATAAAAAAAAAGAAATCTCACAATACCAAATGTTGGAGAGATCAAAGATCGATAGGATCTCTTTGCTAGTAAAAATATAAGTTGGTACAGCACTTTGGAAAAATATCTGGGAGTTACCCTGGGAAGTTGAACATTCATATATCCTATGGTTCAGTAATTCCACTTCTGGAAATATAAACTCTTTCAAATGGATACAATGTGACATGAATAATAATGCTCACAGAAACACAGTCCATACTAGAGAAGCCTCAAATAGCTTTCAAAAGAAGAATGGATGGTAAATAATAATGGAATTTTAGATAGTAGTGAAATGAGGGCACTGTAGCCACATGCCCCAATATGGATAAGCACATGCAACAATCTTTAAAAAATAAAGTAAAGGACTACAATTAAATGTTTAGTTGCATAGATTAAAAAAGAAATAAAAGACAAAACTCAAGAAAATGAGCAAAAAAGATTCAGGAGATGATCTCCTTGAGGAAGGAGGCCGGGGGACAGCATAGCTCAGAACCACACAGGAACCCATGTTCTACTGCCTGTGCTGTGTGTGGGTTCATCTTTGTTTATGTTATTACTAGAAGCCTGATGTATGAAGATTCGTGCAAGAATGGGCCTTCCTTTCCCTGGCTGTTGGCATCGCCTTTCTGTTCTGGCCCCAGAGATGCCTCTTTCCGTTCCAGCCCTGCCTTCCCATGCTGCCCAGAGGCCCTGAATGGCTGGGGCAGTGTGGAACACCTGTGTAGTCCCACACAACCCGTGCCTGCTCGAGCCTGCATATGTAAATTAACCCTCCATATTGGCTGGGTTAATTTGAATATTCACTCCTGATTGGCTGGTGGGTGTCACAAAGGTTTGGTCATTTTGCATATTTCTCTTTTTATTAGTGTAGACGAGGGAACCAACCAAGGAATAATTAAAAGAGGGGCATGCATGGACCATAGGTGAGATTCTGTCTACAATTAATCTAATTCAGGACACCTGAGGGAAAAAGGAAACAGCTAAAAGACCAGCCATGACATTTGTGGAAATAAAACTCTACCGATTCAGACGTGTGGTTTATGTGGTATATGCAGTATGGATGGCAGGCGGCATGCTTGGGAGTTCAGTGGGTCACTTTTTGAAATCAAAGTCAAGTGGAATGGCAATGGAATACCGTGCAGCTGTAAAAAGGAAGGATCGCTCACCTTTTGGGACAGCATGGATGGACCTGGAGATTATTATGCTAAGTGAAATAAGCCAGTCAGAGAAAGACAAATATAATATGCTCTCACTCATCTGTGGAATCTAACAAATGAAATAAATTGGCCAACAAAATAAGTCCCAAGGTATGGAGGCCTGGGACAGACTGCCATATCTCAGAGAGGGGAGGGGATGAGAAGGGATAAACCAAATAAATTATATACTTATATGCATAGCCCATGGACACAGACAATAGTACGGTGAAGGTCTGGGTGTGTGTGTGGGGGGAGGGCAGGGTCTTTCTTAATTACGAAGGGGACAAGGGGGAGGAGGAAATGGGGATACCTGTAACACTGTTAACAATAAAAATATATATGTTATAAAACGTCAAGTTGAATGGCCACAGTTTCTTTTTTTTTTTCCATGAAAGGAGGAATTGGTGAGACATGGCAATGGTGAGGGCAGCAGGCCTGGCCAGATTTGTGACTAAAGTCTCTACTCACTTTTCGTTTTGTATTAAAAGTAGAGGGCATGTTTCTGGGCATGTCCACCCACTTGACTGTGCGCATGCGGTCATCCCAGTCGGGCACCTGGTCTGCAGGCTGCTGAAACATGATCTTGGAGACCTTGCACTTGATGTCCACCTTCTTCATGCTGACGGGTATGTCTGACTTCAAGGTCACCACTACGTCCTTGGCACACCCAGGGTGGAGGTGGCCGCTCTGGGGAAGAGCCTGGTATTAGTAACTTGGGCATTCAACCGTGAGGACTCTAGCTACCCCATGGTGCCATTTTAAAGAATGGGTAGAGGCAAAAGTCTTGGCAAAAAACCCCCAAATCATCATTCAAGCTTGATATGAAGAGTGTTTTTAAATATTTACCAGAGCTTCTTCTATAGAAATATAATGACAAAAATAAGAGCAACTAATATTTATCACACGGTTACTTGCTTCAGGCACGATTCAAAACCTGGACACAATCCTACCAGTCCCCACGACAGCCCTATAAGATGTATAGCTGTTACCTTTACTTTACAGACAAGGAAAGACTGTGACTTGCTCAGGGTCATACTGTTAATAGTGGAAGAGCTGGATTCAGACCCAGGCGGCATGGCTCCGGATAACACACCCTTAACCACCTGCGTTTCTTAATCATGGACAGATGTACATAGTGCATAAGCAGTTCTCACAGTGTGATCTGGTGGTCCTCGGGATCCCCCAAACCTTTTCAGGAATCCATGTGGTCCAAACCATTTTCATCATGATACTAAGATGCTGACTTTTTCATTCTCATTTTCTCATGACTATACAATGAAGTTTTCTAGCAGTTATGTGATACATGATTAGGCTGAATGCAGAAGCAAATAGCTGAGAATGAGCTGTCTTCTATCAGGTCAGATATTAAAGAAATTTACAAAAAATGTAAAATAATGCCTCTATTCTCACACAATTTCAATTTTGAAAAATATAGCCTTTTAAATAAAAATATATTTATATGACCATGTGGTGGGTTTATTATTATATTTTAAAATTAATAAATGAATGCAGTTTTTTAAACACTCTCGGTTTTTATTTCTCATATGGTAAATATTGATAGACATAACCTACATAAACAAAAGCTCTTTGGGGGTATCCTCAATAATGTTTAGGCACGTAAAGGAATCCTGAGACCAAAAAGGCTCAGAGTTGCTGAAGTATAGCAAATACATGAGAAATCCAATCTGGGCTATAGAAAAAAAAATCATTTATGATTTCACAAACATAAACACGCACATACACAACTCAAATATATACCAAAATTCATATATAAACAAAAATCACATATATAAAACTACACACACACACACACACACACACACACACACATATATATATATATATATATATATATATATATATATATATATATCTTATATATGTTAGAGGCCTGGTCCACGAAAATTTGTGTCCTACTGATGGCTTAGATATCCCTATTTCCTTCTAAGCCACAATCTGGCCTCCCTCTACAGGAGGCAACTGGCTGATCAGGGGAAGGCACCGCCCCCGTCACCCTGCTGCCGCTGCCACTTGCTGGCTGGCTGCTGGCCCTCCTTGGCCCTCGCAGCTGCTGCAGCTTTGTCAGGAAGGATGTCAGGAAGACGGCTGGTCTATCCGATCCTATTAGCACATTACCCTTTTATTAGTATAGATATGCTAGTCCTTTCATGCTTCTGAAATTGCCTCTTCTGGAAAGTGAAGGGAGAGGGAAGCTTTGTACTTGCTTCCCAGGGCCACAGATATGTGTGTGCATAAACAGGAGCGTGAGTGTGAGTGTGTATGTGGAGGGGTGTGGAGAATAAGAAGCTTATCTCTGTCTACTTTCACTAATAATTCATGCTCCAGGAAGCAAACCTTCCTCCTGCTAGCACTCAAAGCTTTACATGTAGGACCCTAAATGCTCTATGCCCTGAGAATTCTGTGTTTGAAGACCTGGAGGCTGGAACAGAGCAGGAGGTAGTGGGTATGTCTGTGTTGTACCAGTGTCCTGGGACCTCAGAAATCAATGATCAATGAAAAGCACCCGCTGATCAGAGGCTAGTATCTGCTATCATGTTGTCTGAGGCCTTGGTCACTGGTGAGATTTGGTCAGCAAGTCACAAAATGTGCACTGTGAGGTGCTAAAAGGAGGGGTTAGAAAACTGCAGTCAAACACACTGAGCTAGGTGTTGGAATGCTGAAGGGCACTGGGGGTCTTTAAGAGAAAGACACAACTTGAAGCATTTTCTAAAGCTCAATTGTCCACTGAAACTATCACCCCCATGTTATCTTTTAGCGAACCACGTTTGCAGGACTAATGCTTAAAGAAGACACACTAGGGGGACACAGGTGTACACTCTGGGATAGGAAGACTGGGACCCGTTTCCATCCACCCAGGCTTCCATGGAATTTCTCAGCATCAACCTAGCAACAGCCTTGGAAGACCTCATCCTCTGCTCTGAGATCAGTGTGTGTGTGTGTGTGTGTGTGTGTGTGTGTGTGTGTGTGTGAACAGTGTGTCCTTCAATACTAGGTCTGAATGAGCTCCATCACATCCCTTGTATCCATGAGAATAGACTAACAATCAAATAGGGTTGGCTTAGGCCTAAAGGAGTCCAGAGGCAGTAAGTAGCTGTCGCTTACCTGAGGGAAAAAGATAACTGAGGATAAAGAGGGCCATTCAAACCGAATCACATTCACTTGGCTGTGGTTAGTGATTGTGAAGCTCACGTTATAGCTGTTTCCAATGTGGCAGTCCCCGAACTGAATGTGGTCCACCAGAGCAGCTAGGGAACAGAAGCAGAAGGCATGTGGGTTCCCTGGCCCCCTCCCAGGGCTCCTACCTAGCCGAGGCAGCATTGGAAAGACAATGTGTCTCATCCTCATGTAACCCCTCCCTCCTTGGATTGTCCTATTGGGAAAACTGGAGTCCTGAGCAGTAAGCTTTCCTTCCTTGGGAAATCTACTTATTCATCCATCTATCTATCCATCTATCCATCCATCCATCCATCCATCCATCCATCCATCCATCCTTCCACCCACCTTGGCCTTTACTTTCAAGAGAAAAGTGTCTCCACTCCATTTATTTGCTAAAACATTACTTCTAAGGGTTAAGGTTGCCAGATAAAATACAGGAGTCCCATTAAATTTGAATTACAGAATAACTGAATTACTATGAATAATTAAAAAAATACATTTCATTGATTTTTTTTTACAGAGAGGAAGGGAGCGAGATAGAGAGCTAGAAACATCAATGAGAGAAACATCTATCAGCTGTCTCCAGCACACCCCCTACTGGAGATGCACCCGCAACCAAGGTACATGCCCTTGACCAGAATCGAACCTGGGTCCTTTCAGTCCACAAGCTGACGCTCTATCCACTGAGCCAAACCAGTTTTGGCATGAATAATTATTAAAAAAATATATATTTTATTGACTTTTTATAGAGAGGAAAGGAGAGGGATAGAGAGTTAGAAACATCGATGAGAGAAACACCGATCAGCTGTCTCTTGCATACTCCCTACTGGGGATGTGCCCGTAACTAAGGTACATGCCCTTGATAGGAATCGAACCTGGGACCATTCAGTCTGTGGGCCGATGCTCTATCCACTGAACCAAACCGGTTAGAGCTACTATGAATATATTTTAGTATAAACATGCCCTGTGCAATATTTTGGATATAATTCATTATTTATCTGAAATTCACATTTTTAAAAGAAAATATATTTGAATTGACTTCAGAGAAAAAAAAGGAGATGGAGAGAAAGACAGAGACATCAATGATGAGAGAGTCATTGAATTGGAGTTCAAACGATAAGCCCCATAAGGGCAGAGACTCTTACTACTCATCACAACTCCAGGGCTCAGCACAGTGCCTGGCACATGCACAGGGATGCCCTGTGAATGCCCCTAGAGGGAACACATGAATGCAAGCAGTGCGGGAGCCAGGCAGGAAAGGGCATGCAGTTACGAAAAGGAGAGTCAGTCCTAAATTCCCAGGAAGCTAGTTGACCTGTTACTTAAATTTCACTCTCATCGAAAATGACCCAAGAGCCAGCATTTGTCAGCACCTCACACTGCTGCTTCTCCCACCTGCCACCAAGTTTTCCGTAGATATATTATTGGTGACCTCGGACATGTCCAAGGGCTCCCCACTGGTGGGGGTCACCAGCCCGTGGACGTTGTCCAAGGTGATCTCGTCCTCATAGCCTTCTCCCACCACGTGGATGATTGTGTCCTCGTACTGATTGTTGATCACTGACAAGTGGATTTTGCCCGTCATTCTCCCAACATGTTGGGCTTGGAAAACAACATCAAATTCAGCTGTCTCTCCAGGGAGAACCTCCAGGGAGGCCGTGTGAGCTTTCTTTGCTGCAAGGAGAAGAGAGAAGAATGCTTTGGGATTAGCGTAAAGGTAGAGGCCGTCCATAAAGACCCCGACTCAAGGGGGAACGTGTGGACATGAGCACTGCTGAGAGTGGCCATTGGTGACAAGACATCCTGCTCTCCCTGGGTCCTGACCAAGTGCCCCAGCGAAACAGTGACTGGGCTCCGCTGCTCTCTAGAAGCTACTCTTCCTCAGCTTACCTTTTGCACAGGGTTTGTTTTCCTCTATGATGTAGATGTAGGAGGTCGAGGGCCTCCCTTTCAGGGAGAAGACTTCTAGTTGGTCCTGCAGGTCGACATGCAGCTGGAGAAGGAAAGCAGGATTGAGTGTTACACTTACAGGCTGCCTGTGGATTTTGAGTCTATGGTGAGATCCTGTGCTGTTTGGGAAGTATCAAAAAAAAAAAAAAAGTCACCGTGCCTAGTGCCCCATTTTTTTGTTTCTTATGAAGAGGGAGAGATAATAAATCTTAGATCTAGAGAGGAGAGAAGAACATTTAGTTCAGCTCTTGTTTATCCAGGAACTGGAGGCCCAGAAAGCACAGGTAACTTCCCAGATCAGCCAGCTAAGTAGTGTCAACGTGGGTTTGCCACGGCCTCTGCTTTTGACAGAGGTAGTTGTAAGACATACTCTAGACCAGTGGTCGGCAAACTCATTGGTCAACAGAGCTAACTATCAACAGTACAACAATTGAAATTTCTTTTGAGAGCCAAATTTTTTAAACTTAAACTTCTTCTAATGCCACTTCTTCAAATAGACGTGCCCAGGCTATGGTATTTTGTGGAAGAGCCACACTGAAGGGGCCAAAGAGCCACATGTGGCTCGCGAGCCGTGGTTTGCCGACCATGGCTCTAGACTAATAAATGAAAATGGATATTTGTCATTCCATGAGGAACTGCATGAATATGAGTTTCTAAAAACCAGTGTCTCCTGGGTACTAGTGCCTTAGTTGCTTGATAGTGTCATGAGAAGAAAACCAAGATGGGCATTTTCTCCAAAATTAATTGGAGAAAAAGGATGTTTTCCAGCCAACTGAAAGCCAGATATCTGATTTAAAAACTAAAATCAGCCTGGCCAGCATAGCTCAGTGGTTGAGTATCAACCTATGAACCAGGAGGTCACAGTTTGATTCCTGGTCAGGGCACATGCCCAGGTTGTGGGCTCAATCCCCAGTTGTGGGCATGCAGGAGGCAGCCGATCAATGATTCTTCCTCATCACTGATGTTTCTATGTCTCTCTCCCTCTCTCCTTTCCTCTCTGAAGTCAATAAAAATCCTGATTATGTTGATTTGAAAAATAATCTAATAGAAATTCTAGCCAAGACCAGTTTGGCTCAGTGGTAGAGCGTTGGTCTGCGGACTGAAAGGTCCCAGGTTCGATTCTGGTCAAGGGCATATACATTGGTTACGGGCACATCCCCGGTAGGGGGTGTGCAAGAGGCAGCTGGTCGATGTTTCTCTCTCATCGATGTTTCTAGCTCTCTATCTCTCTCCCTTCCTTTCTGTAAAATATCAATAAAATATATTTAGAAAAAAAGAGAAATTCTAGAGTTAAAAAATAATAACTTAAGAATTTAATAGAAGGTTTAATAGCAGATTACTTATAACTAAAGGCAGAGCTACAAACTGAAGACAGGTTGAAAGAAATTATGCAAACTGAAGCTCAGAGAAAAATGGATGGACAATATAGTGAGATTGTGAGACATAGAGGACAGACTAGGAATGTGATGGTCTTCTATATATTTAATTGGCTTCCCAGAAGGAGAAATGGGACAGAATAGAATAAAAGCAACATTTGAACGCATGTTTAGGAATTTTCCAAAACTGATTTTAAGACATCACTGCAGCCGAAACTGGTTTGGCTCAGTGGTAGAGCGTCGGTCTGTGGACTGAAAGGTCCTGGGTTCGATTCCGGTCAAGGGCATGTACATTGGTTGCGGGCACATCCCCTATAGGGGGTGTGCAAGAGGCGGCTGGTCGATGTTTCTCTCTCATCGACGTTTCTAGCTCTCTATCTCTCTCTCCCTTCCTCTCTGTGAAATATCAATAAAATATATTAAAAAAAGACATCATTGCAGAATCAAGAAGCCCAGTGATTTTCAAGAAGGATAAATAACAAGAAATCCATACATAATAGTGAAACAGCAGAAAACAAATACAGAGTGAAAATGTAAAACACAGTTAGAGGGAAAAAATTGTCTAAAAAGAACATTTTAGACTGATAATTGGCATCTCAGCAGTCACAATGGAAACCAGAATACACTGGAATGATATCTCCCATTTGCTGAAAGAAAACAACTGCTAACGCAGACTATTCTATAGCCAGTAAAAACTATATTAAAAATGAAAAAGAAATGAAGATTATAAAATAAAAATCGAGAATTCATTACCAGGACATATGCATTAAGGAAATAGTAAAAAGTATTCTTTGGCCCTAATCGGTTTGGCTCAGTGGGTAGAGCATTGGCCTGCGGACTCAAGGGTCCCAGGTTCGATTCTGGTCAAGGGCATGTACCTTGGTTGCAGGCACATACCCAGCAGGGGTGTGCAGGAGGCAGCTGATTGATGTCTCTTTTCTTTTCTTTTTTTTTTTTTTAATATTTTTATTGATTTTTTTTACAGAGAGGAAGAGAGAGGGAAAGAGTTAGAAACATCGATGAGAGAGAATTATCAATCAGCTGCCTCTTGCACACCCCCTACTGGAGATGTGCCTGCAACCAAGGTACATGCCCTTGACTGGAATCAAACCGGGACCTTTCAGTTCGCAGGCTGACGCTCTAACCACTGAGCCAAAGCGGTTTCGGCTGATTAATGTTTCTTAATAAAATATATATTTTTTAAAAAATTATTCTTTGGTCAATAGGAAAAGGATTTCAGATATAAAGTTGGAGATGCAGGAATGAAAAGCAAAAACAAACAACAACAACAATAAAAAAAGAGAGAATCATGTGGGTAGATCTAAAAGTCTTAACTGTATAAACAACAACAATAACAACAAGAGTAATAATGTCTTGTGGGGTTTACAAAATATACAGAATCTGAAGCCCTTGACAAGCTGTCCCCTTACTCTGCCTCCTGTGTTTATCTCCCACTGCTCTCCTACCTGTACACTATGCCCTTATGAAACTGGCACTCACTAGCTCCTGCTTGTACCTTATGTTTTTTTTTTTGCTTGTGTGACTTTGCCTTTGCTATTTTCTCTTGCTACCTGGATGCACTCACTCACTGCCATGCCCACCAACTGAAACACTCAGATGTCATTTGAGAGCAAAATTTTCCTTGATCCCCTAGATGGGATCCCTAGATGGGATCAAGGTCATTTTCAAAGGCCCTACAGTCATTTGCATAACGCTTATACAATTTAGCACTTTTATTTTTTATAAAATAAAATTTTACAAAATTTAATGGCTGAACCAGAAGTCCCTACAGATGTTACATCTCTCACCCCTAATGAGGTTTCTTTTGTTTTCCTTTATTATAAATGCAATGTTCATTACGGAAAAACAAAGACCACACTAAGAATACCCACAATCCCACCCACTAAGCTTGGTGTATATAATTGTACACGGCCTCACACAATAGCTGTTAGTGGGCTTTGTAACCTGCTTTCTGACACTCCTTGAGGGTAGATTTACCTCTGCATGTCCTGTCTTATACAGGTTAATGAATGAGAAACATCAAAGAAGTCCTCATGAGAAGGATGGCAGGGACCTCAATGTCAGAAGTCTGACTTTTAAAAAATATATATATTTTACTGATTTTTCACAGAGAGGAAGAAAAGAGGGATAGAGAGTTAGAAACATCGATCAGCTGCCTCCTACACCCCCACCCCCTACTGGGGACGTGCCCGCAACCAAGGTACAAGCCCTTGACTGGAATTGAACCGGGGACCTTTCAGTCCGCAGGCCGAAGCTCCATCCACTGAGCCAAACCGGTTTCAGCAGAAGTCTGACCTCTGAAGGATTCTTCTCCCTTTCCACCCGGCGATTGACAGCCCCCCCCCCCCCCCCCAAGCAGTACCTTGGCAGGGATATTGCCATTGTTCTTGAGGATGAGAGGGAGTTTCTCTGAATGGCCACGAAGAAGCTTCTTAAAGAGGAGCAAGGGGTTTCCATATTGGTTGTGGAGAACTGGCCGCACCACGGTCACCCGGGGGAGGGTCCCCTCTCCCACGATATCAAACACAAGGCTTCGGTTCTTGGTCTGGGTGCTGCAGGGGACAGGGAGATGGAGGCCCGTCAGCCTGGCGTGGCAGGAGTGTGACATTCCACAGAGTGTGGCAGGAGAGGTTGCTGGGGTGCTGGTACCTGGGCACGCCATCCAAGGTAGCCTCGAAGATACACTGGTATAGCTGCATGGTCTGGGGGGTGAAGGTCACCGTGGCGAAGGCATGTGAGCGACTGGCAATGCACATCTTGTTGGGTTCCACTTCAAAGATGTCAGTGATGCGGGCAATGAGCTGGTGAAGGGGGGGGGGGCAGGAACCCACACACACGTGTTAGCGATGTGGCACTGATACGGGGCTCGCTGCTTATCTTTGTTGCCCCTCAAAGCTCTGGGGGTAAACATGCTCCATTGCCCGCATAAGTCATGCCCCTGGAAGGGTGTCCTAGACACTCTGGGACTCATCTTCCAGCAATAACTAAGTTTCTTCCTCCCACCCCCCCACAATGGACATCCTGCAAATTAGGTCAGGGAGAACATATCATGCCTGCAAACCCAGTTAGAAACTCATCTTTGTTTAGAAATCGGGCTTCCTCACCTTTTTATGTTTTTAGCACAAAATAGGAAGAGAGCTGCTCCTTTGTGTCCCAAATAAAGCCAGAGAATAATGACTGGATGTCACCGGGGGGCGTGATGGAAGCCATCAAGAGAAATTAGTCTCCCAAACCCTGTCCCTCTGTAGTGGGTGTCAGCCTCCCGGGAATGTAAATTCTATCCGGGCTCTAGGCTGGGCCAGCCCTGGACCTCTGGGTGGTCTCCCCGCCACCACCGGCCGTGTGGACAAAGCCAGCTCTAGGGCACCAGGACCACCTGGACCAAGATTCTACTTTCGGGCAGAGAACCGAGCAGCTGAGATGAGACCATAGCATCCGAAGCACTTCTGCTTGGAAACGAAGGGCGAGCGAAACCTATTGACTCAGCTCTCTCTCTCTCTTGGCATCCTGAATTTTCCATCCCACTGTGAAGAATATATAGAAAAATCCCTCACAGCCTCCTGCTCTCTGGGGTCTGTCCAGTTCCCTCCTACCACTTCCAGCAGGGCCTGAGTGCCAGACACTCCCCACTCATGTAGGCGGGCTCCGGAGCGGGGGGGGGGGGGGGGGGGGGGCTTCCAAGGGTTCTCTTCCGGCTTTCGGCCGACCACGGCGGGCCGGGGCGGGGAGGGGCTGCTCACCTTGTTGGAGAGAGGCTTGACGGCAATGCTCACGTCGCAGCTGATCTTCGCCACGTTGTTGATCTTGAACCGAGCCTTGGCCTGATGGCCCACCAGGACATTGCTGAACAAGAACTTGTTCTCATCCTCCACAAACAGCCCCTGGCTCTCTGTGGACTGCAGGATGTTGTACAGGTTGGCGCTGTTGCAGATCTGGTGCTCCTCAAATATGGAGGCGTTGTTGTCCGTAACGAAGGCTGGGGGAGTGGAGGGAAGACTTAGACGCAGCCGGACAGCCCAGTTCCTGCTGCCTCTTAATTCCTCATTCGGAGGTTTGGATTCGGACCAAAGACAGCCATGGAAGAGAGACAGGGCGTGAGTGATGGAAACGTAGCCTGATTTCTTTTATACTGACCCTGTGGGTCGCCAGACCCCAACCACACCGTTCCTCCCAGCGGCCAGGAGGGGTAAGATCAGGACCTGGGGTGGGCTAAAGAAAGGAGGAGGCGTTCGGCTCCCTTTTGGTGCGGAGGCTGCAGGGAGCCTCTGGCCAAAGCAAAAGCCCTCCCTGAGCTCCATCTGAGATCCGCTGGGTTAAAGCTGCAGCGTGCTCAGTCTCCGACACTGTGCTCCTCGCGCGCGCGCGTGTTGTCCACCGGGAGTGACCTGGCCGTGAACAGGCTGGATACAGATGGGACTTGTGCCGTATCCCCACCGAACCACGATTCCCAGAGGACATTGGTCGTCTGTGAAGCCCAGACCCCACTCAGGAAGAGCAGGCGTTTAAAGCTGCATCTTCCCCTTGCGGGTGTGCATGCCTTGTAAGTCTTTAGGGGGAGAGATGTGGCCGAAGAGGAAGTTCTAAGGCCCCAAAGGTAGCGGCCCAGCCCAGCCATTGTTTGCCCAACATGTGCGTGGAGGAGGGGTCGTTACAGGGGAAGGCCTTTGAGGAGACGCGGCCCCATCTGAGGGCTCCGTACCTGGTAGGCAGGCTTCAGCCAACAGGCTGTAAGGAATGCCGGTAGGGTGGTCTCGGGGGTCTCGGTCGGAGATGTCGATCGCTATAAACTCCTCACACCTTCCCACAGGGTCGGCCAAGCAGTCAACGGTGATGACCTGCTGGCCTCCGGCGGAGACGACGCCAAACCCGGGGAACACGGTGAACATGCCGTGGCTGAACCGTGCTTGCTGGAAAGAGTGGGATTGTGGGAGGGGTGGAGGTGAGCAGGTGGCAGAGGCTCAGCCCTCCTACCAGAGCTTTGAGATGGTGTCAAGAGGGGACTGTTGGGGGATCCCCCAGAGGCTTTCTCTGGGGGCTCAGCTCTGCTCCCGGAGGGAGGGCCTGGGAGTTCTTCAGGGAGGGGATCCGTGTGCTTCCTACTCAGCAAGGTCTCAGAGGAAGCACAGAGATAACTCCTTTTGCTCTGAACAATCATGACAGAGTAGGGTTTTCAGGGGACAGACGTGGTCCACATCCTACAACACTTACCCAGGGGGGGAACACCCCTCCATTCTGTTGTTAAACCCCTTCATGAAATTTTACATTTTGCTTTTTTTTTTTTTTTAAATTCCAGAATTCCTATTTGGTTCTCCTTTATGGCTGTCCTTTCTTTGCGGAGACTTACTGTGTTTTCAGTTGTTCCAAGCGTTTGTGCTTGCTCGTAGAAGCACTTTTTTTTACGTTGGCTGCTTCAGCGTCTTTGTCAGGTGATCCTAACATCTCTGTCATGGCAGTGTTGCCATATATTGCTGGACTATTTTCATTCAGTTTGAGATCTTCCTGGTTCTTGGCATAACAAGTGAGTTTCAGGTAAAACCTGGGCATTTTTGGGGTGTTCTATTATGAGACCCTGGATCTTACTTAAAGCTCTCTGACCCAGCTTTCTCCGATGCCTCTTGGGCAGGGGGAAGAGAAGCACTGACTCCTCATTTCCAGGTGGGGGGTGGTAGTTCAATTCCCCACCCATACTGCTCATTTCTGCCAGGCACGAGTGGGGGTTCCAGCTCCCCGCTAGTCCTCAACAGCTACCTCCCTGGCAAGGCCGGGGGGGGGGGGGGATGCTTCCTTACTGTCCTACTGCTGCCTGGGCAGAAAGGTCCACTGGGGATGGGGGAGAAATGTCTCATGACCGGCTCGTTACCACTGGGTCCAGGTGAGCTCAAGGCTCCATGTGGTGTCTCCACTAACAACGGGGAAGGAGGAGGAGGGTCTTGAAACTCCTGGCGACCTCTGGGGCGTTCTTGGGACACCACTCTGGCTGGGGGTTGGGCACCTCATCATCACCTGGACAGGAGGAATGTCTTTCCTTTGTCCTTTGCTAGCCACGGTGGGGTAGGATCTAGGTTTTGTCATGTTGGGCTGTGTGAGAACAGTTCTCATTTGAAGTTTTCTGGTTCACTAGGCTTTTGTTGGGGCCCCTTTTTGATCTGTGCCTGGTGATGTTTCTGGGTTGCCAGCCCCTTCAGCATCCCGATGAGATAGAGGAGGAAAAGGAAAACTCAGGGAACTCACCGCCATGATGTTCACTGGGTCCCAAGGACCCTCTCTGATCTGATCTTTTTTCTCTCCACCTGTTTTATACGTGATATCCAGGGATTTAGTTGTACTTGGTTGGGAAGTGTAGGGAAAAGTATATCTAACTCCATCTTATCAGAAGCAGGTGCCTTTGAATCTCCTTTTATGTAAGCCAGTCTTAATGGGCTTCTGGTTCATATAAGCAAAAGACTGCTAAGTAAAAAATATGTATCAAGAGTTGAAATGTAATCGGAAGGCAGCGAGGAGCCAAAGAAGGTTTTAAAAACAAAAGAGGATATCCAAATTAAAGGCCATGATACCTTGTCTTAAAATGAAAGTGATATTTCAATATAACTAACATTCCTGCCACAATAGATTCAAATCGTGCTATCCTGGGGAGTAATTGAGCAAAGGAACAATTGGAAGGTGGTCTTACAGGGTTTCTTTGGACAAGGAAAAGATCCTTACCTGGCTACTGATGTTTATTTCTTTCTGAACAGTTTCAGAGAACTTGGTTGCTCTGGAAGGGGCAACCTTGTAGAAGTTCTCACTTTCCCGGGATCTTAAATGCCGCATGTGGCCGACTCTGATTAAAGAAGCAAGAGTGCACCCTTAGGTTGGGTTGGTGACATTAAACACCACCTGTCTGCCTGCTTGCAAGGTCCCTTCTCCTAGGAATGGGGGAAGGGCCCTTTTTTGCCCAAGAGGACATTGGGGGTAGCATAGTCAGCATTCATCATTGGCCAAACTCAACAACTGTGAGAAAATTATGCAGTAATTGTACGTGTTACATATGACTCATAAGGACATTGAAAATTATTCTGCAAGAGAATAATAGTTTTAAAATATTTACTTGAGTTCATTGGAAAGCAGCGCATAGAAGTTATTTCTAGACAACAAATCTTTTACCTGATCTCATTAAAAAAAAATGAAATGGTCAATAGATTAAGTTCTGGCCCTTTCTTCACATTTATAGTCATGATGTTTGTTTGTTGTTGTTGTTTTAATCTTCACTCAAGGATATTTTCCCCTCACCCCCATTGGTCTCTAGAGAGAGTGGGAGGGAGGGAGGAGGGGGAGAGAGAAAGAGAGAAACATCGGCACGAGAGAGAGAGAGAGAGAGAGAGAGAGAGAGAGAGAGAGACAGACACATTGATTGGTTGCCTCCTGCACATGCCCCTACTGGGGCTGGGGAACCTGCAACCCAGGTTTTTGCCCTTGACTAGGAATCAAACCTTCGACCCTTTGGCCTGCAGGCCGATGCTTTAACCACTGAGTCCAATTGGCCATGGCAGTCATGATGTAGTTCCCCTAAAATATCCAAATGTATTAGAGGTGCAATTTTAACCTTTTGAGAGATTTATATATTTGAGCATTCACTTGCTTAATGGACCAACTGAAGATAGAACAACTGAAGTTCTATCCTCTTTTGAATATTTGCATAAATTTGTGCATGCTAACGTGAAAAATAAATAAAAAACAATATAAAAACACATAATTATATTATAATATTTATAAATAAACATTACTAAATTATTATAAAATAAGTAAAAAATTAGGTTGAAGTTAAATGAGGAAGATAGAGACTTTCAACAGTTTAACAAAAAAATCTATTAATACTTTGTCAAAGTGAAAGAGGATATCCACAAAAGTATAAAACAACTACAAACAATGTAAAGCTGTATGTATGCCTGATTTAAACCAATTTCTTAGAAAGTCAATTATAAGTTAATGAATGAAACAATTTTAATTAATTAGAAAGTACCGTATTTGCCGGCGTATAAGACGATTTTTTGGCCCTGAAAAATCTGCCTCCAAGTGGGGGGTAGTCTTATATGGCGAGTATATAACAAACTCTGTATTTTGGGTGGAAATGTTAGGGGGTCGTCTTATACGCCCAGTCTCTTATACGCCGGCAAATACAGTATTTTTCAGGGCCAAAAAATCATCTTATACGCCGGCAAATACAGTATGTGAAATTTGGAGTCAGAGATATGGGCTCACAATTGAAATCTACTGGTGTGATTTCTTGCATAATTTTGGACGAGTCATTTTTTTATTTTGAGAGAGAGGAAGGAAGAGGGATAGAGAAACATTGATCAGTTGCCTCTTGCACGCCCCCTGCCCGATGGGATCAAACCCACAACCTGGGTATGTGCTCTGATAGGGGACTGAACCAGCCACAATTTGGTGTATGGGATGATGCTCCACCCAACTGAGCCACGGGGCTAGGACGGAGGAGTCATTTCTTAATGACCTCACAACAGGGAATAAGATGAATTGAGATAAAATACATGAAAGCGTGTTATTCTAAAGCACTAATTGACTGGGGAGTGGCATGAGTCAAGCAAATGGGTGTCTTACACTTTCTTCTGAATGGCGGTCTCCCCTGTCATCCTGAAGAGGCCGTACTTGAAGTCAATAATACCTTGATTTTCTATGATTAAGGTGGTGCTTTTACGAGTGCCAAGGATCAGAGCCCCAAAGTTGATGATGGAGGAGGGGTAGATGCTGTATTTGGAGAACACTGCATTCACAGAACACCTAATTGGGATGCTGGCAATGATTTCAGTTCCGTCTGCCATATTGGGCTCAATGATCTAGAAAGGAAAGGAGGATTGGCATAAGCTCCAGAATTCCAATGACTGTCTAATTCATTGCCTATTTTCCTCGTTGACATGAAGGCATGTTCCTTTAATTCTCTTTATATTATTGCATCAACAATATCAGAAAATACTAATATAAAACTTACTATGAACTAGCCATGGACCATCTTAGACCAGCGATTTTCAACCTTTTCATAGACACTAATTACTAAAATTCTGCAGCACACCAAAAAACACATTTTTTTTTTTGCCAATCTGACAAAAAAAAAAAATAGGTATAACTTTGATTAGTTCGCACCAAGTGGCTATTGTCGTGTTGGCTGTTGTCATTTTTAAAGTTGATAGTCTAGCAGTGTTTCCCAAAGTGTGGTACGCATACCCCCAGGGGTACGGGAAGAGTTTGGTGGGGATATGCACTGCACCGTGCTTAGCTGCGCCTAATTCTACGTTCTCATGAGTCAAGTCAATTTCATCCTTCTCATTGATCCAAATAAATGTTATTTATAATATAACTTTTATTTATATTTTATTATGGATAATTTTATTTTTCGTTTATTATTATTTTGTGTATAAAAATAAATATATTTTAATTGTTATTAAAATACATCCATTTTTTTTGACGAGGGGTACTCAGCATTACGACAATTATAGAAGGGGTGCACGTATGTCAAAAGTTTGGGAAACACTGGTCTAAGGGAAAAGAGGTCAGTGCCCCTGACTAAACAGTCAGGTGCTGCACGTTTTAAAAATTCCCGGGGCACACCCGGTTGAAAACGGCTGACACAGACCAACTTTGCCTCCTGTCTTCACTTCCCCACACCCTCCTCTGCACTTGATGGCTAACCTCGGCTTCCTTGTCTCAGGTACTCCCTCCGGAAAGGCCAGGGTTCGCATTGCCTTTCTGGCTCTCTCAATTCCGATGACTTGGTCTACCTCCCACCTTTCCTACTTGTACCTACTAGTTGGGGACCTACTAGTTGGGCATCCTCTCTGGTTGCCACCCAGGCCAGCCCTCCCTTTCCCCCTTTGGAGGATGGGTTAGACCAGTGGTTGGCAAACTGCAGCTCACGAGCCACATGCGCTCAGGAGCCGCGGTTTGCCGCTCTGTTGTTGACTACTGAGTCTGCCGACCACTGGACTAGACTAAATGTTACCGTGTAGCTGGAAGCTCTGAGGATTAGGCAATTGTGGCGCACTGTGTGCAAAGAGGTAAAGGGCAGTAGTATACAGTGGTCGGCAAACTCATTAATCAACAGAGCGGCAAACCACAGCTCTTAAACTGCATGTGGCTGGTGAGCCGCAGTTTGCTGACCACTGGGTTAGACCATGTGCTCTTCTTTCTTTCTTTTTTTTTTTTTTTTAAAAAATATGTATTTTATTGATTTTTTTACAGAGAGGAGGGATAGAGAGTTAGAAACATCGATGAGAGAGAATCATTGATCAGCTGCCTCTTGCACACCCCCCACTGGGGATGTGCCTGCAACCAAGGTACGTGCCCTTGACCTGAATCGAACCCGGGACCTTTCAGTCTGCAGGCCGACGCTCTATCCACTGAGCCAAACCGGTTCGGCCATATGCTCTTCTTTCTTACATGCATCTTACAACCCTGCCACTGAGCTCTCCCTTTGAGCTCTCTCACCTGACAGCGCAGGACTGGCTGCTGCTCTATCTTCACTTCCTTTTTTGCACGGAAGAACACATGGACATTTGTGGGCTTATCTGTTGTGGTCAGTGAGCCCTTCTTGGGTTGGACTGAGATCATAGAATTTACATTGGTCGATGTGAGGCCTACGGAGTCCACAGCAAAGCTGAAAGATAGGAATGAAAGTTAGTGTAAAGTCATTATCAAGGGAACCCAAGGTACTAGAGAGCACACTCTAGACTGTTAAGTGCCTGCCATGTCTCTGGCCCTGGCTAACTACTTCGCTTAGCAGTGTCCACTGTGTGTCACACTCTGTGACCACCCATCCTTAGCCAGGATTGAGCGGGCCAGTGAGTGATGCTTGAGGCAAAGACAGCCGTCTCTAGTCTGTGGTCAAGTGGTGCCCTTGCATGAAATCTCTGTCCAACAGGGAGGCTTGATGCTGGATAAGGATCAACTAGATTAATTCATCTTCCTCCCTCTCTCCTTCCCTCCCTCCCTCCTTCCCTCCCTCCCTCCCTCCCTCCCTCCATCCTTCCCTCCCTCCTTCTTTCTCTCCCCACTCTCGTTCTTCCCTCCCCTTTCTGAGACTGGATGCAGCACACACAGAAGGAACAGTGATGCAGAAGACAGGGAATCCAAGAAAGAAGAGAAGCCGAAACCGGTTTGGCTCTGTGGACTGAAAGGTCCCAGGTTCGATTCCGGTCATGGGCATGTACATTGGTTGCGGGCACATCCCCGGTAGGGGGTGTGCAAGAGGCAGCTGGTCGATGTTTCTCTCTCATCGACATTTCTAGCTCTCTATCTCTCTCCCTTCCTCTCTTTAAAATATCAATAAAATATATTTAAAAAAAAAGAAAGAAGAGAAAGTGTGGGTAAGGGGGTTGGGGTGTGGGGGTGGAGAAGGGGGAGCAGAAGCCCTGTAAGAGAGGCCCTCAGAAAGGGTGGCTGTGGCCCCAGGGAGGTGAGGTGGGATACCGCAGAGAAGAGCTGACTCATGAAAATGGCAGGGGATTGGAGAAGGAGCAAGGAACTTAAGCTGAGAAGGGACACCTGGAGTTGCATGTCATCCCCATGCCCCAGGGGACCTGGTCACTCCATTCATGCCTGCGGGTGCCTCAGCTCCCCCACCTGCTTGCACAGGCCCCTCGTCTCCTGTTGGAACTGGAGGGCGACTCTTCCATGCAACCTGAAAGAGCAGAGCTAACACCCTCCCATCATCTGAAACAAAACTCGCAAACAGGCACAGCTGCATTCAGCATCAATGCCTAAGTAAGTGCCAGTGGCTTTCTTTTAGGTCTTGTATTTCTTTCTTCCAATACACAGTTCTAACTAATGGTAGTATGAAGTGGCACCTCTCTAATTTTCAGCATTTGCTGAGCTAAAATAAAACCATCACGAATACACCGAATTTCTTCCAAATTATCAACTGTGAATTCTTCTGGGGGAACAGATGGCTTTTCATAGAAATGGATTGGAAGTGGGTGCTGGCACTGCCACTGAGGTTTGTGTGACCCTGCCTGAGTGACCTCGCCCCACCAACACCACCCTTTCCTTTCTCAGGAAACTCCCTTAGTCTTCCATTTTTTTAAAAAAATTAAGTTTATTGAGGTGACACTGGTTAATAAGACCATACATGTTTCAAGTATACAGTTCAATAAAACATCATCTGCATATTGCCATTGTACACTCACCAAAGTCAAGTCTCTTCCTATACCCATTTATCCTATCTTTGCCCACTTCCCTCTCCCTGAATTCCCCTTTTCTCTGGCTATCATCATATATATTAATTTGAGAGAGAGAGAGAGAGAGAGAGAGAGAGAGAGAGAGAGAGAGAGAGAAACATTAATGATGAGAAAGAATCATTGATCGGCTGCCTCCTGCATGCCCCCTACTGGGGATGGAGCCAGCAACCTGGGTATGTGCCCTGACCAAGAATAGACTATGACCTCCTGGTTCATAGGTTGACACTCAACATCTGAGCCACGCTGGCTGGGCTATCACCATATTTTTAATCTTAAGAGATGAGCACAAGCTGAGCCTCTAGTCCACCAGGCTGCCATTAGGAATGTATACAAACAGTGCTTCTTAACATTAAAAAGGAAAATTGGAACCTCTACCCACCTGAAATCTTATGCAGAATGCCAATTTATGAAACAGGGGAGCTGAAGAGAGCAGGACAGCTTGAGGCCAGGTTCCCCATCTCCGTCTCTCCCTCCACCCCAGGACCTCCTCCCCCCAATATCTCCTATTCACACATCTCCCCCTTAGGGCCCGTGGCTCCAGGTGCCTTCAGAGGACCCTATAGGGTCTCCACAAAGTCGCAGAGTTGAGAAGAGTGTGAGAATCTCTGCTCTCTTAGCGGTTAGAATTCCCTTCATTGAAACCAGGAGGGGCTAAAAGCACAGATGGTTCTTATGACTGCCTCAATCTTTTTTTTTTTTTTTAAATCTCCCAGACATATTTTTTTTTCTGCCCAGGAGTGGACACAGATGACCACATGCTGGATGGCTTTCGGGTTACCTGAACATGATCTCGTATTTCCCACGGTTCTTCAGTTGCAGGGGCTGCTTCACTTCCTCCATGATCCTCACGATCCCAAAATCGAGGCCTCCTTCAGCTCCTGCAGAGGCCAGGACCGGGATGGTGAAGTTAGTGGGCATGGGAACAAGAAGCAGGGAGACTTCCTCTTGCATGCAGGTCACGTGGAAAATCCATGATGACGATTTCAGAGAATTTGTTTCCTGAAAACATCATGGCTAGAAAAGCTTTTGTAATTGCATCTTAACAAACTACAGACACTGCTCTTGCACCCAATTCAATGGGGCAGCTCCCTCTGGCTTCCCTCCTAAGATCACAGTCCTTTTTATGTCTCCCAGTAGCTAAATCTCCCAGTATTCAAACAATTTTTTTTTGCACCAAGCATATGCTATACAGAGATGAGATATTATAAATTTGTATTGCTTTACTTAGCATTACTTCATAACAATTTCCACACATAATTAACAACTCCTCATCAAAGTAATCTTTTGTTGTTGTTGTTGTTGTTAACCCTCACTCCAGGATATTTTTCCATTGATTTTTAGAAAGAGTGGAAGGGACACACAGAGAGAAATATTGGTGTGAGAGCGACTCATCAATTGGTTGCCTCCCACATGTGCCCTGATCAACTAACTGGGGCCGGGGAACAGAGCCTGCAACCAAGGTACATGCCCTTGAACATAAATTGAACCTGTGACCCTTCATTCTGTGGGTTGGCATTCTATCCACTGAGCCAAACTGGCCAGGGCATCCTCAATGTGATCTTAAGGGGTGTACAATATATTATGATATGGCTATTCCATAATGTATAGTATTGTTCCTGCAATAACAATATTCCATTATTGACAGAAATTTAGGTTATTTCCAATCTTCCATTGTTATAAATAATGCTGTGGTAAATATCTTTGTACATAAGACTGATGACATCTAGGCAAACATGTAGTTCTAACATTCTATGAATCTTGTTGAGGAGGTCTATCAGAGAAAGGAGGGAGGTGGAAGAGGGCATCGCCAAAGGACCTATCTAAGGTGGGTGATAGGGCCGTGTGGTGAGCAGAATCATGCCATTCCTGCCCCAAAGGAACCTGGGAATATGCTAGTTTAGATAGCAATGGGGAATTAAGGTATCAGATGGAATTCAGGTTGCTGATCTTCGGCCTTTAACATAAGGAGATTATCCTGGATTCTCTGAAGGACCCAATGTAATCATGAGAAACCTTAAAAGTGAAAGAAGGAGACAAACATGGGAGAACCAGAGACTAGGCAACATGAGAAGGGCTTGACCCAACATTCCTGGCTTTGAAGATGGAGGAAGGGGACCATGAGACAGGAAATGGGGGTGGCTTCTAGAAGCTGGAAAAGGCCAGGAGAAGGATTCTTGCCCAGAGTTTCCAGAAAGGAATGCAGCCCTGCCAACACCATAATTTTAGCCCAGTGGCATTCACTTTGGATTTTCTGATCCACAGGACTGAAAGGTAAGAAATTTCTATTGTTTGAAGCCACCAAGTTTGTGGGAATTGGTTACAGCAGCGATAGAAGACTGATACAGGCAGGAAGATGGCACCCACTCTCAGATGACTGTTCCGAAAAGAGCTCTGCAAATGTTGGATCTACGTGACCCATCCCCCTGAGGTCGTTTCATGTCGGACAGATTCTAGTAACGTTGCTGACGTCACTCTGGGGTGTGCGTTACTATTTACTGAAATTCTACCCTTCCTCCGAACCACCACCTATCCCGCACCCAAAGATTCCTATCTCAGGAAATGTCACCCTCCACCCAGTATATTTCTTGCCACCCTCACAAGCACTACCCTGCACCAAAAGAGGTGACTGCTAAACACCTTTGGGGAAGGTGATGTCCAAGGCCATGTCATAGGACTCTGCAATGATCATGATGTTTTCAATCTGAACAACTCCAACATAATTGTCTGTGTCCAAAACCTGTTGGGATGAGAGAGAGTCTTCAGTAAAAGCAAGAGGTGCTTAGAGCCTGAACTACGTAACATGCAGTGGGAATCATGAAGGGGATGTGATAGGAATATTTATTTTTTATTTTTAGCTTTTTATTTTTTATTTTATTTCTTAAATATATTTTATTAATATTTTACAGAGAGGAAGGGAGAGAGATAGAGAGCTAGAAACGTCGATGAGAGAGAAACATCGATCAGCTGCCTCTTGCACACCCCCCACCGGGGATGTGCCCGCAACCAAGGTACATGCCCTTGACCAGAATTGAACCCGGACCTTTCAGTCCGCAGATCGATGCTCTACCACTGAGCCAAACCAGTTTCAGCGGAATATTTATTTTTTAAAAATTCTATCCTATGGGTATATCCTATAGGATAGAATTTTGTTTCTGTTTTTTTTTTGTTAATCCTCACCTGAGGGTATTTTTCCATTGATTTTTGGAGAGAGTGGAAGGGAGTGGGAGAGACACAGAGAGAGACACATCGATTAGCTGGCTCCCATACAAACCCCCCACACTGAACATTTGGTAGGATTAGTGTTTTTCATAGCACCCTTTGGGGAATGCTGGTGTAGACTATCAATACAAGAATGGGAAAATGAGACCGAATTTTCTATCTTGCCCAATTACTGGGTTTAAATTATTTGCATGATTGTTGTAATATTGTTGACGTTTGGGCTGTGAGTATACATTGCAGAAAAGTGTTCTTTAGAACTCTTAAATAAAATAAAATAAACCTGAAGAGCATTCTTCTGATAATGGAAATGGAAAACTTGTATATTCCTAATCATCCTTGTTCTACTAATTTGGTAAACCTGGATTGTTCTGTTCTCTGTTTCTGGCTCAATATGTGGGAAAAGTCCTTGATTTTATGTTTTTCTTTTGCAAATTTCAAATGCCTTATTTACATGAACATTATTACTACTAAAGTCAGAAATATAAAAAACAAAAAAACAAACCAAAAAAAAAAATACAAAAAACAAAAGCAAGGCCCCAGCCTCCAGCTGCTCACTGTCCCTCTCTGTTGTCATCCCTGGGGGTAATTCCTTCCTTACTGTCCCAAGAAACATCTGAACTGGTGTCAGCTGGACCCAACCATTGACTCCTGAGACTGGCGAGGGGGTGAGAACGGGTCCGTTTGTCAAGGGGAAGGGCACCGGGTTGTGGGTACAGCTCTCGTGGGTCTGCCTAGAGATCACCCGCTTCTCTGCCCAAGCTGCAAGTTGACAAATGGTCAGCACTCCCCATTACTGGTGCTTTGGGTGCCAGGAGGGAAATTTGTGAAATATCACCAAATTTGAGTTTTAACTCGGGAGTTTCCTTCTTTTCTTTTGCCAAGCACTGGTTCACTCTGCATGGACTGAGTGCTCTGCTCTTAGCACTGGGAAATCCGCCACGAAGGAGACTGCCTCCGGGGAGCTTACAGTGTGTGCAGAGCCGATATTGTGGGTCGGGGCTGTCAAACGGGATTAGATAAGAGTGTGCAACTGGGAGACCTGGCTTAGTATGCGTTGGCAGTGTGTGTGTGTGTTGGTAGGGTCTGTGTGTGTGTCAGGGATCCCAATGTGTACATATTTTGACGACCAAGTTTGAAGATGGGTGAAGCCTCACCTCCAGTCGAATCGGCTTCTTGATGTTGATGGGCTTGGAGGGTTGGAAGTACATCTGCAGGGCATAGTCAGCCTTGGGGGGGATGGTGCCCTGCATCATGGACACGGAGAAGTCCTCGCCCAGGTGCTCCATGCTGGTGATCCGCCAGGCCACAGGCAGGGCTGTGACGTTGTGGAGCAGAACTACTTTGGTTTCTTTTCTGAAGAGACCAGAAGACATTTTGTCCATTTCAAATGATTTATTCTGGCAGGTCAGAGGAAGTACTTCTGGTTATTTTAATTATAGCTTAGTTCACTAATCTGTATTTATCAAGGAATGAGGCCTGACGGTATCAATCAAAGAATGCAGCACCCATATCATAATATCGTATCATCCATTCTATCCCAGCAGCTCCAGAAAGAAACATTCTCTGTTTAGAATCACAGATTCCAGTGAATGGATATGGACGTTCTAGTTTTAAAAAAAAATATTTTATTGATATTTTACAGAGAGGAAGGGAGAGAGATAGAGAGCTAGAAACATCAACGAGAGAGAAACATCGACTAGCTGCCTCCTGCACACCCACTAGCGGGGATGTGCCCGCAACCAAGGTACATGCCCTTGACCGGAATCGAACCCGGGACCTTTCAGTCCGCAGACTGACGCTCTACCACTGAGCCAAACCAGTTTCGGCATGGACGTTGTAGTTTTGATCTAATTGTCTCTGTTTGTGCTATAATCTCTAGGCTAAGTATTCTTCTTTTTAAAAATAAAATATATATTTTATTGATTTTCCACAGAGAGGAAGGGATGAGAGAGAAACATCGACCAGCTGCCTCCTGCATACCCCCTACAGGGGATGGGCCCACAACCAATGTACATGCCCTTGACCGGAATTGAACCTGGGACCTTTCAATCCGCAGACTGACGCTCTATTCACTGAGCCAAACCGGTTTCGGCAAGGCTAAATACTCTTAAACTTTTAGGGAAATGGGCTGCTTTGAGAATCGGGAAAAAAAGCTAGTCTTTCTTCTGAGAAATATGCAATGTGCTCACACTTTGGCAGTTGATCTTGCGGGAGTAGGTGCTGGTGTGTGTGTGTGTGTGTGTGTGTGTGTGTGTGTGTGTGTCTTGATGCTGCTGAAGGACCATCTAACCATCCTGATTTGCACAGGACCAGAAGTTTCCCATCATGTAGGACTCAGAGTGTTTAAAGCCTGGAAAGCCCTGAGCAAATCAAGATGAGTTGGCCACCCTAGAATGAAATACTCGCTCAGTTCCAGCCCAGTCCGGTGGCATCGAGAACGCTGACCTGTGCAGCAGAAGCCGGTCAAAATGCAATTGCCTGGGTTCCACATCCAGTTCTGGGCGGACCCCCTCGCAGCTTAATTTGAAGATGGCCGGTTCTGGGTTCTCCTTGATGCAGCAGACTACGCTGTCTTCAAAGATACCGACGGCGGTAGGGTAGGCCCACACGGTCAGTATCTAGTGGAAGAGGCAAAACAAGGGACATGTACGCGGAGGAGGCCAAGGCCTCAACTTTCCCAAGGAAGTCTTGCCCCGGTGGACTGGCTTCCATGGGGGCTGTACCTGCTTCTCGTTGGGTTTGAGAATCATGTTCATGGGTTCCAGGAAGTAGGTGTTTGCTTTGACATCATTCTGGAAACAGAAGAACAACTCCGTGACCATCGGGGAATTGTTCAGGATTGTCAATGTCTCCATGTTGCCTGGGAACAAAGATGACTTATATCTGGAATTGAACAAAAATTAAGGATAAATTAGGAATGTGGATCTGAGGACTGACTGAGATCTCAGATGGAAAAGGCAGTGGTGGGGATCAAGACAATTCCAAAGGACAGTGGGGTTATACCGAGGCAGCCTGATCCCTGCTCCCCTCTCCCCCGCCCCCCAAATCTCGGTCTCCTCATCTCTAAGGTGGGATGATGATACCTTTTAGGATTTCTGGGAGTATTAAGTGAATTTGTGCAGCCACTGCTCTTAGCACAGCAGCAGATATCAAATGCTCAAAAAAAAAATGGTAGTTATTATTGTAAAGAATCCTAAGAAATATACAGCTCTATCCTTTCCAGGGTTTGTATGCCCAGAAGAGCTGATCATCGGAGTGCTTTACTTCACATCTGTCTTAGAGATGACCTCATTCACTGACTTTGGCACCTGCACAGGATGTTACTGTTCCGCCACGGACTCATTTGGCGATGTTGGCTGCTACAGGGCTGTTTGTTTCCTGGTACGTTAGGATGAGAGCCACAGAGGCAAGCAGCCTGGGCACTGGAAGCTGCTCAAGTATTGGCACTCAGAAAAGGAACCGCGGGAAGCACAAGAAATGCCAGTAAAGCCGAAACCGGTTTGGCTCAGTGGATGGAGCGTCGGCCTGCAGACTGAAAGGTCCCAGGTTCGATTCCGGTCAAGGGCATGTACCTTGGTTGCGGGCACATCCCCAGTAGGGGGTGTACAAGAGGCAGCTGACTGATGATTCTCTCTCGTCGATGTTTCTAACTCTCTATCCCTCTCTCTTCATCTCTGTAAAAAAAAAAAATCAATAAAATATATTAAAAAAAAGAAGAAGAAGAAAAAAAAAGAAATGCCAGTAAAGATGTACATCCTCAGAGAGCATAGTGTAGGCCAGGAAAGCAAGGTACCCTTAGTACAACACTAGTGCCCAGAAACATCCCGCAAAGCTTTGTGGACAGGCTATGGGGGAGGAAGAGTGCGTGACAGAGACCAAACCAGAGTCAGAGAGATACAACACTCCCTGTGGAATGCCGGAGGGTGATGGCCTTCACAGCCACCCTCCCGCCCTGTGCTATAAGCCTCATGTGCGCGATCCAGGGCAGTCTTCACAAGTCTGCGAGGCGGGTGCTACTGTTTTCCCACTTTGCAAACGAGGACGCGGAGGCTCAGTAAGGTTTAAAGAATAGACGAATTATACCTGGTTGCCCTGGTCCTTGTTTCTGGGCCACTGTAATTGTCCTCCTCCCGGACCAGTGCTGTTTGGCCCCTCATCCTGTGTTCCAATTCCAGTGCTGTCCTGAATGCCCGTGTTTCCCCTGACTCCCACCACCAGGCTTCTCATGACCCACATTCCTCTCTCCCAAACCCTTCTCCTGGGCCTTGAAAATCCTCTCTATCATCAGCAAACCTTCTGCACCTTCACTTTCTAGTCCAGCACCTCAGGAAACAAACTGGAGGGATTAAGGGAATGGGGAACAAAGATGGCTCTTTAGCGCCACCAGCAAACATGGAAATAAACCCTCTAAACTTATCACAATGCATGCTAGATTGAATGATGATGACACGTTGAGACCTTGGTTTCAGTTTGGGTCTTACCTCCCTGCCTATGGAATGAGGAATTTGTCTATAACTGATAAAAACTAACATCACCAAAAATGTATGATCATCAACCTCACCTGGGGCTCCCATTTTGCTGGGAATCTTTTTTAAAAAATTTTTATTGATATTTTACAGAAAGGAAGGGAGAGAGATAGAAACATCGATGAGAGAGAAACATCCACCAGCTGCCTCTTGCACACCCCTTACTGGGGATGTGCCCGCAACCAATGTATATACCCTTGACCGGAATTGAACCTGGGACCTTTCAGTCTGCAGACCGACACTCTACCACTGAGCCAAACAGGTTTCGGCTTGCTGGGAATCTTAATCTATTTCTCTAATATTCTCTCTCTCTCTCTCTCTCTCTCTCTCTCTCTCTCTCTCTCTCCCTCCCTCCCTCCCTCCCTCCCTCCCTCCCTCTCCCTCCCTCTACAAAAATGTTTTTACACCTTCTCCATTTTCTCAGCATTTTTAACTTCCTTCCACTTCCCTCACTGGGGAAGTCCTCCCATCATTTCCCATGGAGACAACAGACAGTTGCATGGGAACCTTCTCAGATCTGTAAGCCTAGCTGCACCTGAAACTATCTTACCTTCATCCCTCCTTGTAATAGGTGAAGGTCCCTTTTCCTGGCAAAGCCAATCCTATATAATAAAAGCCTAATATGCAAACTGACTGTCACTCTAACATACAAGATGGCTGTCCCCATGCAGTCAAAGATGGCTGGCCCATGTGGACACAAGATGGCTGCCACAAGATGGCCAGCAGGGGAGGCAGTTAGGAGTGACCAGGCCTGCAGAGCAGGATAGTTGGGGGAGAGGGGGGCTAGGCCTGCAGGGGAGGGCAGTTGGGGGCAACCAGGCCAGCAGGTTAGGGATAATCAGACAGGCAGACAGATGACCAGTTAAGAGCCAGTGGTCCCAGATTGAGAGAGGGATGTCTGACTGCCAGTTTAGGCCCCATCCCACCTGGATTGGAGAGGGTGCAGGCCGAGTTGAGGAACACCCCCCCACCCTCGCTCTGCCCCGTGCATGAATGTTGTGCACCAGGCCTCTAGTATTTACATATTCCATTGTGTTGTCTTGGGGAGCTGACAGCCTGTACTTTATCCTACAACTCCAACCTCTCCCTCCCCACTTCCCCTTGGCATCCAAACATTGTAAGAACAACCGTGTATGAACAGCCCTCCCTGAACTCCACGCCTCCCTCCCACTCTCAATTCCCTTCACAGCCGAGCTGTCCCAAAGAGCTATCTTCACACCTAGCCTCCATTTTCTCACCCTCCACTAACTCCTCAAATCACTTTAATTGAGCTACATCTTCAGAAATTCCCCTCAAAAGGGCTCTTGCTAAGGCCCCTTGGGGACCTCCATGTTGTTGAATCCTGTGGACATTGATGTCCTCATCTCTTTACCTTCTCTGCTACATTCAACTGTGGTCAATAATACCCTCTTCTCGTGGCTCCATGACCCCACTCTTTTCTGCTTCCCAATAATAGCTTTGTCCCTCTTTCTCATCTCCTGTGCTGGCTTCAACTCTTGACCGTGGTGGGATTCTTCAGAGTTCCGTCTGAGGTCCTTCTCTCCTTACTGTGTCCTCTCTTCTTAAGCAATCTCATCCACACCCATAGCTTTTGTTGTCTTGATCACAAGTCTCTCTCCTCTGAGAACCAAAACTGTACAGTCTATTCCCTGCTTTATGCGGCTACTAGGAAGATCTTCCAATCATCTCAAACTTGATATATCCCAAAGTGAACTCTTGATCCTATCAGACCCCCACCAAAACCTGGTCCTCTTTCAGGCTTTCCCATCTCGGAAAATGGCACCCCCCTATTCATCTTAGTAGAAACTTTGGGTTCAGGGAGTGAGGCGGCATTAATAAAAGCTATGTCTACAGAGAAACTCTGCTTGTACCATTCGTGAGCCCAACCCAGGGGTCTAAAATCTCTCTTAAGATAATGGCACACTTACTTATCTCTTGATTTTCCACAAAGCAGTGGTCCAAAGTGAAACGTTTCCAAGCTTACAACATATTTCTTAAAGACGATCTCATCTGTTTTTATGTCCATCTTCCGCTGAGGGAATACCACTCTGAACACAAGGAAGGAAGAGGAGAGGCTGCTTGAGAGGAAGTTCAATGCCACCCCCTGATGTTTACACGAACCCAACACTCCCTGTTCAGCAGAGGGTCCAGGTGTCTGGAGACAGAAGACTCTTAATTTGAAGACTTTTGTTGAGCCTTCATTCCTTCTCCTTCCCTTCCCGTGGCCTGAGTGAAAATAGTGCAGTTTGAACTTGAAAAAAAAAAAAAAAAAGGATTCCTACTACTGTCTTTCATAATGAGGGGCTGATGATAGAACTGAGCTGGATGAACTGTTCTGGTGTGCCTAGCTAGAAAAATTCCCAAGAATCCTATGGAAAACTAGTTCTTGTAGATATTAATGAGTTTCCGAGTTCCTTGTCCAAGGTGGCTCCTTAATCAGAATTGCAAAAGGCCCGCTTGGTGGACAAGCTATAAAAGACCCCTTTCCTAGGGGCAGGGAGGGTGCTTGCCCCATTAGCTTTCTCAGCCAGGTGCCTTTATGTGGTGCATAAGGGGTTCATAAAAAAGCTCACCCATGGAGATTCACACCTATTGCAGCATAAAATGTTTTATAGTAGATATAAAATCTGTTTGTTTAATAGTTGAATAAGCAAAGCAACTGGTCAAATATTAGCTTCATCTCAATCTCATGGTACAACATCATTCCTGTGGCTTAGTCAGTGTCCAAGACACTAAAGCCCAGTACAAAAGGGTCTGGGAGTCTGTCCCAGTTCCACGTTGGTATTAAGAGTCTCCGTGTTCAGCCCAGTCAGCATGGCTCAGTGGTTGAACATTGACCTATCAACCAGGAGGTCACAGTTTGATTCTCAATCAGGGCACATGCCTAGGTTGCAGCTTGATCACTACGTTTAGTCATTTAGTTGTCCCTCATTAACCCCCCCTGCCAGCCTGGTCATAGGCAGCCATCTTGTAAGGATGTTAAGGTCAATTTGCATATCATCTCTTTATTACATAGGAAAGATACGCTGAGTGGCCAGATTATTATGATCTCTGAATGCATAATAATCTGGCCACTCAGTGTATATCCTATATAATAAAAGGCTAATATGGAAATTGACCCTCACGTCCTCACAAGATGGCTGCCTATGACCAGGCTGGCAGGGGGGTTAGTGAGGGACAACTAAACAACTGAACAATAGGCTGCGTGGGGTGACCAGGCCAGCAAGGAGGGGGGGGGGACGTTGTGGGAGACCAGGCCAGCAGGGGGGACAGTTGGGGGCAACCAGGCTGGCAGGGGGGGGCAGTTAGAGGTGATAAGGCAAGCATGTAGAGGCAGTGAGGGGTGATCAGGTCAGTGGGGAGGGGGGGGGCAGTTCGGGGTGATCAGGCAGGCAGGCAGGTGAGCGATTAGGAGCCAGTGGTCCAGGATTGTGAGAGGGAAGTCTGACTGGTAGTTGTACATCCCCCAAGGGGTCCCAGATTGGAGAGGGTGCAGGATCCCCCCCCCCCCGCACAAATTTCATGCACTGGACCCCTAGTATGTGTATGTGTGTGTGTGTGTGTGTATATATATATATATATATATATATATATATATATATATATAGAAGGCTAAGCAACTGGCTGGCCAGCTGGTAGGTATGATGTGCACTGACCACCAGAGGGCAGACATTCACTGCAGGAACTGCCGAGCTACAGCAACTTTGCAGAGTGCCTTCTCCCATTCTGGGACCCCCTCGAAGGATGTCAGACTGCCGGTTTTGGTCTGTTCTCCACAGGCCAGGCTGAGGGACCCCACCTGTTGGAGGGAATCCCACTCACTCTGCAGATGCCCTTCAAGCCCTGGCGCATGTCCAACTTGTCTCACCCAGTACCACCCCGCCGGCCACATTCTAATTAATTTCCTTTCAGTGTGCATGAATCCATGCAATGTGCATGAATCCACACACACACACACACACACACACACACACACACATCTGAGCCTCCCCGTTCAAAGTAGCACGGAGGAAAACTAAAATGTGTAGGTCCACCTTTCCTTTGAAAACAAAAGTCACTTACCTTGGGTCTTGGCAAATGTAAGGGTAAGCACAAACGCCTCGGCAATAAAGCTGGTACTGGCGGCAAGTTCCAAGGATCTCAAAGTTGAACGTCTGGTCATAGTTCCCGAGGTCAGTAGCCGAGAACTGCACTCTCAACGTGGTTTCGCCATTGGCCGGCACGATCCACCGGAAATGATTCAGCCTGCAAGCGAGCACACGGGCTTCTCGAGTGAGAATGCTTCCTTCGCTGCCTGGGAGGAGTCCTGCCCTGCTGGGGTTCTGCAGGGTCCCCCAGACAGAGCCGCCCTGTTCCCACTGGGGACCCTGACAGCTGCCCCCCTCCCCCCTCCATGTGGGGCGTGGGCATTTCTCTCCCTGGTCGCGGTTGCCCGGAGGCCCACCTGATGAACTTGTCCTGGGAGTGCTGCCCAGACAAGTTGTTCTGGTCCACGTCCGACAGGGGGGAGACGGTCTCAGAACCGGTGGCAGTGACGCCCTTCCTGTTGAAGGGGATGCGGCGTTTCTCCTTCAGAGTCTCTCGAACCTGCTCTGACTTTTCTTTCTGTTTTTGCTTGTTCCCTTTAGACGAGGCATTCGGCTCCTCCTGGAGTTAAATTAGAGACGGGCACCAGGTCTTACGTGCTCATCTTACTTTCAAGTACGAACAGGAGACACAGATGCCTACAACAACGTCGCCTGCGGTCTGGGACGATGCACCACAGGCTCGGGATGCTGCCGGTTGTCTGGAGCAGGGCAGGGCCCGGCCTCCCACACTAAGGGTAGAAGGGAAGTAGAGGAGAGAGGTCTAGAACTTGGCCGTTCCCCGAGGAAGGCCAACAACTAAAGAAAGCTTGACTCTGGCAGGGACTAGGTTCCTATATTGCATTTTGTTGTCTTTCTTTAGTATCTTTTTTTGTTTGTTTAGCCTCACCTGAGGACATTTTCCCCCCATTGTTTTCAGGAGAGAGAGAGAGAAAGAGAGAGAGAGAGAGAGAGAGAGAGAGAGAGAGAGAGAGAGAGAGAGAGAAACACTGATGTGAGACACATGGATTGGCTGCCTCCCACATGTGCCCCGACCGGGGGATGGGGAGTGAACCTGCAGCAGAGGCACACCTGCTCTTCACCAAGAATCAAACCCACGACTCTTCTGTAAGAGGGCTGATGCTCCAACCACTAAGCGAAACTGGCCAAGGCTCTTTAGTATCTCTTAATGTAGACTGCTTGCCCTCTACAATCGCACTGTTTTTTTTGTTTGTTTGTTTGTTTTTTTTGGAGATACCAGTTCTGTATTCTTACAGGATATTCCATAGTTTGAAATCTTCTGACTGTCCTCAGAGTGACATCCCACTTATTCCTGTATTCCCCGTATTTTCTACAAGTTGAAAATTAGGCTTAAAAGCTTGATTAGATGTATAGAGGATGCTGTGTACATCACACTCCGCCACGGTGGGGGACAAGTAATGCCAGGTTGGCCCACGGTGACGGACGCAAAGTGTGTTCGCGTGGCTGGAGTGGTGCCCGCCAGAGGTGGCACGATAGACATTTCCCTCCAAAGCAGGCCAGTCACCTGCGGGGTGACACGCCAGCTCCAGGGAGTATCTTGTTCCCCAACAAAACTGCTGCTTTTTGTACCCACTGGGGCGCCTTAATCATCCCCCGCCCACTGCGGAGAACAGAAGAATACTTTTCTCATTCTATTCTTTCTATAATTCCAGCTGTCATTCTTCCAGAATGAAGAGCTTTCCTTTGTCAGTGGGAGATAAACTAGGCTTCCTCTTAAGATGGTCAAGCTAAACAATGCTCAGCTCTTTCTTGGTAATGGCCAATTTTCAGAAAAGAAAAAAAAATTGAGGTTGGCGAGATTTCTTTAGCGTTTTCATTTGGGCTTTGCCCCAGTAAGCCCTGCCCACGGCTTGCTGCTCAGCGCAGGTGCTGACCTCTGCTTGCTTATAAACTGAAGACGGGCACATTCCCTGCCACCCATTAGGGCCTAAACGTAATTCTATTCGCTGCTGGTTTTATTTAGTCTTTGCTGATGTGCCTGGTTTGTAGGTGGTCATGTGAAGAGAGATTCAAATTTTGGCCCACCACACTCTTCTGGGAATAAAAAGGCCCTCCATAATTTTGAATATACATATCCCCTGCACACCATCGGTCCCATCTATGTTTTTCCTTTGTGATTTGTTTTAGTCATTGTGTACATATTTTCTTCTACTTTTACATTATTTCATGTTGCTGCTTATATTTTTAAGCCAGCTGGAATTAACTTCACTGCATTGTATCAGGCAAGAAGAGAAAAGAGCCAATTTTCCCATCACAGTTTCTTCAGTAATCGGTCTTTTCTCTAGTGGTGTGTGTTCCCTTAACCTGTGTCAGTAGATTCTTGTATTCTTATACACTATGTACATTACTTAGCTTCATGCATGCACTAGACTATACTATCTTTTTATTTTAAAAAAAATATATTTTATTGATTTTTCACAGAGAGGAAGGGAGAGAGATAGAGAGCTAGAAATGTCGATGAGAGAGACACATCAACCAGCTGCCTCTTGCACACCCCCTACCGGAGATGTGCCCGCAACCAAGGTACATGCCCTTGACCGGAATCGAACCCGGGACCTTTCAGTCCGCAGACTGACACTCTACCACTGAGCCAAACCGGTTTCGGCTATACTGTCTGTTTAAAAGACTAGTGTTGCTTCCTCTTTTCATGCAGACGAGCTTCTGAGTAATTTGACAAGCTCCCTAGACCAGTGATCGACAAACTCATTAGTCAGCAGAGCCAAATATCAACAGTACGACGCCTGAAATTTCTTTTGAGAGCCCAATTTTTTTAAACTTAAACTTCTTCTAAGGCCACTTCTTCAAAAGAATACCAGGCGGTGGCATTTTGTGGAAGAGCCACGCTCAAGGGGCCAAAGAGCCACGTGTGGCTCTCGAGCCACAGTTTGCCGACCACTGCCCTAGGCCACGCCTGGGGAATGGACAGGTTGGAAGGCGAACATCAGTCGTTTTCAGTTTCCTCTTGGGAAGGAGGAAAAGTCAGACCCACGGAGAGGCTGGTGCGGGGCTCCTCGGCAGGATCCCCGGCCAGTGGAGGGGAAGCCCCTCAGTGGGCATGACCCCATCCCACCGTGCCCCACGGCTGGCCTGTGGAGGGAGACGGCCAAGGTCAGGATGGGCTGCTGGCTCGTTACCTTCACAGAGCTGGTGGTGGTGGTGGTCGTTGAGAGGTCCGCCTCCGACTCCGCCTCTCTTTTGTCCTCCAGCAGGGCCAGCTCTTCGGAGAGCGGGATCAGAAACACAAAATGCTTCATGATTTCCGTTGAGGCCAAGGGCAGCCGCTTCAGAGGGTAGGAGACGAGTGAGAATAAGACCGGAGGCGGGATGGGCACTCCAGAGGAGCCCAGGCCCAGGTAGTCTAGGATCTAAAGGAAAAACCGGTCGTTAATTTGCTGCGCAGAAGGCGGGTTACCTCTCCCCTCCCTCCCCAGAGGACAGGGCGGTTCAGACTCTCTCTCTCCCCCCCCCCCCCCAGCCTCTCCCTCAGCGCTCTCAGCAGATGCTTCCTAGTGTTTCAACGTAGAAAAAGTTTGTCCCCAGAGCAAAAGGCGGTAATCACCTCTGCCAAAGGTGTCTTTTGGTTTTGCAATACTTTTCGTTTCTAGGAACATAAAAGCTATCTAATAGTATAATTTCTGTCAGTGTGGGAAGCTTGTGGGGAAAAAAAGATTTTTGAGTGGTGGAGCCTGTTGCTTCATCCCACATCTGCCGGCCTTGTCAGCATGTAACTCTGCAGGTGGCTTTTTATGAGGTTAGACCAGCCGTGGGCAAACTACGGCCCACGGGCTGGATCAGGCCCATTGGGCCGTTCTATCCGGCCCGTGGAGCCGAAAGAGCAGAGGGTTCTCTTGCTCTCCCCTCCGCTCCTTCACCAGCAGCCCAAGATGAGAGTGCCAGCATGGTCAGGTTGCTTTTGTTCTGGAACCTCCGGTCCAGCTTAAGAACCCATGGTGGCCCTCGAGTCAAAAAGTTTGCCCACCCCTGGTTATCAGACGGAATAACTTTGATCTGCAGAACGTTGTAAGGATTGTCACCCAGCGGAAAAAGGCCTCTTTAAGCCATTAATGTCTTATCTCAGAGGGCTATCGGAGGTGAAGGGAGTTAAGGGGATGTAGATGTTAATGCAGAAAGAAGGTCCTTCGTGACCATTATTAGCACAGGACCCGCTATACCTGAGTGGTTACATCTCCATCCTGGAGAAGGATCTGTACCTGTTCCACTTTGGGAAGCTTGTCGTTCTCCAGGGTCTGCTTCCAGTAGGAGCCTTCCAGGTCGGGGGTCTGGATATTTATGAACGGCACGCCCAGGTCCTTCTTCCCTTCCTGGTCCTCCTCCCGGTCCGCCTCTCCTCCGTCCGGCAGCTCCTCCAGTGCCCGCAGCCGCTCCAGCCGCTCCCTCTCGGCCCTCTCCCGCTCCAGGCGCTCCCTCTCCGCCCGCTCCTTCTCGGCGCGCTCCCGCTCGCGGTCCTTGCGGCCTTTGCGCCCACCCGACGGAACCTGGCGCTGGTCATCGGGCTCGTGGACCAGTTCCTCAGCCCCAAGGTGAGGTACCTGAATTCCCTGCTTCCGGTCCCAATACACGAGGACGTTCTGGATGTCCTTCAGAGTCAGCTCATAGGTCTTAAACTTCTGGGCCAACGGCTTGTCGGCTTCCTTCTGGAGGTCGCCGTCACTGTCCTCTTGTTCCTGGGCCAGGGGAAACCCAATGACGCTGTTATCTGCCCCTTGGGTCTTTTTCTTCTTGTTCAGGTCCTCCTTTTCACCCGCTCCCTGGTCCTTCTCAGAACCTTTCGCTTCTACCGATTCCATCTTGCCTTCTACTTTGGAAAGGGTAAGCGCCTAGAAGGCAAAACATGTAACACGGGCTTAAAACGGTTCCTTCAAGGGAGGGCAAGTCACAGAGTCACATGAAAAAGGCCAAGAGGAGGTTCTGTTTTGTAAGAAGTCCTCACAGGATTCCAGCCACTGACACACACTGGGCACCATGGTGCCTGAGAATCACCGTGGGGACTTTTTATCAAAATGTCCATTCTGTGGTCCTCCCTTGGTACAAGATCTACAGCCGGGCACAGTGACTTTGGTATGCATTCTCGTTGAGGGCTGGTAGGCATTCGGGAAGAGATGACCCGAAATGGCCCCTCTACCACCTGCTTTCGGGTGCCCTGTGAGAGAGGCACAGGGGTTGTGGTCACTGACGCTTGCTCACCCGCCGGGACCAGTCGGCACCTTGTCTGGCTTTCCCTTCACTCTCAGAACTCACAGTGCTGAACGAGCCACCGTGCACCGGGCCAGCTGCACACCTCCGCCATGATGGCCACCTGGGCGCTGCTTGGGCTGCGCTGCCCCTTCCCCGTCACAGTGGACATAGATGTGACCCCCGAGCTTGGCAGGTTGAAACGCTGATGGTCCTAGTTCTGCAAGGACAAACTTATGGCTGAACTTCTTTCTGGACAGTTATTGCCAAGGGCAAGCTCACTCACTGACTTGGGAACTTACTGGAGGCACATCTTTACTACCAGCCTCTTTAGCACACCGTCCAGGGGACTTTAAGAGACAGTGGGAAGAGCAAGGGCTGTGGTCAGACATACCTGGGTGAGATCCTGGAGTTTTGACTTCCTTTCTCTCAACCTCAAATGGGGTTCCTGTCTTTGAACCTCAGAGGGTAGGTGGGGGGGGGGGGTCAGGATGTCAAAAATGACAGGCTTAGGTGGGACTCGCGGGACCACGCTGGGGAGACACCGCTCGGGAAGACGGTCCTTCCTCATTGAGCCAAAGTGAGTCTCAAACTCCGGGAACCGTGCTCAGAATGGACCACGGGAGTAGGGGAAGGAGGCCTTCGGTTTGGCAGTGTAAGCCATAGGGGTGGAGTCTCGGGACACAGAGGTGAGGACTGAGGTTCCGCCCGAGCGCCCGCCTCCCCGATTTTGTGCCCCAGACGCCCCCTCCCCCCTCCCAAAGAGGCCTGGGACCCCTGCATCTGTGGTCCGACAGTTTGGCTTGAAGAAATAAAGCGGAGCGCCTATAGTCACGCTGCTAAACTACTAAAATCAAGTTTCAGTTGAGTTTAGGAGGAAATGATTCTGTTGTTTTTAACCGGCCTGCAAACGGAAACTTGTGAACTTCCCAGCCCGGTGAAAACGCCTGCATCTACATCATCAGACTTTCAGATATGCGTCTGATAACTCCCTGAATAGCAAACAAAAGAATGTTCGAGGATCACCAAGAGAGCCAACCCAAAGGCTAAGAATGCAGGACTGATTCTTCTTAAAAAAAAAAAAAGTCTCCTCAGACAATTCCAAAAAATTCAAGAGGGAGGAACACTTCCAAACTCCTTCAATGAAGCCAGCATCACCCTAATACCAAAACCAGATAAAGATAACACAATGAAAGAGAATTACAGGCCAATATCCCTCATAAACATAGATGCCAAAATCCTCAACAAAATTCTAGCAAATCGGCTCCAACAGAACATCAGAAAGATCATACACCATGACCAAGTAGGATTTATTCTCTGAATGCAAGGATGGTACAATATCCGCAAATCAATAAACGTGATACATCACATAAACAAACTGACAGTTAAAAATCATATAGTCATATCAATTGATGCAGAAAAAGCATTTGACAAAATCCAACATCCTTTCCTGATAAAAACTCTCAACAAGGTGGGAGTACAAGGATCATACCTCAACATAATAAAAGCTATATATGATAAACCCACAGCGAACATCATACTCAATGGGCAAAAACTAAAACCATTCCCCCTAAGAACAGGAACAAGACAGGGATGCCCACTCTCACCACTTCTGTTTGACATAGTACTGGAAGTACTAGCCATTGCAATTAGAGAAGAAGAGGAAATAAAAGGCATCAAAATTGGAAAAGAAGAAGTGAAGTTGTCCCTATTTGCAGATGACATGATATTGTACATAAAAAATCCAAAAGACTCCATCAAAAAACTAATAGACTTAATAAACGAATTTGACAATGTAGCAGGATACAAAATCAACGCCAAGAAATCTATGGCATTTCTATACACCAATAGTGAACTCATAGAAACAGAGACTAAAAAAGCAATCCCATTTACCATCGCACCAAAAAATTGAGATACCTAGGAATAAACTTAACTTAGGAGGTAAAAGACCTATATGCTGAAAACTACCCGACACTGAAAAAAGAGATAGAGGAAGATGTAAACAGATGGAAGAACATACCATGTTCATGGATTGGTAGAATCAACATCATCAAAATGTCCATACTTCCCAAAGCAATTTATAAGTTCAACACACTCCCTATTAAAATACCAACAACATACTTCACAGACCTAGAAAGGACTCTCCAAAAGTTCATTTGGAACAATAAAAGACCCCGAATAGCCTCAGCAATTCTGAGAAAGAAGAGTAAAGTAGGAGGTATCTCAATACCAGATTTCAAGCTGTATTACAAAGCCACTGTTCTCAAAACAGCCTGGTACTGGCACAAGAACAGACATATAGATAGATCAATGGAATAGATTAGAGAATCCAGATATCAATCCAAATCAATATGCTCAATTAATATTTGACAAAGGAGGCACGAGCATACAATGGAGTCAAGACAGTCTCTTCAGTAAATGGTATTGGGAAAATTGGTCAGATACATGCAAAAGAATGAAACTAGAGCACCAACTTACTCCATACACAAAAATAAATTTGAAATGGTTACAGGACTTAAACATAAGACAGGAAACCATAAAAATACTAGAGGCATCCACAGGCAGCAAAATCTCAGATATATGCCAAAAGAATTTCTTTACTGATACTTCCCCTAGGGCAATGGAAGCTAAAGAGAGAATGAACAAATGGGACTACATCAAAATAAAAAGCTTTATTACAGCAAAAGAAACCACCAACAAAACAAGAAGTCCCACGGTATGGGAGAACATATTTGCAAATGATATCACTGATAAAGGTTTAATCTCCAACATCTACAGACAGCTTATACAACTCAATAAAAGGAAATGAATGAGCCAATTAAAAAATGGGAAACGGACCTGAATAGAATCCTCTCAAAAGACGACAGAAGGAAGGCCAAGAGGCACATGAAAACATGCTCAAAGTCACTAATCATCCGAGAGATGCAAATCAAAACAACAATGCGATACCATCTCTCACCTGTCAGAATGGCCAACATCAACAAAACAACAAACGACAAATGTTGGCGAGGTTGTGAAGAAAAAGGAACCCTCGTGCACTGCTGGTGGGATTGCAGGTTGGTGCAACCACTGTGGAGATCAGTATGGAGCTTCCTCAAAAAACTGAAAATGGAACTCCCATTTGACCCAGTAATCCCACTACTAGGAATATACCCTAAGAAACCAGAAAGGATATATGCACCCCTATGTTCATAGCAGCACAATTTACAATAGCTAGGATTTGGAAACAGCCTAGGTGCCCGTCAGCAGATGAATGGATCAGAAAACTATGGTACATCTACACGATGGAATACTATGCGGCCATAAAAAGGAAGGAATTCTCATCATTTGCAGTAACCTGGATGGAATTGGAGAGCATCATGCTGAGTGAAATAAGCCAGTCAATGAAAGAGAAACACCACATGACTTCACTCATTTATGGATATTAAAGAACATTATAAACTAATGAATAGAAAGATAGATATAGAGACAGTAAAACAACAAGCAGACTGTTAAATGACAGTGGGGGGGGGGTAGGGAGATCTGGGGGAGATAAGAGATCAACCGAAGGACTGGTATGCATGCATATAAGTACAACCAATGGACACAAAACTCTGGGGAGGGAGGGCATGTATGGATGGGGGGGCAATGGTAAGCTATGTACACATATAATACCTTAATAAATTAAAAATAAATAAATAATTAAAAAGATATAAAAAATGTACTTTTTACTGTAAGAACCCTCAGCTTTTCTGTTTTCTCCTGCCCAGGTGTATTTCTGGTTGAAACCTTGAATAAATCTCTATATTTTCTATCTAAAAAAAAAAAATGACAAGTTTACATGAAGCATAAGCCCAGAGCTTAGCACACCACCATTGCTCCACAGATGTTGGTCCCTTTCCTCCTACCTTCTGCTCCAACATAAAACCCACCTAAGTAGAACCGGGTCAGTTTTCTGGGGGGAAAGGTGCTGGACTGAAGGGCCGGTTACAATGGTCGGTCCCCTCTGCTTTCTCCCAGGGGAAGGAGCAAGGAGGGCTGCTACCTGCCGGCTGGGCTGAGATTTCTTCAGGGCTGGCTCATCCTTTGTTGTTAGTTGCTTTGTCTTCCTGGTCTTCTTTTTCTGCTCATCTTCTTCCTTCTGCCGCTCAAGCTCCTGTTGTAGCTTCTTTTCATGCAACTCCCTTGCCAACCTCTCCAGTTCCCTTTGTGAACCAGACAGAGAAAGCTGAGCTCAGAGGCCACCCGCTCGAGCCCCTCCCTGTCTGGGACTGCTGGGTGGAAGGTGAGGGGGTTCGTGAGGGATGGGAACATGTGGCAGAATGGTCATTAAAAGAAAACAAACAAACAAGGAAAGCTCGGAAACGAGGAAGGGAGGAAGGAAAAGAGAAAGGAAAAAGGAAGGGAAAGGGTGGCTCACATCTATCTTTGAATGGTCTTTCAGCAAAAACAGATGAACTGAAACTCAACTAAGAGCTCTCACTTAGGCCTGGCTGGTGTGGCTCAGTGGTTGATCTATGAACCAGGAGGTCATGGTTCAATTCCTGGTAAGGTCACATGCCCGGGTTGTGGGCTCGATCCCCAGTCGGAGGCCTGCGGGAGGCAGTCGATGGATGATTCTCTCTCACCATTGATGTTTCTATCTCTCTCTCCCTCTCTCTTCCTCTCTGAAATCAATAAAAATATATTTTAAAAAAGAGTTCTCAGTTAATTTGTATTTCTATTCCAACCTCCTTTCCTAGGAGAGCAAGGCAATAGCAGAAAGTAGGCTTGATGTTTTAAAAGAGGCTCTCAAAGGTTGCTCTGATAGTAGTACAGTATTCCAGCTTCCTACCCTGTCATTTTATGTTCAGAGCGCAAGAAATGGTGTTTTTAATAGCAGTCCCTACCATGGCTAGCATTGGAGCTGAGAGCCACATTCCTCTCCTCTCCCTTTCCCTTCCTGCTATGAATTCAGCTGTGCCTGCCCTGCTACGAATGGCAATGCAGGCATCAGTGTGAACACATGTGGAGGGAACAGCATCTCTGGCATTACAAAACCCATCTATTTTTATCTCCAGGAATTCCAGGTTGTTCTTTGTTGCTGTGGCTCTCCACTCACTGAAGCTGACTCATAATTACTGTGTGTGTGTGTGGCATGTGACACACAGGTCATTGCTGAGCTCTGATGACCAGATTTGCATTTTCTAAGTCTACCTTCAGATGAATGCCTGAAAGCAATGGCCTGAGTAAGAAAAAAGAGATTCCTTTGGGATTCCAGAATGAGGCTTTCAGACCCCTGAAAGACAGGCATTTTACGGTGGACCAAGCAGAGGAAGAACTGAGGGCCTCCTGCAGGCCATTTGGGGGCTAGTGGGAGGAGCCTGGGGGTGGAAGGAAAAGGCAGAAGGAAGTAAAACTGCAGGCCAGTATCTTGGCTCTGCCCTCTCCAATGCTGGCATCCTAGGGAGTGGTAGGAAACGGGACCCCCTTCCTCCAGCACATCGGAAGGCAACAAGGACATATATCCCGCTGCCTGAAACTGCAGCCCTGCATCTGCTGGGCCCCAGGGGATGTGGAGGGGGTCCGGTCATTCCCACGTGGTCCCAGAGATGGGCCCAGAAGGGGCTGACAGGGCTGGCTGGGAGCGCGCTCTGGTCTTTGTCAGCTGCTCAGGCCGAGGATCAAGCTGGAGGGGCAGCCAGACCTCAGGGGATGGACGGCACCACCCGGGGCCAAGCTGATGGCCAGGGAAGGAGGAGAAATGGCCGAGTTCTGGGGAGCAACCACCATGCCCCCGTGCAGAGAGTGGTCCCTGGTCACCACAGCTAGGGCACGGTGGTCGGGGAAGCCAATGGAAGCCCTAGGATAGCACTGGGGCCAAAAGCCCCTCCCCCGTTACATTGCAGAGCCTTCACCCAGCCCCAATGTCCCTGAGAGAGGAGGAGGAAGAGGAGAACGGAGAGGCCCTGGATGGGCTGTGGACCCCGTGGGAGATGCTCCCGGGGGAACTGCTCTGCTCGGGCCAGCCCTTGATTCTAACCTCTTCTTCCTTTCCCGCAGGGCCTGCTGAACCTCTCGATTGAACGTGATTTTCTCCTCCTCTGTCAAGGCATCATACTCTTCCTCATCCATGTTCTGGAGACGCTCCTTCTCTTTTTCAAGCGCCTCCCTCTGTTTCTGCTCTGTGGAGGGGGGGAGGGAGGGGAAGGGGAGGAAAGTCACACCCTGCTTGCAGCAGGGAGAGGTGGCTGGGGTGGCAGCAGCATGCCTGGTCTCTGGTGGGGCTCCCTCAGTCACACAGTTCCAAAGCCAGTCTCCACCTGTGGCTGGCTGACTAGTGGCCCCAGAGGACATGGGTGTCCTGATCCCCAGAGCCCACGCCTATGTCCCCTGACGATGTAAGAAGGATGTGGCAGATGTGATGACGCTAAGGACCTTGGGTTGGAGAGCTTTTCTTGGATTATCTGAGTGAACCCAATACAATCAGAAAGGGCCAGAATCAGAGAAGGTGATGGGGTGATGAAGCAGAGGGAGAGTCGACGTGACAGCAGAAACAAAACGCCAGTGGGCTGTGAGGTAGGGATCATAAGCCAAGGAAACAGCAGGCCTCTAGGAAGTGGGAAAGGGAAGGGAAGGGAAGGGAAGGGATTCTCTCCTGGAGCCTCCAAAGGAGTAGAGCCCTGCTGACACCTCGATTCTAGGACTTCTGACCTCCTGACCGTAAGATAAACACATCTGTATTGTTTTAAGTCACCATGTGTGTGGTAATTTGTTACAGCACTGATAGGAAATATACCACCCTTTCTGAGCATAGCCGCTGAAGAGGTCAGGGCGACAGAACTCAGGATCATCTTCCATGCCTGCCGATTCGGGTCCAGAGTGTGGTTCACACTCAGCACAAAGGTAGCTGGCTTCTTGTTCACACGCCACCCACTGGCACGACAGCCTTGCCTTACACTCTCGTTTTAGCTCTGGGATCAGAGATCTGCATTTGAGTCCTTTTCCCAACACTTACCAAGGGACAGAAGCAGGAAAAGCCTTAGCATTTTGCAGACCTTACTAACTTGCCATGTGATCTTACTTACTATCGCTGAGCCTCATTTTCCCTCATCTGTAAAATGGAAACAACACACCATGTGAAGACGTCTAATAGGTACACAAGGTCTGCTTGCACAGCCTGGTAACACGGTGGGCTAACATGTAGACTGTGTTTCGTAACGCTTAGCAACACCTCTAGTTGTACAGGAACTGCTGAAACAAAAATAAAAACTAAAACCAACAAGCTAACCCGCCACCCGAGTCAAGATGGGACGTGTGGTGTGTTCCCCTGGGGTCAGCTGTAGTTCCGGAGAAGATGAGTGTGAGCCGTGAGATCCTGGGTGAAAGAGGGCTTGTGCCTGTTGTGAGAAGAGCCAAGTCTACCCTCCCCTCTGTAATTTCTCCACAGGTCCTTTCTGCCTCAGTTTCCTCACACGCAAAGTGGACGAAATAAGAACTCCCAGACACCTTATGGGGCAGAGGTTGGGCACCCATGAGATGGCAAATGTAATAGTTTCATTTAAGCCCAATGGGTTATCATGCCAAGGAAGCTTTTTTTTTTTTTTAAAGGCAGATGCTTATAGGCAAAGGAAAGACTTGCGAGGGCCTGTGAAGGACAGCCAGGAAGGGGAGGGGCCTTGCCTTCTTGCTCCTTTTTGGCTTTTTCCTGGGCCTTCATGGCTGTGTAATCCTGGGCCATGTTGAGGAGGTAGATGTGCTCCCGGTTGCCAATGGCCTTCAGCAGGCAGAGGAGAGCGAGGGCCGCGTTCCGAGCAAAGAGTGTCTCGAGGCTGTCAAACACCACTCCCAGGCAGCAGTCACTCACCTGAAACCAGAGAGAACAGAGGCAGTTACCATGGCCACCGGGCCATCTGCTCTCTGTAGAGCTGCTTGTTCTTCTGCCCGTGCTTTTCCTGGAGCTGCAATCGCTTCTGCAAACCTACTGAGCCCCGGTGAAAGCACCATTCAACTACCTGTTAAATTCAAGGAGCTGTTATAAAATAAAAGAGGAAAGTAAAAATATTTGATCAGACATGGAAGAGCGTCATCATTGTACATACTTAAAGAGCAAAGGGTCTATGCTGTCTCTATAGAAACAAAGAAAACAAACTAAATGTTAAAGTGTTGGTCTGGGAAGACCCAGGAGAGCCAGGGAAGGAGGATGTACATAAAGATGTCCTCTTGGGCAGGGTCATAGGCAGGAAGGACAGAGGTAGCGGATGGGCCACTCTTAGTGGTATTACCGTCTTGGAGTGTAATGCTTTTGATACTATTAACCATTCAAGAATAGTCTCATTGCATGGCAGTCTTACTCAAAGTGTAGTGCATTGACTGGCCACCACTGACTTCCTTTGGGATTTTCCAGTGATTCACGACCTTTAATCTGGATTCATGAAATACCTGCGTGAAATACCGTAAGTGACCTGCTTGCTCAAGTGAGTTGAGGGTGATGGTGAACATAGCAGCAGTCCAAACATTACATAAGTCATTTCCAGGAACAACATTCCTCCTCTGCTGGGAACCTCAAGTCTGATTTTATTGTATCTAAACTAGAGGTCCAGCTCATGGAAATTCATGCACTGGAGTGGGGTAGGGGAGGTCCCTCAGCCCAGCCTGCCCCCTCTCATAGTCTGGGAGCCTCGGGGGTGGGAGATGACCCAGCAATCAGGGGAAGGCGACGCCCCACCACACCTCTGCTGCTGCCACTGCTGGCAGCACAAGCCTCGGGTGGCCCTGGGAAGCTGGGCAGCCACCATCCGAGGCTTGCCTGCATCTCGGGCTGGCCCTGGGTGGCTGGGGGGCTGAGGGGACTGGGTGCCGCCATCTTGTAGCATGGCAGTCAATTAGCATATTCCCTCCTATTGGCTGTAGGTGCTGCCATCTTTGAGGGCGGGGCAACAATTAGCATATTCCCTCCTTTTTTGGCTGTGGGAGCTGCCATCTTTGCAATGGCATGAGGGTCAATTAGCATATTCCCTCTTTGTTAGATTGGATGTGCAATTAATATTGTGCCCAGTTTGCAAAACCAAAGCAAACACACAGCTGTGGGACCTGTTGAGCAGTTTTACTCTCTGTAAACCCCAAGCAGCCAGCAGGCTTAAGTGATGCTCTCCCAAACCCTGCTGATCTTGTTAACACTTATAAAAATTTAAAAAATAGCTGAAACCAGTTTGGCTCAGTAGTGGAACGTCAGTCTGCGGACTGAGGGATCCTGGGTTCAATTCCAGTCAAGGCCATGTACATTGGTTGCGGGCACATCCCCAGGGGGGATGTGCAAGAGGCAGTTGGTCTATGTTTTTCTCTCATTGATGTTTCTAGCTCTCTATCTCTCTCCCTTCCTCTCTGTAAAAATATCAATAAAATATATATTAAAAAAATAGAAACAGTTACTGTGTTTTGGACTTTAAAAGCAATATATCATTGCTCAGCTGGTATGACTCAGTGGTTGAGTGTCAATCTATGAACCAAGAGGTCCCAGTTCGAATCCCAGTTAGGGCACATGCCCAGGTTGAGGGCTCTATCCCCAGTAGGGGGTGTACAGGGGACAGTCAATTAATGATTCTCTCTCATCACTGATGTTTCTATCTCTCTCTCCCTTTCCTTTCCTCTCTGATATCTATAAAAATGTATTTTACAAAAGCAATAGATCATTGTAAAACAATTCAGAAATGAAGACTAAAAAACTATAGTTATCCAAAGATAACCACAGTTAACATGTACTTTGAGTTTTTACTATGTGTACGATATATATTTATATATTTTTACAGGAATGTAATTGTGCTTTACATACTATTTCACAATCTGCTTTTCTTTCCTTTTTAATTTGTCAATTACAGTTGACATTCAATATTATTTTATGTTAAGTTTCAGGTGTATAGCATAGTGGTTAGACATTTATATAATTTACAAAGTGATCCCCCCATAAGTCTAGTACCCACCTGGCACCATACGCAGTTATTACAATACTAGAGGCCCGATGCATGAAATTCGTGCAAGAGTGAGCCTTTCTTCCCCTGGCTGCCAGCACCGGCTTCTCTCTGGCACCTGGGACCCAGGCTTCCCTTGTAGCCCCAGCTACGTCCAGAAGGTCATCCAGAAGGATGTCCAGTCTAATTAGCATATTACACTTTTATTATTATAGACTAGGGGCCCGATGCACGAAATTCATGCAAGGGGTTCGGCCCTTGCAGCTCCGGCTTCCTCTGGAAGGTTGTCCAGACGGTCGTTCTGCTGCTCGGTCTAATTAGTATATGAACTCTCTGTTCCATAGGATTAATGGCTCTATCCCCTGTGCTGTACTTTACACCCCTGTAACTATTGTGTGACTACTAATTGTAGTTCTCGATCCTTTCACCCAGCCCCCAAGTCCCCTTCCCATCTGACAACCTTCAGTTTATTCTCTATTTTTATGAGTCTCTTTCTGTTTTGTTTGCTTATTTTATTCTTTAGATTCCACATATAGTGAAATCATATGGAACATAACCTGCCTTTCTCACTTAATAGCATATTAGAAACAAACTTTTACAGCAATTAACATGTCTCCAAATTTTAACTCTGAACGGCTCCACCTTACAGTTTTTTTTTAAATAATATTTTATTGATTTTTTACAGAGAGGAAGAGAGAGGGATAGAGAATTAGAAACATCGATGAGAGAGAATCATCGATTAGCTGCCTCTTGCACACCCTCTACTAGGGATGTGCCCGCACCAAGGTATATGCCCCTGACTGGAATCGAACCTGGGACCTTTCAGTCCACAGGCTGACGCTATATTCACTGAGCCAAACTGATTTCAGCTCCACCTTACAGTTTTAAAACCACCACGGAGGGCTGTGGCATGACTCTTCTGATCACTGGTCCTTCAAAGTGAGTGGCTCCCGGCAGCAGACTGAGCTAGGGCCAGGGACTGGCTCAGGGCTGCCAAAAGGACACGTAAATGACTGGTGAGGGTGAGGAAACCCATCTTTCCTCTCCAGGGCCCGGGGTTCTGCGCTGCTGTGGGCAACGAGGGCTTGGTCTCGGCACGGCCTGGGGAAGGTGGGTGAGCCCTGCGGCTCCATGCACGCGTGTGGACGCACCTGCATGCGGTCGGCCAGGATCTGCACCAGTATTTCCTCAGGGAGCACACAGCTGAGGAGGCCCGTCTCACCTCCGATGCTGGTGCTGACGCTAAGCCTGCGCGGCGTGGGCCCCGAGGGGAGAGGACTGGAGGAAATCTGTTGAGAGAAGGTTCAGAAGTTAGAACCCAGCTTGGTGTCCACACAGCTTCTACACATATGAGCCACGTGTCCTCGGGAAAGTCATATCGTCTCTCTGGGCCTCACTTCCTCATCTGTGAAATGGGGATATTTCTATCTTCCTCAAAGGATTGCTATACGCCTTGAGTGGGAACACTGTGGGGGGGTGCTTTGTGTCTGCACTGAACAGCACCCATTTGTTCTTTCAATCAAACCTTCTTTGAGCACCTACTACGCACCAGGGTCTCCTCCAGTACCAGGGACACAGACAACACACAAGCCTGGCAATGCTGCTGCCAGTCTGGTCCTTGCATTCAAGTGGGGGAGACAGAAAAGGGACAGATGAATATGCAAATCAGTGATAATTTCACATAGCAATGAATGCCAGGGAGAAAATGATCAGGTAAGGGAATAAAAGGCAATGACAGGGTTGGACAATGGCTATTTAGAAAGGGTGGTCACATGACCTTGGTATGAGAGAATATGAAAGAGCAAGACAAGATCCTGCGGAGAAGCGTCTTTCTGAGAGGAAAGAGCGAGTTCCCCCACCACGACTGCATGTGTGGGCATTTGGGGAGCGCGAGGGAGCCAAGCCCATTGGGAACTGAGTGAGCAGTGGGAAAGGTGGTCAGGCTTGAAGTCAAAGACATAGGCAGGCCAGAATAGGCAGGGCTTGTCAACTATGGTAAGAAATGTGAATGCTATTCCAAGTATTATAGGAAGTTGTTGGCATGTTATAGTCAGACAAATGATTAGACTTTTATTTTTTTTATTTAAAAAATGTGTTTTTAAACATTTATTTCAGGGAGAGGAAGAAAGAGGGAGAGAAGAGTAGAAACATCAATGATGAGAGAGAATCACGGAGTGGCTGCCTCCTGCATGCCCCCTACTGGGGATGGAGCCCACAACCTTGGGCATGTGTTCTGATCGGGAATCAAACCATGACCTCCTGGTTCAAAGGGTGACACCCAACCACTGAGTCACACTGGCTGGCTGGACTTTTATTTATTTATTTATTTATTTATTTAAAAATATATTTTATTAATTTTTTATAGAGAGGAAGGGAGAGAGATAGAGAGCTAGAAACGGCAATGAGAGAGAAACATTGACCAGCTGCCTCTTGCACACCCCCTACTGGGGATGTGCCCGCAACCAATGTACATGCCCTTGACCGGAATCGAACCCGGGACCTTTCAGTCCACAGACCGACGCTCTACCACTGAGCCAAACCGGTTTTGGATGGACTTTTATTTTTAAGAGAGCGTTCTACCTGCTGCATGAGGCGACAGGAGTGGCAGTAGAAAGGCTAGAGGGTCATATATCTCCATGGTCAAGGCAGGAGATGATAGCAGCAGGACGCTCACAGTAGAGGTGGTAAGAAGTGGCTGATATAGGATATATTTAGGAATAGAGCCAATAGGATTTGAGATGAGACATGAAAGAAAGAGAGGCATCAAGAATGACTCCTTGAGTGTTGATCTGAGAATATTGAAAAGTGGTGAAATTATTTATTAATAAAGAAAAGTATTGCTTTTTTTGGTATTGTTTTGTTTTATTCTTTTTTTGGGGGAGCAACAACCACTTTTCTCAACATATAAATTTTGAGATCCCCTTAAGCCATTAGATAGAGATATTAAATGTGATTTGGGTATATGAACCTAAGCATGGGGAGAAATTAGAGCTAAAGATAGAAATTTGAGGGTCCTAAGCATATTGAAAATATTTAAGCATTTTAATATTTAAGAAAACATTGAAGTACACGAGGAAAATATTTAAGTATTTAACTAATGAACTGGATGAGATTACCTATAAAGAAAAGGTAGATACAAAAAAAGTAAAAAAGAGTAGATGACTTAGTCTTGGCTTTACTCTGAAAAACTAGGTTATATGAAGATATAGAAGTGGAGAATCATTAATGAGGTAGAGGGAAAGTAGAAGAGTATGGTGTTTTGGAAGCCAAGTGAAGAAAGCCTTTCTGGAGGAGGGGTTATCAGCTGCCAAGAGATCATGTAAGATGAGGACAAAAAACTGGATTGGCATGATGAATGCCAATGACCTTGGGATGAGTCGCCAGAGCAGTGGTGAGGACAAGGGCCTCATTGGAATAGGCGGGAGAGAGAAAGGTGGTGAGGACAAGGAAGCACTCATGCAGCTATTCTTTGAGAGAGAAACTGAAAGATGAGGTAATACTGGAGGGGAACCTGGGATCATGGGAAAGTATTTTTTTTTAAAGATTTTAAGATGTTTTAAGAAATATAATAAAGCATGTATAGATGCCGATGGGAAGAATCCAATGTACAGGGGAAATAAACGAATGGTAGAGAGAGGGGACCGCTGCAGGAATTTAGCTCTCGGGTAAGAGAGAAGGGATCAGATCCAGTTGCAGGGCCTTGGATGAGAGCAGGGACCGTTACTCAGCTGTAAGGAAGACATTGGCCTAGGATCAAGGCTGCCTGGTAGATTTGGTGGTGGGAGGATAGGGCGTTGTCTTCTGGTTGTTGCTAAGATCCGTCATCTTCTGATCATTAGCCAAGAATGAGGAAGAGGTTTGGAGAGTGATGACAACCAATAAAATAGTTAGTTTGAAGAGATAGAGGGCAAATTTGCTATGACAGACCAAAGGGTTGGCTTGAGATTTGTAGTCTTCAGCTTAAATTAAGACCAGTCAGGAGAGATGAGCGTTTCCTCCAGCTATGTTCAGCTGTCCTGAATGGAGAAGGTGGAGAATTGGGTCTCCCAGGGCTAAAGTTTTGCTTGAAAAGAACTAAGGAAGGGAAGGGGCAAAGGGAGTGGCAATAGTGACAGACCACAGAATCCAAATAAGAAAGGAAGAGAAGAGGGGGTGGTGAGCAGTGAACACATGGACTGGATGCTTTGGTGAGTAAGTCATGTGAAAATTTGGAAGATGGTTGTTGGAAAGTAGAATGTGCGCCAGAGGGATCCTGGAGTTTATGGGTAAAATGAACCAAGTCTAGGCGGTGGTCACAGTGGTGAATAGCTGAGGGTCCCATGGAATTGAGAAGTGAACGTGTTGCATTAAACATCACTCAAAAGGTCAGGATTTCCAGCTGGTGCTTTCTTAGAACAAGGTAATTTTTGAATAAATTACCTTATCTTATAGGTCATGTCTTCATTACATAACATATTATACATTTCTTCCCACTTGCAACGGATGACTGCACATCATCAGAGAGCTCGGGCTCTTGGAGAATGTTAGAAGACCAAACGGCCATCTCCCTCTGGGTAAAGCCCTCTTACGGTGTGACCGTTGTCCAAATGGTTGGAGGCCTGTCACACTGGAGCCGTGCAGGCAGCCACATGCGGGGATCTGTGAGGTCTGGTTTCTATTGTGAACTCTGACAGGTTTTAAGTTCCCTATTCAGTGAAAGGGGATTGAAATCCGCATCGGGATTTTCTGTTGCCTTTGATATATTCTGAAAAGCCTTACTTCACTGTTCAGATGGACCGAACCAAACCAAAGGAAATGGTCCCCCTTAACACCCTATTAAATACAAATATATGGCTTTTAGTTCATCCGTCCATACATATGTGGAGAACACATGTTAGATATTGGAAAAGAGGGTTAAAAGCATGTTGTTTCAAAATAAATTGAATCAATGGTTTCAGTTTCAAGGTGTTAAACACACACACACACACACACACACACACACACACATCCATATGTGACTAAAATAAAGATCATAGACATCACTTGGCATAAATTCAACCCTGAGTGATGCCCCATCCAACCAACATACCTCCTGTCACACAAAGACCTTTGCCTCCAGTCCATCCACTTGCCCCACCCACTGCTCCAGTACCCACATGCCCTGCATTCATCTGCCCCAGCCAAGGTGTGGGCCTCCTCTCTTAAAAGGATCTTCATCTCCACTCTATCCACCTCAGCAATCTTCTCTAAAATGACCTCTTCCACCACCCCTACAGAACTCTACACTGTAACAAGACTACACACCCTTTCCCTCTTCGTATGTCTCTCATTCTATTGTCCCCTTAGTTTCTTCCCTACCTAGGCTGTCTTCCCATATTGATGCCATTTTCAACTCCCTTGCCCCTTATTCTGAGCACACTCTGTCCCTGCAGTGATGAAAACGTCTCTCTCTCTGCCTCTGAATGGTGGGCTGCCGGGAGCCACTTAGTGAAATCTGTGAAGCGATGGCTTCCTGTCTGGCTGGGCCAACAGCATTCCAAACTACCTTTTCTTTTGTCCACCACCAACTTCTGGACCTGTTCCTCACATGGACATATTGGGTACTCAGCCACTGTCCTCAGGTTGCTCTGCAACCCAACCTCCTCAAGATTTCCGGCAAAGATTCAGAGTCCTGCACACATCTTATTCCGCGAGACCTCCTCCAAATTCTGCTCCCCACCTTGCTTCTGCCACATGCAGCTGCATCTGGTTTTGCCCTTTACTAACTCTAGAAAAAGCTAGCTCCTTTCTCTTAAATTGTGCTTTATCCTGCCTTTTTTTGTCTCCTTCTGGACCGGCATGCCTTCTTGGGTGGATCATCACCTTGTACTTTTCCTTCCTATATTTATAGACTTCCTTTAAAAAAAGAACTCTCTTGACCCTTGGCTTGCCCCTCTAACGAACTCCTTATCTGTTTTCAATTTCTTTCAAACATCTAAGAAACTTACAATAACTGGACTCTACTTTCTGAGTGACAGCTCGTCACACACTTGTCTGTCATGGTTCCATCTGCCTTTGGCTTTAGTACCTGCTATTTATTCTCCTGAGATTGTTCTCAAAGTCCCTTGGCTCATGGCTCAAATTCTCTAACTTTTTAAAATATATATATTTTATTGATTTTTTTTTTACAGAGAGGAAGAGAGGGATAGAGAGTTAGAAACACCGATGAGAGATAATCATCAATCAGCTGCCTCTTGCACATCCTCTACTGGGTACGTGCCCTTGACTGGAATAGAATCTGGGACCCTTAGGTCCACAGGCCGATGCTCTATCCACTGAGCCAAACCAGTTTTGGCTCTCTAACTTTTAAATGACTTTCCAAGATTCCCTTGTAGGCATCCCACAACGTATATTAATGGTTCTTTTTTTTTTTTATCTTTAGCATTCTTTTAGTATGAAATTGAGCCATATCAAATTGCTATGAAGTTCCCAAAGGGTTGAATATTGGCAATTTTATATGGTTTAACCTAATTCTTTTTACACAGCTATTTGTCACCAGTTTCTTTTTTAAAAAGATCCTCACTCAGGGAGTGAAGATATTTTCCCATGATTCTAGAGAGAGTGGGAGAGGGGAAGAAGGGAGAGAGAAGGGAGGAGGGAGAGAGAGGGGGAAACATTGATGTGACAGAAACACATTGATTGGTTACAAACACACTGATTGGTGGTTTCCCACATGCGCCCTGAGGGAGGGTGGAGATCAGACTTGCAACCCAGGTACCTGCCCTTGACCGGAAATTGAACCTGCAACTCTCCAGTGCACAGGCTGATGATCTCATCGCTGATCCACACACGCCAGGGCACCAATCTCATTTTATTGCAAACATTTGAAGGTGTGGTTCTTTCATTAGACCCGTAATGCAGCTTGAGTGCAGGGATTTTGCTTTATTTATCTTCACTTTGCCAGCATTCAGCCCAGTACCTATACTATTATTGAACACCTGCTGGATGAACCTCCTTTCAGGAGGAGTGGTGCAGGAACAGAGCTCAGGCCTGCCTGGCAAAGGCACCCACTGGATGAAGTTGCGTTGACCTGGCTGCAGGATGCCGAAGACGAGGAGGAAGAAGAGAGGGGGGACAAGAGGGAGGAGGAGGAGGGAGAGAAGGAGGAGGAAGGATTCCCAGCCCTGCTTCTGGGCAGCCCTGGTTTGTACCTGCGGTGTTTCAGGTATGTGCTGGTGATGCTTCTGAGAGCCAGAGCCGTGCTCGGGCTTGTTTTTGGCAAACAGCATGCTCCCACGTACGGACTTTGCAGATTTCGCTTCAGGGTTTACCAGAGTGGTTTCTGAGACTAACTTGCCCAGGGTCTCACTGCTCAGTCGAAACTGTCCTATGCCAAGTTGACTCGAAGCCGTCTCCTGGGCTACACAGAGAGAGAGTGGGTTTATATGAAAAGTCACCTTAGGAGAAGAAGGAAATCGCAGTGGGGATGGCGTACTGAGGGCATGGAGGACTGGGTGATGGTGGCTCCAAGGAGAGCCTGGCCTGGAGTTCCGGGCTCTCCCCGCCCCCCCCCCCCCTCAGATCCCGCATTATCGCTCACTCTCTCTTCCAGTCCAGAGGGCAAGCATTTCGGAGACAGCCCCGCCCTGGGAGCCTAACACCTGCCCTTTTGTGGTTCTAGGCAGTGGTGATGCCAATGAGGAGCATGAGACTGCGCTGCCCAAATGAGCCAGTAGGCTGAGGAACAACAGCGTGCCTGTCGGTAAGCGTGGCTTTAAAGGGAATGTCTTCGTTTCACCTCTGCCCTTTCTTCCAATCAGATCGCCACCCCTCCCAGTAAGCACCACTGAGCTGCTCCCTTTCAGAATCGGTGGTTGGTGCAGTTATTTAAAAGGTTCCGTGACAGCTGTTCAGAAAACTCCTGGCCCTCTTAACCTCCCAACCACGGTGGCAAGACCCCTGCGACCTGCTCTCCTGATTGCCCCCCCCAGTCCCCCACTCCACCTCTCAGCCTCCCCCTGGCGGCTCCTCCACAACCCCTCCTATAATGACCATGTTCTCCCAGGTCCTGGCCTGCCCTGTCCATCCCGCTCCTTTCTTTGTGAAAATTCCTGGGCAGATTTCCTCTATTCCAGCTGCTGCACTTTGCTGAGGAAGACTCCCCAATTATGCCTTTCGGCTGACATTCTGTCCTCAGACAGGGAGCTCAAATCCATGATATGTCACAGGGCATGAACAACTCCAAAGACCTCAGTGAAACAGAGTTTATTTGCCACTAAAGGAAACAAAAATCTGAGAGCCAGAATTATGATCCAGCTTGGGGTCCCCACTGGAGGGTAGCAGAACAGGCCACCTCAAAATATTACTCCAGGAGATTCAGGACACGCCACCTCCAAACTGCTGCTTCAGTATTCTGATTCTTTCGGGTTGTAAGCAGCTGGGAACCGGCAAATGCACGGAGAGGCTTTCTCTGAGCTTCCCTTACTTCTCTGCCTGAAGTCAGGCATGCAACAGGGACTCAACCGCCACAAATCCATTTCCGGGAGTTCCACCAGCCGGGAAAGATGGACTCTTATCCCGGGAGAGGAGACTGGAGGTCAGCCGCATCCCACACAAAGGGTCATGCCTCCCTCCATTGTTCTAAGGGTTCGTCCATCATTCCTACAAGTCATTTGCTTTTTTTTTCACGTTCCTCCTTTCCTTTCCTTATGAAGCGGGTATTTAATTCTGAATTCTAAAGGCACCTCTGAGTTACTCGTTTCCCCAACGTACCTCCCATGTAGACAGGAAGTTTACATGCTAATAAACCCGTGTTTTCTCTTGTTAAGCTGTTTTTCTTATCACGGGAGTCTCAGCTGAGAACTCAGAGGGGAAGAAGGAAAATTATTTTTCCTTCCCTACTACACTACTGAAGACATTTTCCCCTTGAGCAGCTGTTCTCCTGACCTGTAGGTCCTAGATGACCTGATGGAGCCAGGATTCTCCGCCTCTGGAAGAGGCCTCACTACTGTGGCGTTCAAAAACTCAGTTAGTTCTCTCCAGCAAACTTTCGCCTCCTCCCGCATTCCCTGTCCTCCTCTTCCGGTTTCTGACCCTCTCTTGGTGTGAGGTCCTGACTGCCTCCCACACCTCAGTTCGCACTGCCTGCCGTGCCAGCTTACCCAGCCTCACCACCTCCGGCTTCCTCTACAAGACTTTACAAAGCTACTTGCTGGCCATTGCTCCCACAGGGTGAAAACCACCCAACTCTTTCCCTTCAGAGGAAAATCCAAACTCTTCATCGTGGGCATCAGGTCAACTACCACTGGCCTCAGCTTCCCTCCCCGCCTCTCATGTACTGTCGGTCGTCCCTGTTTCCTTTGTCTGCAGTGTCCTTGCCTTCATCGTGACCTGTCCACCTGGTTCGGCTCCTGCAAAGCCCATTCCCATGAAAACTACCCCCCCCCCATCACGCTTGTTGGCTCGCAATCTTCCTACACTCGCTCTTTCACAGAGCCAGCACGCCTGTTCCACTCCTCTCCTCTGCTCTGTACGAGCGCTTGTCTGCTCCTCGCCAGCTGTCACCCCCAAAGGTGTGGGCCCCGGGCCGTTCACTGTCCCGTTCCCTGAAGTGCCACGTGATGTTTGGGGAGGAGAGTTTCCCTCGGGGCTACTAAGGGAGCAGCACGTTATAGCTCAGCCTTCAACCGAGTGGGGGGGGGGAGGGGAGTGGGGGAGAAGAGCTCAGTGAGGGGAACCGAGAAGATGGGGGTTACCAGTGTGGGCACTGGCCACCTGGCCACTGGACGTCAGGGGAAGTGGCTCTCACCAGACTCTTCTTCCCGAATGGACTGCTCGATGGCCGCCCTGATGCAGAGCTCCCGGGCCCGGATCCCGGGGACGCTGTTGCCGTCGGAGATGGCCTCCAGCACGATGGAGTCGATGTTCAAGCAGGCCGCGCTGTAGTACTTGGCAATGTTCGTGGCGGTGGCCGACTTCCCTGTACAAAAGGTCGGGGGCGGAGTGTCATTTCCTCAGTGTCTCTAGTCAGAAGCTTCTAGAACAGAGGCCCCTGTACAGCGATCTCTCCAGGTGCCCTGCCTCTGGGTCTCTGCTGTGCTCAGGGGTGGCAGCAGAAAGCGAAGGGCAGACCCGAGGCATGAATCAGGCCCCGGGGATTCTGCTCCTGATTCTGCCGTTGGTCGGTCGGTCGGCTGCGTGCTTCGGCAAGCCACAGCTTCTCTAGGTCCTCTCCTCAATTTAAAAAGTGATTCTGGCCGAAACCGGTTTGGCTCAGTGGTAAAGCGTCGGTCTGTGGACTGAAGGGTCCCGGGTTCGATTCCGGTCAAGGGCATGTACATTGGTTGCCGGCACATCCCCGGCAGGGGGTGTGCAAGAGGCAGCTGGTCGATGTTTCTCTCTCATTGACATTTCTAGCTCTCTTTCTCTCTCCCTTCCTCTCTGTAAAATATCAATAAAATATATATTTTTAAAAAAAGTGATTCTGCCTGGTCTTCAAGAATCTTGTTGCTCTTACTGTCTCTGATTCTAATAGAAAGACTTTTTGTTGTTGTTGTTGTTTAAAGGATAATCTGTGTTGATTTTTTCCTCCCTCTCATTTCAACATAGGTGTTTATTAAAAAGAAAGCAGAAAATTCAGAAATAACAGGCAGGGGAAAAGGAAAAAAAAAAGATCCATAATTTGCTCATCCAGAGAGATTATAGTTCACAGATGGTTGGTAAGGATGCATATGTATTTTATTTATATTCCTCATAAGAAAGAAGTGGGTTATGTGTCAGGCTGAATAATGGCCCCTCAAAGATGTCTACATCCTGGGACTTGTGAGTGCTACCCTAGACAGTAGACGGACTTTAGAGGGACTCTGCAGGTGTGATTAGGGCAGGGAGCTTGCTATGGGGAGATCCCCTGAATTACCTGGGTGACCATCTACTAATCACAAAGCCCTTACAAGAGAAAAGCAGGAGGGTCAGAGTCAGAGCAGGTGATAAGACGACAAAAGCAAGGAGAGAGACTGGAAGATGCTACGGCGGCGCTGGCTTTGAAGATGGAGGAAGGGGCTGATAGCAAAAGGGAGGAAGGCAACATTTCTAGAAGCCAGAAAAGGTGAAGGAAAGGGGTTCTTCCTTGGAGCCTCCGGAAGGAGTGCAGCTCAACTGACCGATTTTTGACTTCTGACCCTCAGAACGGTAAGAAAGCAAATTTCCATTTTTTTAAAGCCACTACGTTTGTGGTTATTTGTTACAATAGCAATGGGAAGTGAATATGGATTCCAAATCATAAGTGTGACATTTTTTTTTCTCACTTAAAACAATATATCATGAACATCTTTCAATTCATTCAATACATTCCTATAGCACTGTGTGTGTGTGTTTTTTAATGTGGCAATATACACACACAATTCACCACTTTTGAATGTATGATTCAGTCGCATAAGTATGTTCACATTGTTGTGTAACCATCACTAGCATTTTTCCACCTTCCCAAGTGGAAACTCTGTACACATTAAATAATAAGGCCCATGAATCAGTCCCCCAGCCCCAGCAAACCACCACTCCACTTTGGGTTTCTATGAATTTGACTACTCTAGGTAGCCCATATAACTGGAATGATATAGTTATCATCCTTTTGTTCATGGCTTAGTTCACTTAGCACACTGTCTTCAAGGTTCATTCCTGTTGTAGTATGTCTCAGAATTCTCCTCCTTTTAAAGGCCGAATACTATCCCAGGGTACCACATTTTGTTTAGCTAGTCATCTGTCAATGGACAATTCAGCTCTTCCCACCTTTTGGCTATGCCATCATCACAAACATGGGTGCACAGACACTGTTTTTAATGGTGATAATAATTTGCTATATGAATGTGCTATCGCTTAATTAACCAGCCTGCCATATTAAATGCTTAGATTGCTCCCAATTATTTTTTTATTATGGTTAACAGTGCTGCAGTGAACTTTCACGCTGTTAATCTCTGTCCACGTCATTAATTAGTTTCCTAAGATAAAACGTTAGAAGCAATATTGCCAGGTCAAAGGATTTGCACATATTTTCTCCCTTTATTTTTAAATGACATAATGGAAAGATGACAAGTTCAAATAGTTCAGGATGTATTAATTACAAATGAGATATCTCTACTCTTTCTCTAATCCTGTATCTCTGAGGTTGGCAATTTAACAGTTTGGGGATAATCCTTTGATATATAAATTTCCAAAAACAACAACAACAAACAAACACAAAAAAACCCAAAAAACCAAGAACAACAACAACAACAACAACAAAGCCAAAACAGTCCTCAAAATGACACATGCAGGCTTTTCCCCATAAAAGGGGCAACCCCTCAGAGCTGTCACAGACCTGACACGGGCGTCCCGTGGATGATGATGGCGATGCCTTTCCGGTTCTTCAAGTGACCTTCTCCGGGCACCTCGATGCCCAGGTAGCGAGCAATGGCCTTGCTCACTGGGTTGTTCTCTGCTTCTCCGTCGTCCTCTGCCGAGTGGCTGTCGGTGCTCTGTAACTTCTCAGCTGCAAATTAAAGATATACGCGTGCGCGTGTGCGCGTGTGCGCGTGTGCGCGTGTGCGCGTGTTTGTGGACGCACCCGGCGTCCCCACGAGGTCTTAGGGAAATGGGAGTGACTCAGTGAGGCCCTCTTCGTTTCCTTTTAAATACTGCTTGGAACGAGAACCAATGTGCTGCAGCCCTCATTCCCTCCTGCATTGTATGCGAGCGAGCGCCCTTTCTGGCTAATCGTTTGCCCGTGGCTACTACTAGGATTGCAGTTATAGATATTCCTTGACTCTTAATTCCATGTTTGGGAATCTCTTCTGCTGAAAAAAAAAAAAACAATGTTGGAAACTCTATGAGTTTGCAACATTAAGGGAAATGGCTAAATAAATGATGGCACAGTCACGTTAGAGAATCCATACGTAGTCATGCTAGAAGGTTTGGAAGATGCTCTTCATGGAGAATGGTGAAAAGGCATCGAGCACGCTCCCCACTGCTGCTTAGAGAAAACCGGCCCCCAAACATTAAAATGTTAGCCCTGGCTGGTGTGGCTCGTTGGTTAGAGCGTTTCCCCCGTGTATGGAAAGGTCGCTGGTTCAATTCCCAGTGGGGCCGAAACCGGTTTGGCTCAGTGGATAGAGCATCAGCCTGTGGACTGAAAGGTCCCAGGTTCGATTCCGGTCAAGGGCATGTACCTTGGTTGTGGGCATATCTCCAGTAGGGGATGTACAGGAGACAGCTGATCGATGATTCTCTCTCATCGGTGTTTCTAACTCTCCATCCCTCTCTCTTCCTCTTTGTAAAAAAATCAATAAAATATATATTTTAAAAAAATTCCCAGTCGGGGCACACACCTGGGTTGCAGGTTTGCTTCGGTCAGAGGCACTACTAGGCAACTGACCAATGTTCCTCACATTGATTTACTTCCTCTTCCTCTCCTTTCCTCCCTCTCTAAAATACAAATAAAATAAATGAAATAATTGGTTACTTTGAAACACTATTTTTTCCAGGCTGTCATCATCCTCTTCATCATCTGCATTGATCTTGGACTCATCCCACTCATCCAGGTCGGATGCGACAGAGATCCCTCGGCTCAGTGAGGTCCTCTTCAGGTTGGAGGACATTACCGGCTCCGTCATGGGTATATCTTCGTCTTCTGCCAGAGAGCCAGGGGGACCAGGGAGAGTGGGTGAGAAAGGAAAACGACAAAGAGGAGAATTGCTGAGCTAGTTACCATCACCCTAGATCGTCCAACGCAAACCAAGAACTGCAGTTTCTCTGCTCAGAGTGCCTCTACATTTTTACATAAAGTACCCCCTCACCCCCCATAAAGTATTGCTCCAGAAAACCTGGGAAATTCAGAAAAGCTAAAAAAAAATTATAAAGTTCAGTTTCCAAAAGAGAGATGGATGAAAAAAAAATGGTGACAGAGGACTTGCAGCCGGATTTTATGATACCAGGGCAGGACAGCTAGCGACCTCTCACACGGCTGATGTCTCAGAACCAAACCTGCCCGCACCAATCTGTAACCTCTTCCCCTCGTACCTTGGCACGGACATTTCTCCCTGCGGCTGTTAAGCATACTGACTCCTGTCGGCCCGGCGTGCCCCTCACTGCCCACCTCACAGCGTTTCAGGGGGTGCACAGGAGGGCTGGGGTTGTACACATCGATGCCCACCCCCAACCCCAGGGTCAAGGCATCCTCTTTGTCGAGGATTTGGATTTGAGCCAGAGAGGTGGCAGCAATCTTGTGGAGGTGGCCACGTGACCTGGGACCGTGGCCTTCCCTGGATGAGTTGTGGGAAGGGGAGCAGGATGGTCTATAGCGAGAGGGCAGAGTGAGCAGAGGCCCGGGAAGCACTGGTGAGAAGCAGCGTGCCACCCTCCTGGGCTCCTCGGTGGGCCAAGTGGGAAAAGGAGCCCACAGCTGCGAAGGGTAACGGGCGTGAGAGGGACAGGGACCTCCCCTGGCTCCAGGACGCCCTTTGTACGTCACAGCCTTTCAGCTCTGGTCCTGGCCACCAGGCGGCCCCGCGTGCGGAAATGTCTTTCCTCCCACCCACTTCCTGGCGGTGATCTCTCAAAGGCAGGGGCTGTTTCATGGGTCTTTCCCCGCCACTTCCACCCAGTGCTTGCAACACAGCACGTTTGCAGGGGCTTAATTGGCTCCCCTGAAACTCATAGCTGGAGTCTCCAAGCACCCCAGAACCCCAGACTGTGGCTGTGGTTGGAGGCAGGGCCTTCCAAGAGCAGAAAAGTGTTGCGTGTGTGCACCCATCCAACGGGGATAACAGGACCAGGTTGTAAGGATTAGAAATAAAGTGCCTAAGGCACCCCCCCCCCCGCCCCCGGCCCAGGGACCGTTCCCAGGAAGCCAGGGCCATGGCGGGAGCCGGCCCCTGAGGTGAGCTCTCACCGTTGTCCTGAGCCAGAGCCTCCAGGTATTTTGCCTTCATCTGTTCCTCCTTGGTCTGCTTCATCTCCCGAAAGTAGTCGTACATCTCTGGGGGCAGCTTCTCCCCAGGGATGCGGGGTGGCAGCAGCAGGGTGTTGTAGGTGTCATAGCCCTTCAGCGACCTCAAGATCTGCGTGAGGACAAAGGGAAGGGCTGGTATCAGGACTTACGAAGCTGGGGTAATAGATGGGGTGGCACTGATGTCGGGATAGATATAATGACCAGTGAAATGGAAGAGAGCTTAGGATTGGCATTCATAAATGGAGATTTGACCTGGGACAGAGGTCAGTGTGGAAAGAAAGGGATATTCCAAAGATGGCTTGCTACAGAGACACTAAGCCTTGGCCAATGGCTTCAGTTGGGTAACTCTAAAGAGCCAGCTCCAGAGCTTCCTGTGGCATCAGCTGAAGGCTCTGCTGCAATCTCTCACAGCTGGTCTTTTTCTCTCCCAAGTATATTTTCCTATACAGGTGTTTTCCCCAAGAGTGCTCCCTAATCAACCTTCTGTATGCAGATCGCAGAGTCTTAAATTCTGCTTTCCATTGAGCTTGACCTGTGCCAACGTAAGCCATTGAGCATTTCATAAATACCCAATGAAAAGGTTGCCTTCAGAGGGTCAGAGCCCCATTCTGAGGAAAACCTCTGGAGGCAGCATCCAAGTTAGGTAAAGCATAAACACCAAGTATAAGATTCAAAGACCAAGTTGGGGGAGGGTCCCGAGGAAGCAGAGCCACCTTAGTTAGCTCAGCCAGCCCCAAATTCCTAACCCATTGGAAAACATGAGATAACAAACATCCACGTTGCTAAGCTCGGCGGTATTTTGTTGTGCAGTGATAAATAACGAATAAGAATCAGATAGCTAAGCATCGGACTCCACGAACAGCAAAACTTCCTTAAAGTTAAAAGCTTCTGCTCTGAAAAAAGACATTGTTAAGAGGATGAGAAAACACACCACAGACTGGGAGGAAATATGGCAAAAGACACATCTGACAAAGTGAAAGAAGCCCAGCTGAAAAGGCTACGTACTGATTATGACTGTATGACATCTTGGGAAAGACCAAGTTATGGATGGAGACAGTAAAAAGACCAGTGATTGCCAGGGGCTCACAGGAGGAGGAGATTAATAGGCTGAGCACAGAAGATTTTTAGAGCAGTGAAATGTCTCTGTATGATACTATAATGATGCATCAATGTCATTATACATCTAGCCCAAGCACATATAACATCAAGAGTGAACTCGAATGTACTATAGACTTTGGGTGATTATCATGGGTCCATGCAGGTTCATCAATTGTAGCAAATGCACATTCTAGAAAGGGATATGGATAAAGAAGGAAGCTATAATGTGTAGGGGCGGGAGGATATTCCAATCTCTGTACGATCCCCTCAATTTTGCTGTGAAGCTAAAACTGCTCTAAAAAAAACAAAGTTAGAAAAAATGAACGTGAAAGAGCAACTAGAAATTATACAGCCCAGAACAAACAGAAAAAAAGGGGCAGATTTATATGCCAACATAATTATATTAAATGTAAATGATCTAAATATACCAACTATGGACAGAGACTGCCATAGTGTACCGTATTTGCCAGCGTATAAGATGACTTTTTGGCCCTGAAAAATATGCCTCCAAGTGGGGGGTAGTCTTATACGGCAAGTATATAACAAACTCTGTATTTTTTAGTGGAAATGTTAGGGGGTCGTCTTATACGCCCAGTCTCTTATATGCCGGCAAATACGTATTTTTCAGGGCCAAAAAATCGTCTTATACGCCGGCAAATACGGTATTTAAAAAAGACCCACTTATATGCTATCTACAAGAAACTCACTTCAAATATAATGACTGCTGCATATATTCTTCACTGTTTGAATTTTAACCATTAGCATGTGTTAATTTTCCAACTGGTTGTTTACAGGCATAATGAGATCACAAAGAGGTAATGGATTCTGCTCAGGGCAATGGAAGTAGGTTAGAAAAGTCTACAAAGTGATTTTTAAATTGACAAGGAAGGGCTCAAAGGTCAGGGGGCAGTTGCCCTGACAGAGAGAAGAGAACCAGCGCATGTCAGGGCCCAACATGGGCAGGAAGAGGAAGATGGGCTCGGGCCTCTGCTCACCTTCTCCTCTATGATATATTGCTGGTCAAATTCCAAGGAGTAAAATTCAATGGGGAAGTCACAGGGGTTCCTCACCACCACCTCGGCCTCATCTCCAGGTGCATAAGGCAGCAGTGGCCCCAGCTCCAGGATTGAAGGACTAAATTCCAAGCGTGGCTCTAAACCTTGCCCCTGTGCCAGCAGCGTAAGCTTCTGAGTACTACGGGCAAGCTGGAACGTCAGGGTTTGACTGTAGAATTTCTGGAAAAGGTAAAAACAAAACAAACATCTGATTTTTCCCCCCCTGTTACACACCATGTGAAACTGAAAACATTGGGGTGGGATGGGGGTGGGGGGAACAAAATTTAGATGAAGAGAGACGTTTAGATGAAGAGAGAAAACTCTTCTTCTGAAATAGCATGAGAGTAATTTCTGTTACGGGATTAATACTGCATATCGCATGCCAGGTGCTGTATCAATGCTTTATCGCTTGGAGAAGGTCCTCTAAGGGCCTTGCTCATATCCCTCAGACCTCCAGGGCACTCAGATGTCCCACTGCCATGCTCTGTACCTCTGGGCCTGCACCCCTGGGCTCTCATTTCATGGGCCTGGCTACCCAGGGACGGGGTGGGGCAGAGTGCCTGAGAAGTAGCACCTCCTGGGTGAGGCCCTCAACCAGTGACTCTATGAGTTAGCTCCCTCACTCCAGGGGAGGGGCAACTCTGAAATGTGCATTTTGCATATTTTCTAAGTGTTTCTAGTGGGATTAAGTTCCAGTCTCCAAGGTAGCTGAGTCACTCACACATCCTATTAGCTGCCTTCCTTTCCCTTACTGTTCTTCTACGTTTCTATCGGTAGTACCTACACTTCTCAAGTAATCTGTTTGCATTAAAAAATGTCTCCAGGGCTGAAACCGGTTTGGCTCAGTGGATAGAGCATCGGCCTGTGAACTGAAAGGTCCCAGGTTCAGTTCCGGTCAAGGGCATGTACATTGGTTGTGGGCACATCCCTGGTCGGGGGTGTGCAGGAGGCGGCTGGTCAATGGTTCTAACTCTCTATCCCTCTCCCTTCCACTCTGTAAAAAAAAAATCAATAAAATATATTGAAAAAAATGTCTCCATGCTTGTTTCTGAATGACCCTATTTTCATTTTTTGACCACAGAGTTAAGTCATGGGTAATCAGCTACGGCACTCACTTCATCTGGTATGACCACGATTCAAGTACCGTTTGATAGTGATGCCACTGATCGTACTCTCGTTTCACTAAGGAACCTATTTAAAGATGTGGGTTCACGGGCCTCATCCCAAACTTCTATGTTTTAATTGTTTTTTATGGGAACACTGCTAAAACATCCCATTCATTTCCTTGTTTTCTAACGCGGTGTATTCTGAACACGTTATAATGTCTAGGAGTTGTGTATATGGACATCGGTGATTTCTCTGATGCTGATGCTGATGGAGGTATAGTTGTGAATTGTATGGGCTGCAGAGCAAACCAATTACTGGTAGATAGCCAATAAATTTCTCTCCCAATCAGTGGAAGCACTTTAACAACTCTGACCAATTCCAATCAATCTTTATGGAATTGCCCGAACAAAGATTTTTTTAGAACTATATTTACTGACATTTCCCTCTTTTGGTAAAACAACCAAAATCTTGAGTAGGCCCCTTGACAATCTTAAGATTCTCTAACAATGAAAAACATAATAATTCTATATTCTTTTAAAAAAGGTTGGGGATATTTTTATAATAATAGAAACAGGGATTTTATTTTATCTTGTTTTAATTTTGTTGTTGTTAATCTTCACCCAAGGATATTTTTTTCCATTGTTTTTTTTTAGAGAAAATGGAAGGGAGAGAGGGAGGAGGAGAGAGAGAGAGAAAGAGAGACACATCGATTGGTTGTTTCTTGCATGCACCCCAATGGGGCCAGGGATCAAACCTCCAATGCAGGTATAAGCCCTTGACTGGGAATCGAACTTGTGACCCTTCCGTGCATGGGCCAACACTCTAACCATTGGGAACACTGGCCAGTCATAGAAACAGGGATTTTATTTCAGCATCAGATATGAAGTCATTCACTTTCTTTCTCACTGCAGATTCTTAAACATTTCCTCAAAGCCATTGCCAGGTAAGTCATAGGTATTCTAAAAACTTGACATGCTTTTTTTCTTTTAAAATAATTTTTTTTAAAAAAAGTCTCCTAAATGCCTTAAGCTTTGAACAAAAGTCTTCACAGTGTAATCCTTCGAGATCCTCTCCGATTCTGTGTTTTTATTATGGTTACTGTGTGCTTTGTCAGCAGTAGCTTTGTGCTGTGGTATTCACAAATGAAACATTTCTGAGGCCCAGACAGTGTCCTCCAGGAGCGACTTACTACTATCAAAACTACCAATGATAACGGTCATTAGTTATTGAGACACTTACTACATATAGAGCGATATTGCTGTCCATTTTATTCACATTAATCCAGTTATTCTTCAACATGACCCTAGGAGGTGTCTATTTCAATTGATAACGTCTTACCTGAAACCCTGGGGACAGACACCTTCAAAAGCAGATTTTTACAGAGAACAGGTACCCTCTTGTTACCCAACAGCCTCAGGAGTGTCTGGGACAGGCCCTCTGGAGTCACACGCATTCCTATTTCTGCATTGCAATGTTAGGCTCTGCTAACTAAGCGGGATAAATAAAGGTTATGTAGTCTCATGGTAGTTCAGAGAGGTTTTTTTTGCCAAATGAGTCTGGGTCTGAAACTTATGAAATTTCCCCCAGTTTTTGGAGCTTATTTGGATTCAGAATTGCAATAAGGGATTATTATTATTTTTCATATCATCTATGAGAAAGCTAACGTGGTGCGAGGTTAAGGAATTTGCTCAAAGCGACATGGCCTCTAATTGCAGAGGCAGGAGGCCATTAACCCAGGCCTGCTGGGAAAGCCGATAGATGTGCTGACTGCAGAGCGGGTTCTCTCTCTCTCTTAATATTTTAAAATATATTTTATTGATTTTTTTTACAGAGAGGAAGGGAGAGAGATAGAGAGCTAGAAACGTCGATGAGAGAGAAACATCGACCAGCTGCCTCTCGCACACCCCCTGCCGGGGATGTGCCCGCAACCAAGGTACATGCCCTTGACGGGAATCGAACCGGAGACCTTTCAGTCCGCAGACCGAAGCTCTATCCACACTCTATCCGTGAGCCAAACCAGTTTCAGCAAGAGCGGGTGGGTGCTCTTAACTGTCAGGCCACTCAGCTCCTACATGAACCAGATGCACTGGCCATGTCATAATCAGAACAGAAGGCACAGGTCGCTCAAAGCTTCCCTGGAGACCCACCTGGAGACCCCAGTGAAGCCTGGACTTTTGAGTAAAGCTCAGAGAGATTCAAAGTCTGAACGAACCACATTTCTTTCCCGCTTACCTCTTCTTTGGGCATGAATTTCACTTGCACGTTGAACTTCTCACCAGGATCCAAGATCCCTGAAGTGGGCTGGATCTCAAAGATCCGTGTCTTTGGCTTGAATTCGGTATGTAGTTTCCGTCTTAAGTACTTTGGCATGTGTTTCTCCAGCTGGTTAATAAATATGAGGCAATTAGATAACCATCTCTGGAAAATGGACTTATTCCAGCCTCTACTCACTCCACCTGCTCCGTGGAATGTGTAGGTACCAGGGGTACAAAGATGGATAAGACATTCACCAGACAGATGGCCCGATAGATGCTCAAGTGCCGAGCTAAGGAGCTAGATTTTATTCAGGAGGCTGTCATTCAAAGTCTGAGTGGGAGAGTGAAATGACGAGAGGGAACGCCTAGAATTACAAATCTGGCTGCAATGGAGACGGAAAAAGGGAATCAGCGGGCCGTCGTCACTCACTTACCTTGTTAAATGACTTATGGCTGACGACAAACCATTCACAAGGAACTTGATGATGATTGGAGAGCTGAATAGTTTCCACAAGGCACTGTCCACACTGAATTGTGGCAAACTCCACTTTTTCACAGGACAGTATCATCGTGGGAATGGCCACGCGGGCTTGCAGACAGACGTGAACTGTTGGCCCTCCAACCACCTAGAGCGGCCATAAGATTGTGTTAGCATAGCATGTGGCACAGGGTCGGGCGGGGCGGGGCGGGGGGGGGGAGGGGAAGGAGGGGAGAATCATGACTCTGAAATAGTAACTAGATCACCCCAGGGGTGATCGACCAGCAGAGGTGGGAGCTGGGAAGGCTCAGCTGGCCCCAGAGGTGCTGCTTACTTTGATGGGCAGAATGGCTTCTTTGTTTCCAACAGAATTATTGTTCCCTTGCGAGTCAAATCTCATTTCAAATGATTCCGTTTCGCAGTAAGGCAGATGCTTTACACGATCCAGCTCAGTACTAAAGCCTGGACCAAGACAGACAAAATTTCTTGGTGGGAAAGAGAAATAGCAGACAAGAGCGGCTTTAGTGAGAAGCCCCTCTGGGGCAGGACAACCATTCAAAGACCCAGTTAACGACCCCCAACAGTTCTTTCCGCTGATCCCAGAGGAAGCACACATTCTTCTCCAGAAAGACAGGACAGGTGGCCCTGTTGGAAATGACAAGGGGCCGTGGGAAAGATCTTGCTGGCCTGCTTACCTGTGTCGTGAAGGACGCGCTTTTCCGCGTGGAAGGACACTGGGATGTGACTGGTGTTGGTGATCTTGACAATGTGGGATCGGGTGTCACCAAGGATGATGTAGCCAAAGTCTAGGATATACTCTGGCAGCTGGATTCTGGAATGGGTAACAAGCTCTCCTTACCGGCCACTCTTCCAACAGTGAGGGAGCGTGAGGCTCTCTCCCATCTCTCCTGTGCACAATGCTATACTCTGGAGTTGAGAACAACGAGTGGCCCCAGAGGGGAGACCAGGGACCAGCTATGTTGTGGCCTCAGAAGTCCTCACTGTTGCTTCAGCCATGATCTCAAAACACCTTCAAGGTGGGCTCTCATGAACCTGAGCCTGGGTCTGTCTGTCAGACAAACCCAGCGGGTTCCTGCCTGCTTAGCTGGATGCTGCAGGACAGCAGATGCATGAGGGGAGGGGATTACACGCCTGCATGGTCAACCATCATGCCAGGGAGCACTCTGCTGGGCGGCAACGCTCGCTCCACTATGGCCTGACGCTAACAACACGGGAGGGCACTCACTTGGCTAGTTTGTGCAGGCGACCCCGATGGCTGACTTCCTCCAGGGGATCGTAGTTGATTGCTTTCTGATGTTCCATGGTATAGTTTTGGACGATTAGTCGCTCTACTTCCATCTGGAGCTGAGCACTTAACTGGAGCAACAGAGAAGAGCAAAGGAGCAAACTTTCCCTAGAACATGCATTCTCAATGTGGGCACCATCACCCCTCAGGGCGATATGCAGGCTATTGTGATATTAACATTTTCATGGGGGCGGGTGGAGCATGCGGGTAACACAGCTATAGCATGAGTGGTCTCAGCTGTAGAAAGGGATGAACTACTCATGTTGATGGATCTCAAGGGCATCATGCTGAATGAAAACAACCAGCCTCAAAGATTACATACTGTATGATTCCATTTACACAACTTCCTTGAAATAACAAAAGTATAGAGGTGAAGAACAGATTAGTGGTTTCTAGGGCAAGGGATGGGGAGATTGAGGGTAGGTGTAGGATGTCAGAGCAAATAAAATAAAAAAGAAGGGGAGGGACTTCTTCCCACTCCCTCTTCTTTAAAAAAATGTATTTTATTGATTTTTACAGAGGGGACCGAAGAGGGATAGAGAGTTAGAAACACTGATCAGCTGCCTCCTGTACACTTGCTACAGGAGGGGATGGGGATGTGCCCGCAACCAAGGTACATGCCCTTGACTGGAATTGAACCTGGGACCCTTCAGCCCACAGGCCTAACCTCTATCCACTGAGCCAAACCAGTTGGGGCTACCCACTCCCTCTTCTTAGAGCATTCACTTTAGAAAACTTGTTAGTTCTTTCTCTGACACTTTGAAAGTATGTAAATCTTTCTGAGGGCCATATAAGCCTCTTGTCAGCTTTACAACTCAAAGTGCCTTTCTTAAGAATCTGGGGTCTGCCGAAACCGGTTTGGCTCAGTGGTAGAGCGTCGGTCTGTGGACTAAAAGGCCCTGGGTTCGATTCCAGTCAAGGGCATGTACATTGGTTGCGGGCACATCCCCGGTAGGGGGTGTGCAAGAGGCAGCTGGTCGGTGTTTCTCTCTCATCGACATTTCTAGCTCTCTCTCTCTCTCTCCTTTCCTCTCTGTAAAATATCAATAAAATATATTTTAAAAAAAGAATCTGGGGGCTGTTCCTGTGTGAAGGGGCCTGTAATGAGACAGCAGGGAGACGTGGGGACTGTGACGATGCGTGCAGGAGCCTGCCCCACCTCCAGGCATTCCCAGGCCGTCTTGATTCTAAGAACAGCAGAGCCAACCCTACGCTCGGCTCCTGAGCCGCTTAGTGGTCAGTTGACCGCTGGCTTATGTAGGAGGACTAGCTTGCTCTGGTCCTGCCATCACATTCTCGGAAACCCCACCCCAGGTCTGGAGGAACCGCCAGGCACAACTTGTGCTAAGGCTCTGATGAGGAGCCACCTGGGCAGGCAGGTGGCAGGTGGAGCTGCACCTCTGCCCCAAGGCAGGCTGGGGTCCGCTGGACACACCTGCATTCACACCCTAGCTCTGCTCTTGCCTTGGAAATGCACTTCTGTGAGTCCTGTGAAACGGTGAAATTAAGATAATGATGGCATCTTACTTCCCCTCCCCCCATTGTGGGAGGGTTTAATGAAACAACAATGCAGCTCAGTAGCATGGCACAGGCCTCGTGTAAGAGTTCAACCAATGGTAGCTGTTATTATTAACGATGGTTATTCTTGGGACTAAAGCTCACTGTATCTGCAAATAAGTAATTTCTGGTGGCCTGGGGGGCTCCCAGTCTCCCTAGTGCCACCCCTTTTCCCCATTTGAGAACCCCAGCTAAGCTCTCTCAGCCACATACATAATCCTTCCTCGGGACACTGTTCTCACGTTCATTTGCGTTTTAAAATAAGAGCACAGAGAGAAAGCAGCCTTCTTGGTCAGGAACGGAGGGTGAAGAGAGGGGTCTCAGGGAATGGTGGGAGAGGGCTTGTGGGGATTTTGTTTTTTCTGGTCCCACAGCAGGGCAGCCTTCATGTCCAAGCTGGGTTCCTCCCTCCCTTAAGAGACCTCTTGGCTTGGATGCCACCTCAGAGGCCCCACACACTCCTGATGGTTCCAGAGCCCCTTTGTCTGTGTCCCCCTCCCCCCCCACGTTGCTGTTGGGTACTTAAGGCTTTTACTCTGAATGTACCTTTTTCCCTCATCACTCAATACACACTTCCTGGGAAACTCCCTATCCCCTGTGACCATCTGATAACTCTCAAATCACTTTCTCCAACCCCAGGTCTATAGCAATGGTTCCAGCTCCCCATCGGATGCCTCTGCATGGAGGATGCACAGACATCTCAGGTGCAATCATGGACCATTTGAACTCATTTCCCTTCCTCCTCATTCACCCAAAACTTGTTTCTCATCCTGGGTTTCTTATCTGAGTGTTCCCCCCACCCCCCCTTACAAATCACTTGGAAGTCACCTCCTTCTCACTCCATCATGTGCTCAATCCCTGACCAACCTACCCCCAAACTCTTTCTTGAATTCACGCCATTCTCCCTACTTTCCGGGCCATCACCTTTGTTTATACTACCATCGCCTGTCATCTAGAATGACTCCAGCAGATTTAAAATGAAAGATGCAAAATATGATTATGGGCGGCCTCTGTTGAAACACAGTGCCTTCTTCCTGTGGCCCTCAGGATAAAGTTCACAACCCTCAATGAAATTACAATTTCATTGAGGGTTGTGAACTTTATTCCACCCAACCCCGCCCCTGGATCTTTGCCCATACTGCCCTTATGCCACACACATTCTGTGCAAAGACTGAGGCCAGTCTTACCTTAACAGGCTCATCTTCGGGCATTTCCTCAAAGAGCTCTGTGTGACTAAATGTATTGAATTTGTCTAACTCATTTTCTAGTTTTTCTCTGGCCTGATTCAAGAAGGCTTCGTACTTTTCATTCCCTGTGGGGATTGGGAGGAGAAGAAAAATCAGGATGGTTAGAAATATATGAATTATGCCTCAAACACAGACCCCTTAGCTCAGGTCAAAGAAAGAGAGAAGGGAAATGAACTTTTTTGGCACCTCCCTTGCCATGTTTTCCCTGCTTTAGAGGATGACGCCATGTGTGAGCAAGCTGAATGTGTACCAGAGACCTCACTGGGTTTAATGAGATGATGCTTTAGTACCAGCTGGTTCTCAAAAAAGCACGCGGCAGTAACATCCTAAGCCAATCTTAGGTTGACTGCCTTGATTCCAGCTCACCTGGTACATTCCCAGTTCTAGCATAGACAGCTGCACAACTAGGGAAACCCAGAGCTGCTGGTCACCCTTTCAATTAGTTTTCATGGGCATTAAATTTCAAGTTGCTTTAATTACAACTAAATAAACTACAGTCCCCAGAATCAGGTGGAGAGGTTTCAGATCCCCAAGTTCACCAGTAAGCAGTGCAAGGCAGGCAGAATAATTACAGAGCCTTTAGGAAATGACGGGAAGCCTGGGGGACTGTGGGGAACTGGAGCACAGAAGCCCGGCTAATGGTACTACTCAGATTTCAATGATTTTAAACCTTGTACTGGCCTACCCATGTCTGCTGCCATAGGAGGCCCGCTGGGTGCCCAGTGTCCAGCTGTGGTAAAGACCTTCCTTCCTGACAATTCTATGTGGACTGGGGCTGACTTCTGTCTGCTGGAACTCCGGGTGCTAGGGTGTGACATGGTCTTAGTTTTACTAATGTTTGTGTTCATATTTCCAGGGATCAGACTATTAGCATTTAATTAGATGATTATCAACAGTTGAGTTAGTGACTTGGGGGAATGGGATGTCAGGAAAGGTGGAGGTGTGAGGGTTTAGTCTGAAGCTGTTTAGGAGCTAGAAGAGGGATTCATGAAGAAGAGTGAAGTTTCCAGGAAGAAGAGTGAAGTTTCTCTGGCCTCTGACTCAGCAAGAAAGAACCAGAGTCTATGGCTATAAAAGAGCTGATCACCTTTCGGATCTGCCAAGACAGAAACATTCTGGTACAGAGGGAGGCCAGATGCTATGAGGAAGCCTTGGCTAGAGATGTGGGCAGGTGATTAACAACAGTCTCAATTCGCTCCCAAACTGTGACACCAAAAATGGATCAGAACCTTGGTTGCCTTTCAGTAGCGTTTATATTTTGAGAACTGTATTCCTGGCAGTGAAATCATCCTTCGGGTTCTCAGCGGGCACCTGTGAGGTTGCCACTGGGGAAGGGCAACTTGGAGGGAGATGACAGTTGTCAGAAACAAGCGCTGGAAGAAAAGGCAGTTGGAAGAGCAATTTCCTGATGCCTCAATGATGGCAAAGCTGACCAGGGTCTTAATGTGCGACTGCGTCTTATCTCGGTGAACTCAGGTCACCACATCCATTTCAGCTCTTGACTTTCTTGCAGCAGAGGAATAACACAGAAAGGCACTAGTAGGAACTGCCATGAAAATGATGCGGGTAGCCTTCAACCTTCAAGGATAAATGCATAATTTATCCTAAAATGCATATTTTGTCCCCTGTGGCGAACTATGATAGTGGGTAGCAGTACCTTTGAGGTTTCTGGGGAGATCGATGCAGATTCGGGGGAAGATTCCCTCTCCACTTAGTGTGATACACTCTGGGTCCAGGTGGGCGATCTGTACCTCAAAACTTCTTTGAAAGACCTCAGGAACTCCAGGTAAGTAGTAAACCTTCAACTCCTGCTCTTTAAGGGAACTGATAAAACCCTGTGCAGCAGAAAGATCAGAGTGAAGATTCAAGTTGGTACAACGAACTCCTGCTCTAGCAGTTTGATGGACTAGATCAACCCCAAGGGCCTACGGTGCTGGGTATTCTCCATTCAACATTCCCTCCCCAGGATTTATGTTCATGAGGAAATTATTTTCATGATGAGAAAACTTCAACAAAAGTACCTTAAAGCTGATAGATTAACATACAATGTACAAGAAAGTACTTCCTCCATTTGCTTGGAAAGCCAATTTGGCCCATTGCAGTCTACTGTTGTTTTCATACCTGCTATTGAAACATTGCTCTTTTGCAGTCAATGGACAGAAGGCCCTCAACTTCAAAGAATCACAAGGGAATTGTGGGGACATAAGTAGGAAATAAAATATCTTGCCCTAGTTGGCAAGTGGATTGAGTGTCAGCCTGCAGACTAAAGGGTCTTCCTTGGGTTTGAATCTGATAAAGGGCACATACCTTGGTTGTGGGCTCCATCCCTGGCCCTGGTTGAGGTGCGTGTGCAGAAGACAACCAATTGATGTCTCTCTCCCACAACGATGTTTCTCCCCCCACCTCCCTCCCTCCCTCCCTCCCTCCCTTCCTCTCTTTCTAAAAATCAATGAAAAAATATTCTTGGGTGAGGATTAACAACAACAATAACAACAACAACAAAAAGAATAAAAAGGAAAAAATCTATCTTAAAAATATGAAAAAACATCTATGGGGTTGTATCGTCTTTTTCATTATTGGACCCCTGGTGCTTGAATGGTGCCTGGCAAATGCAGGACTCAGTAAATATTTGTTTAGTGAATGAGTGAAGTGCTTGAATAGATTTATTTTTCTTGCTTCTGAGAGTTCTTTAATTTTAAAAATATAATTTCCATAATCCTGGCCATGAATGTTTAGTGTAATGTGACCTGGCTCTGGGTTGACTTGAAGGTTTGAATTGGGGCTCCTCTGACCATCATCACATGGCTACTTACCGAAAGAGGCAGGATGAGTGGCACTCCGGGTATGAGGTTGTCCTGCGGAGAATGGTATCTGGTCAGCACCTGGAACTGGAAGCCGACTTTCCCAGTGTTCTTCAGTGTGACTCTATTCTCTGTGATCCGGTCGAACAGCTTGAGGAGAAGGAGGAAAACAGTGACCCCTGGGTCATCGCCCTTGGGGATGCTGCTGTCATCCTAACAAAGATGGCTGGAAAAACATGCCTCAGAGACACGGATTTTATTTCTCAGGATGCTAGATGCTGCCAGTCTCATTTTAGTATCACAAAAAGGTGCCGACTAGCTCTACCTTAGTTCTCCTAACAACTCATATAGGTCAGTATGACTGTGGGGTGTGCATCTCATCTCCCCAGACTTCAGTTTCTTCACCACAAAGACCTAATATTGTAGGATCTTAAAGTAAGCTTTTCTACACCAAGATTTTCTTCTTTTCTCCTCCTCCTCCTCCTCCTCCTCCTCCTCCTCCTCCTCCTCCTCCTCCTCCTTCTTCTTCTTCTTCTTCTTCTTCTTCTTCTTCTTCTTCTTCAGATTTTTCTAGAATTTTTCTAATTACATGGTGAGACTGGGAATAATAGGTCAGACATGAATTATTTTGCTTACACAATTCAGGAACTAACCAGGAAGTCCAATAATCACAAACTAAGCCCACCTTAAAGGTCCTTAGGACAAGAGAGGGCAAGGACTAGCTGCTTTAAAAAATACGCTCTGAGCTGAGCCAGGACCAATTGCCAGGAGGACCCTGGAGACAAGGAATGAAAGAGAATCCTGTTTGGTCAGTGCAATAAAAAAGGTCTCAAATGGTCTTGGGTGGATTTGAGTTTAGCCACAATCTTTAACCTATAGACACACACACACACACACACACACACACACACACACACACGATTCAGTAATTATAACTGCAGTAGCTATATTATGGGGATCCAATCCCCATTAAAGTTTGGTAGGAAATATGATCTCCGAGTACATAACACAAAATCTAATTGGGAAGAGAAGATGTAAAGACATTGAATTAACTAGCAATTATTCCAAAGCAAAAATTAGAAGGTACATGATATTATGGCAAAGACTATATTTTAGTGCCCAGAGAATATCAAGTAAGAAAAAGGGCAAGTGAGGAATGGAGCGGAGCTGGGCCTTACAGTATGTGTAAGTCTGGGCTGCAGGATGGAGGATGAGGGGGATAATTTAAGAGTAAGTATGCAGGCGTGAAGGGCTGGGATGCATTAGGGCCAGGGGGTGAAACAGCTTGGCCCCAAATGAATGCAGAGCTGTAATGGGGAGGGATGAAGAACAAAGTTGAATGTAAGGAGCAGCAGTTAACAGGGGGACTTGGGTCGCCCTTACCCAATATAGGTGCCTGTAGTAGCTATGTTATGGGCGACAGAGGAAGGGACTCATGACTGAAGGCCTTCTCTGGCCCAGCGCAGTATTGACCGGTCACTTAAATAACCACAACCACTTGGTGAGACAGGCATTGCTACCCCATTCCCATTGTATAGATGAGGGACACTGAGATTTGGAGAGGTTAGGTAGTGTGCCCAAGGTGACACATTAGGAAGTAAAATCAGGATAACATCCTAGTTCTCCTGACTACAAAACCATATTACTAAGTATTTCCTCAATACTGTGAGGCCTTCCCCAAACACCACTGGGTGAACTGTTCAGGGACTGATGGGATAAAAATGAAATTTGGGGACAATCGTGTCTGGCAATGATGTTTCAATGGCTTAGCAGTAGGAGCTAAACATGGGTTGTAATCCCTTACTTCCCTGGGGTCCGTGGGCCAACGATACAGTCATCACGCAGGAGCTTGTTAGAAATGCAGCTCCTCCGGCCCCGCCCTGGATCTACTGGATCAGAATCTGTACTTGAACAAGATTCCCAGGTGGCTCCTACACACATTACAGTTCGAGAAAAACTGCCGTAATAATTTAGGTGTGGCTTTATGGGACTCTGCGGTGTGATAACCACAGATGGGGAAGGAAAATCTATTCAGAGGGGTCCCGCTGGATGAATCAGCAACCCATGGGTGCTGTAAGGCTGCGGGGAGGTGAAGGAGAGAGTGCAGTGGGAATGCCGCGGAGACCGTAAACTCCAGGTGCTGAGATGGTAGTGTGTCACCGAGAGAAACAGGGAGGTTGGGATGAGTTTGTGGATTGAGAAGGAAGATGCACATTTTAGTGTCTAACATGCTGAATTTTAGGAGACGGTGAGAAAAGCAAGTGAAGACACTTGGTAAACGGTTGGCAGTGGGAGGCTGGCCAGGGTTAGCGGGAGGATGGGGAGGAAGATGAGAGGTCAAGGATAGAGGTGGTCGAAACCAGTTTGGCTCAGTGGTAGAGTGTCGGTCTGCGGACTGAAAGGTCCTGGGTTCGATTCCAGTCAAGGGCATGTACCTTGGCTGCGGGCACATCCCCAGTAGGGGGGCATGTGCAGGAGGCAGCTGGTCGATGTTTCTCTCTCATCAACGTTTCTAGCTCTCTATCTCTCTCCCTTCCTCTCTGTAAAATATCAATAAAATATAAAATGATGCACATTTATTAAAAAAGAAAAACAGATAGGGGTGACGGTGAGACTATGGTGATCGGGGGTTCCAGAGGGCTTAGAGCACAAGGATGATGACTGATGTTTAAGACAAAAGCAGAAAACCTCCTGATGGGGGCAATACCTGTAACCCATAGTTGATGTCCTTGGTGTCAAAGGAATAGCTGACCACGGATGCCTCTCCCCGCAGTGTTATCTGATAGTTGGGGCCTCCTTCCACTTTGCACAGAGCTTTCGCCTGGGCGGTGATGTCACAGTGTCCGTAGAAGGTGAAAGCTATCTGGAAGCTGCTGTACGGCTCCAGCTCTCCATAGAGGGGCAGAATGTCAAACACCTGCAGAGAAAGCCATTCTAGATGAGAGCATCTATCGGGGTGGAGAGCCAGCAAAAGGTATGTTAAAGTCCGGGCGATTTACAAGATCATTTCCTCACTAACTTGTCTGACTCCGTGCCAGGTGACTAGCCCAGCACCTTGAAAATACAGGATGGTCGCGGCGGTAATAGATTTAAGCGCCTCATTTGAGGCAGTAATAAGAATTAGTGTGAGGTGACTTTGGTGCCCAGGAGATGTTACTTCTTCTATACCAACGGAAAGTCTCTCTTCCTGTTCGGAGGGCCATAGGGATTCCTGAAACTCCACCTGGCTCTGGTTTGGGGTCTATTCTTTCTGTTTCAGCAGAGTTCCCTTTTAATCCCTCAAAATTAGAGGTGAGGGAAGGTTAGCAAGCAGTTACAATGGTGTCATCAATGTGCTCCTCCCCATCACAAAGAAAAACGAAGCATGTTATGTATATTTTGAGAATACAGGCATATCTCATTTTAGTGCACCTTATGTTTTATTGTGTTTTGCAGGTATTGCTTGCGTTTTTTTACAAATTGAAGGTAAGACTCTCCACCAGCAAAAAGATTATGACTCCCTGAAGGCTCAGAGAAGTTAACAATTGTTAGCAATAAAGTAATTTTTAATTAAGGTATGTATATTGTTTCTTTTAATACATATGCTATTACACACTAAATAGACTACACTATAGTGTAAATATAACTTTTACTAGAGGCTCAGTGCACGAATTTGTGCACGGGTTGAGTCCAGTTGGCCTGCCCTGATTGGGGCTGATTGGGGTGGAGCCAGCCAGGGGGAGGGGCCACAGGAGGTTGGCCTGCCTGCCCCACCCTCAATTGGGCTGGTTGCCAGATGCAGTGTGTGTCACAGTGACTGGTCAGTCTAATCATCCTAGTCACTTGGCTTTTATATAATAGATTTACTTTATTGTGGTGGTCTGGAAAGAACTGACGTATCTCTGAAGTATGCCTGTAATACATTTTTTTTTCCTATGGAGAAAATTGGACAATTGCCCAAAATGTATGTACAGGGGATGTTTACTGCAGCGTTATTTAAAATAGCAAGACTTTAGAAGCCAATTAAATGGCTATCAATAAGGGATCACTTTAAATGAAGTGTATGTGGTACTCTACTCATGAAGGATGATGCAATGTGTATTTATGGACTAGAAATAATGTGCACAACAGATTATTGAGTGAAGAAGCAGTTCCATTTATGTAAAATGAGATATCACCCTGGGAGATGTGAGCATGTGTACATGCATTCAGAGATTTGCATATTCAAATAGATATATCTGGGAGGCTGTTTGCTAAAATTTCAGTAATATTTTTCTATAAACAGTGGGATTTTGAGGATTTTTGCTTTCAATTTTCTGTTTTCTTGAGTTTTCTCTGACAAACATCTTTAGCTATAGGAAAAAAATTAACATTCCAAAGACAAGTGTTTTATATACAAACACACACTCATTCTAAAAAGTTTGAAAAATACAGAAACATTCAAATAGGGAAATATAAATCAACCATGCCATTATACTGTAGATATATGAATATATGTGTATATATTTGTATATATATATTATGAGTGGTGCTTTCCCATGTAACTAAATATTCTTTATAAGTATCACTTAAAATAATTTTAAAAAATTGGTCCTGCTGGAACCGGTTTGGCTCAGTGGATAGAGCATCAGACTGTGGACTGAAGGGTCCAGGGTTTGATTCCGGTCAAGGGCATGTACCATAGTTTCTGGCACATCCCCAAGTGGGGGGTGTGCAGGAGGCAGCTGGTCGATGATTCTCTCTCATCGATGTTTCTAGCTCTCTCTCCCTCTCTCTTCCTCTCTGTGAAAAACCAATAAAAAATATATATATATAAAATTGGCCCTAACTGGTTTGGCTCAGTGGCTAGAGCATCAGCCCTTGAACTGAAGGGTCAAGCGCACATACGTACATACGTACGTACGTATGTCATACTTCAGTTGCAGGTTCCATCCCCAGCCCTGGTCAGAGCACATGTGGGAGGTAACCAATTGATGTCTCTCTCTTACATTGATGTTTCTCTCTCTCCCTCCCCTTCCTCTATTTCTAAATATCGATGGGAAAATAGCCTTGGGTGAGGAATAACAACAACAAAAATAGAACATGTAGTATTTTTTTACTTAATATATCAGAAATTGATCCAAGTCAATATATAAAAAACTTTCTCATTTTCTGCAAAAGAATTTCATAGTGTAATTCTTCTGCAGATGTAATTTAGTTTATTTTACTGGTCTCATATTATGGAGCTGTTGCAATTGTTCTTGCTTTTTACCAACAGCGTGGCAATGAACGAGAACAATGACATTTCTTGACGTAAATGTAAAGGTGTATCTGGAGAAGAATATCCCCGCAGAGGAAGTGTGCATTTTAAATTCGGACACTTGCCAAATCGTATGTCATGAGGCTATGCCAATGCATTCTCCTACTTACAGAAGGTGACAATGCTTGCTGACCCCCCACTCTGCCACTGCAGTCGTCTACCCTCATAGACATACGCTGATTTATTTTTCCATTTTTTTTTTGCTATATCTAAAGTGTCGCAACAAGCATCTTTGTATGCAAATCTATGCATCTCCAATGATTTGCCTAAGTCATTATTCTAGGAGAGCTTAAGGGTATGAATATGTAAAATCCCTTGATTTCCTCCTTGTTTTTACTGGGAAATTATCAAGGAAAATGTTTCCCCTCTTATAGCCTCATCTAGGGGCTGGAAAGAGCACGAGGCCACTCAGGTTCAGAGGAAACTGGCTTTCCCATTCTAGAGAGCGTTTGCTGCTGAGGTGTCTGGGCTCTCACTGAGGAGTCGGGCTCTGCGGGTGTTTGGTTGGGGCGTGACCCAGATAAAGTTTCGCAGCCTCATCACAGCCAAACCTCAGTGACCTCTTGCCCCTCTGCTCCCGGATCTGCTTCTGCTTGACCCTCAACTTGCCAACTCCCCCCGCCCCCCCTCCCCACAAAGGAAACCGTACATCTGAGTTGATCAGCTTGGGCGTTTCTGTTCTTCTGTGTTCTCCTTCTTCAAGGCCAGTGTCTACAAGGGTGCTCCTGGGAGTGAATGAAATGTAGAGAATCACTGCTTTGACCGTCATCACAGCACAATAACCCCGTCTTCCTCCCACTGCCCCTGTACCCCAAGCAAGTGGGCTCTCACTCAAGGATGCCTTTCTCAAGAGGTCAGCAGAGCAGCATTCTGCCACTCCCTACCCCAGGCAAGCAGTGCAGGGCATCAGACTGATCGATTTCCTGTAGGCCCAATCCCCCTTTTCTGGCCTGTCACGTCTGTGTTTGACCTACAAAGAGCTCTGCGAGGCTCTGGCAATCCCTCAGGCAATCTGGACGTGTTCCCCCCGTGCTCCGTGTTAAGTTGCATCATTTATTGGAGCATTTCATTGTGAGGGTGTAATGCTTGAAGAGCTGTCATGTCCTTTTCTGCCTGCTGACATTGACCTGACGGTGATGGTAGACCAGGGGTGGGCAAACTATGGCCCGAGGGCCGGATCCGGCCAGTTCGGCTGTTCTCTCCGGCCCTCGGAGCCAAAAGAGCAGAGGGTTCTCTTGCTCTCCCCTCCGCTCCTTCACCAGCAGCCCAAGATGAGAGTGCCAGCATGGTCAGGTTGCTTTTGTTCCGGCCCTCCGGTCCAGTGTAAGAACCCATTGTGGCCCTCGAGTCAAAAAGTTTGCCCACCCCTGTGGTAGACCCTGGGCAGATGGAGAGGGCACCATGGTAGGAAGGGCTCAGTCCCCCAGGACCCAGGAGGCTATGTATGGCCTCCTGAGAGCAGAGGTGACTCCTAGTCTAGGGCCTGACATACAGAAGGCGCTGCTCATTAAACCGTGGACTGTTGAGTGGTTGGATGAATAAATGAGGGATGAGTTTGAGAATGTAGGTAAGTGCAGGGAGGAGAATGCTATTGAAATCATTCCATTCTGGCTTTGCACTTACTTAACAAAATCACTTAGATCGATCTCAGGGGATTCAATCACGGAGGAGACTGCTGGTGAGACTGCTGGTGGAGACTGAAGCCCCGGGACGGACTCGATCTGGGACAGGAGGGCACGGGGGAGCTTCCTCAGCCTCACCACAAATCTACAAACTCATGGGGAAGTGACAGTCACACCAGCTGGCGCAAGCCAGCGCCTGGGTGGGCTCTTGATTCCAAATCCCAGACCAGGCAGGCCCGGAAGGGACTCCCCTACACCCTCCCTTGCTCACATCTCAGCTGACGTTCACTTTCCCCTATAAGTTTGCTGACCACCCTTCCCGGTCTGGATCGAGTCTCTCTTCTCTGAGTACCCACAGCCCCCGGGCTTCCCCTCCCCACTTAGTATGTCTCCTGTCCCTGCTGGACCGTGAGCTCCCTGCATCTGCTTCACCATAATACGGTGCCTGGAGCACAGCAGGCATTCAGACACGCCTACGAATGAATGAGGACCGGGTCCTGCTTCCAGAGACCCAGAAAGCAGTGCGGGACTCGGGCGAGGAAGGCGGGGCGCTCAGCCTCTGGCCCTGTGGGTGCAGCCCAGCCTCGGTAGGGCCCTGCCTCCACAGGTTTGCTCCCGGTTCTCCACTGCTCCCCCCAGGTCCTGGCCCTGCCAGTTGGCTCCACCGCCACTCAAGTTCCCCCGAGCAGAGGATGGAGGGGGACATCAGTGACTACCTAGGTCTCACTGACCGGAAAGGCCTTTGGATGCCACAAAGGCCGGAGTGGCAGGGTCGCCCCCATTCTTCCTGTTCCCCTCAGGCTGCACGTGGCTTTTAGGGACTCCTCCCCTCCCGTCTCAGGCCGTCATATGAATGTCGCTTACATATTCATTCCAGCCCCCCTCACGCCCTTCACTTTGTCTCAGAGGCCCAGCGGAAATGTCACTTGTCACACGAACCACCCAACACTGACCCATCTTGCCATGGGAGTTTTCCTGCCTCTTAAGTTTCAGATCATCTCGCCTCCACTCTTTTAGGATACTGTCCACTCTCTAGAATTGTACCCTTTCCTTTGCCAACGTTGTGATTTCTGCCACGTGGAGTATCATTTGTTAAATCCATTTTCACGGAGGTATAATTTGCGTACGTAATGCACTCGTGGTGAGCATACAGTTTGATGTGTTTTTACAAATACGCACACCTGCAAAACCATGATCACACTGACACACTGAACGTTTCCATCCTCCCCCCAAGTTTCCCTGTGCCCCGACCCAGTCCATTGGTTCCGCACACTCCCCTGCTCCTTAGCACTGCGGACCAGACATGCCGACAGCTGCAAATACGTGGGTTTATTAACACGCACTCTTTTGTATCTGACTTCTTTCAAACAGTGGGATGCTTTTATTTTAAAAACATTTTTTAATTGATTTCAGAGAGGAAGGAAGAGGGAGAGAGAAATACCAATGATGAGAGAGAATCACTGATTGGCTGCCTCCTGTACACTCCGCACTGGGGATGGAGCCCGCAACCCGGGCACGAGCCCCGACCAGGAATCGAACTGTGACCTCCTGGTTCACAGGTTGATGCTCAACCACTGAGCCACACTGGCTGGGCAGAACAGTTGTTGATTCACTGATGTTGTTGTCAGAGCAGTAGTCTGTTCTTTTGAGCACTGAGCAGTAATAGCTGACTAGTGTGTTTATCCATTTACTTACTGACAGACACTCTGGCTGTTTCCAGCTTTACATATACAGTATATATTTATTGATTTCACAGAAAAAGGGAGAGGGAGATAGAAACATCAATGATGAGAATCACTGATGGGCTGCCTCCTGCATGCCCCCTACTGGGGGTTGAGCCCAAAACCCAGGCATGTGCCCTGACCAGGAAATGAACCCTGACATCCTGGTTCAAAGGTCGACACTCAACCACTGAGCCATAGCAGCTGAGGCTCCAGCTTTTAATACTATGAATAAAGTTGCTTATAAGTCTTTGTGTGGACACATGTCTTTATTCCTCTTGGGTAAATTCTCAGGAGGGAACTGCTGGCTTGTCTGGTATATGTGTGTTTAAGATGAAAGGAAACTGCTAAATAGGGTTCCAAAATGGATTTATACCATTTACACCACCACCCACAGGGCATGGGGCCTTCTGTTGGTCCGCATCCTCACCTACACTTGGCATTCAGTCCTTTTCTTTTCAACCATTCAAAGGAGCACGCAGTGACAGCACATTGCGGTGTTCATTAATAGGCATGTTTTAAGGGGAAGTTTTTACATAATTATTGCAAATTAAAAGCCAGTTTTATCTACCACATCTAGAAAAATAAATCTGACGGGGAAAAACAATGTGCTTATTTTCTCGCCTGCGGGAGGCTTGAGCTGAGCCCCGCGTATTCTTTTGAAGAAGAGAGATCAGTCCAGTTTCCCTTTGGGGAAATCCTGGGTGAGCACCATCCTCAGAACTGTGAGTTTTTTTGTTTTTTAAATATTTTTATTGCTTTTTTTTTTATAGAGAGGAAGAAAGAGGGATAGACAGTTAGAAACATCAATGAGAGAGACATTGATCAGCTGCCTCCTGCACACTCCCTACCGGGGATGTGCCCACAACCAAGGTACATGCCCTTGACCAGAATCGAACCTGGGACCTTTCAGTCCGCAGGCCGACGCTCTATCCACTGAGCCAAACTGGTTTCGGCAGAACTGTGAGCTCTTGCCGGGCAGGACCCAAGCAGTTCCCACTTCAGAGCCGCCATAACTCAAGGTCCTTTACCTACAGCACGAGCTCACTATGTGTCTGGTTGAATGGATATAGGTCAGATGGATGGGTGAGTGGATGATCGCATGCAGGATACTGTGGCTGCTCTGCACCGCCATCTTCCCGGTCCTTTTCCCCATCCGCCACCCTTGGCCTTGGAGAAGAGTGGAAAAGCTCTTTTTGTCTTCCACCGTGGCCTTCCGTTTGGCTTATTCCAGGTCAGATGTCTCTCGCTGACCTCACCTTAGGCAGAAACCACACCATTCTGGGCAGAGGAACCATGTTGGGGTAGGTGCTGGGGAGCTCATTAAGGTAAAAATTCCTGAACCTCATCCTTGGGCACATTCTGATTCGGCAGGTCTCAGGTAGGGCCCAGGAGTTAGATTTTTTGTAGTTGTTAATCTCATTTAAGGATATAGTTTTTCAATTGATTTTTTTTTGAGAGAGAGAGAGAGTGGAAGGGAGAGGGGAGAGAGTGAGAGTGAGAGAGGCAAAGAGAGAAATAGCAATGTGAGAGAGATACATTGATTGGTTGCCTCCTAAACATGCCCCAACTGGGGGCTGGGGATTGAACCTGCAACCCAGGTACGTGCCCTAGACCAAGAATTGAACCCCAAGCCCTTTAGAGCGTGGGCTGACTTCCTAACCACTAAGCCACACTGGCCAGGACAGGAGTTAGACGTTTAACTGGTATTATGTATGTTTAAGATGATTCTAATGTACAGTCAGACTTAGAACCCACTATGGGTAGGCATGGCAACATGACGGCTAAGGACTGGAGCTGACAGTTGACGTGGGGCAGCAGCACTCAGCTCAGGCAGCCGGGGACAGTGAAAATCAGCAGAGGACGGACTGCCCGGAGCATTTATTAAAGTCCATCACCCCACGTCAGAGAGACGCTGGGGAGGTCTGCCAGACCGCAGCCCCACACCACAGCACTCTCGCATCCAGCATGTGCTCCCCCACTGGGATGTTGTGCGGAGTTAAAAAAAATAAAAATAAAAAAGCATATGGGAATATCTGTCCAGGAGAAATACACAGCTGCAGCGGACCCGCAGACCTGAGGAAAAACAACACCTCAGGTGACAGTGGTGCTTGGACAGCTGGGAAGTGAGGGGTCTCTGTGGAAACAAGCAGAGGCGAGCAGTCAGGCAGCCCGGCTGCTAACAGTCGAGCCACAGGAGACGGCAGACCCTCTATCGTAACGGGGGCCTCCGCGTAACGTGACAGCCGAAAACCTGCTCCAAGGAGCTGAAATAGAATGCTGGTAGAGTCTTTTTTGGACCGGATTTCATGTTATCTTAGGAACAGATGATCACGTTCCTGGTATGCTGACCCAAACAGGATTAGATTCAGTTATTTTTAAAAGAGAGTGCACAGCAAACAAGCAAAAAAAAAAAAATAAAATAAAATAAAAATCAATATTGGTCCAATTCCAGAGCTACCCATTTCAGATGCACTGGGGGAGCCAGAGAAGAGCCCACTCCCCGCCGTGCCCTTTAGCTGTGACGGAACCGTGTGACTGTCAGACGCGCTGTCAATCAGATATGCTGGTTTGGGCCCAGCAGTTTCCCTCTCCCTATTTTATTTTCAATTTTTGGTAACCTTGGGTCAATACATTCCTTTGTGCTGAAAATTTAAAAAAAATGTCCGCCACCCTTATTGCCTGTTCTCACATCACTGGAGGCCCATCAAAATAAAACCCCAAAGGACACGCTTGTGTTTCAGTTAATGTTTTGTGCTGTTGTCCCTACAACAGTTGGAGGTAGAATGGTATATGGCGCTTTCCACTAAAGTCTGTGCCATGCAAACAAGGTCCCCCCCACACCCCCCAAAAAGGGCAGGGGCAGTCTTGCAGTGGACACAATGACTTCTAATTTATTCATCCATTGGACCTGGATTCTGGGCGTGTCCAGAGATGAAGCCAGTCATACTGGCTGAAAGGGTCCTGCGGGTGTGTTATGTGTGGCTCATGTGCCATTTAATTGTTTGCAGTCACCACGGTAGCAGATGCCATGGGCACACTGCCTGCCACCCCTTTACCAGAATGGTGTGCCATCGCCTGGATGCGGTGGGTGCTGGCTGCACCTTCCTCTGGAGCATTGCCCTGGCTCTGGGGAGCTGCCCGGGAGGTTATGTCCTCCACCCGTTCAGGTGTGAGCTGCAGGCAGAGGTGTCTGATGAGGGCGAGGACCCAGCCTCCTCGTCTCTGAGTGGGATAATCTCTGATGCAATTCACACTCCACAGCACCCCCGGGTCATACAGAGGCAAGACCTCTGAAATCACAGCTCCCCCTAATATTCTCCTCCACCCTCTATTATCTCTTTTACACTCTTATAATTCCTTCTGAGAGACCTCCCTCAATAAATCACCTGCCCCAAATCACCATTCCAGGCTCGGGCTCTGCTTCTAGGGAACCACTTTAGTATTGTATTATATTGTGTTGTGTTGTATTGTGTTGTATTTATGATTCCAAAGGTGAGGAAGCCAACTCTTGCTTCACGGGACTCAGAGCCAAGGGGTCAGAGTCAGGGATGCAGGAACGGGTGTAGCTCAGGGTTCCAGGGCTCAGCGGCAAGGTGTGCAGAGTGCACAGCGGTTCAGAGCAAGGCTGTGGGGGCACAAGCCTCGGGGTTGAATTCTGGTGTCCGCCCTTAGACACCACGTGCATGGGTACTGTGTCAGTGATGGAACCCCCCTCCTCTGATTGCTGTGGGGTTTAGTTCTTGCCACACCCTCGGCAGGGTGCCGGGGTCACGCTAAGTGTCCGGTGCGCATGAGCTGTCCCTGTGCTGGGATGGGTGTGAACTGCCATCATTTTTGAAATTCAAATGAGAGGAGAGTCTGTGTGGCTTCAGAGGAGGGCGAGACGCACCTTCCCTGGCTGCTTGGGGAAGTCCTCATGAGGAGGAGCTATCTCACTGCATGGGAAGAGCCACACTCAAGGGGCCAAAGAGCCGCATGTGGCTCGAGAGCCGCGGTTTGCAGGCCACTGAGATCGGCCCTTGATTCCTGCATTTAAAGGGAGCAGACTGTCATCGTGGCTTTAAATCATGCTAAAAGTAGGCAAATTCCTGGGCCTCTCTGGGCACAAACACAAAGTCCCAACCCACATTTCCACATTTATTGCCCGGCTTTGTGGTCTTCCACTTGCTGCACCTCCCACAATGGGGAGCAAACGGCAGACGGAAACAGATGGGGCTGGCTCAGTGCCTTCCCTGCCAGCGCGGTCGCGCTCGGCCACGCGAGAGGGGAACGCGATCTGCAGATAGAACTGGAGCTTCTAGAACAGTGATCCTCACTACAGCTGCCCATGGCATCCCTGCAGAACTTTAAGAACAACCGATACCTGCCCCTCCACCCCCTCTGAGGCGTTCTGAGTTACGTGGAGTCAGGAAAAGTTCCCAGCATGATTCTAGTGTGCATCCAAGGCTGCGGATCACTGACTTAGAGGATGGAGGCACGGAGGTCACAGGAATGGTGATAAAGTGAGAGCTCTGCTGGGTCTGCATGTTTGTGTGTCCCCCCAGCTTTCAGATGTTGAGGTCCTACCCCGAAGGTGATGATATCTGGAGGTGGGCCTTGTGGGAGGTGATTAGGTCCTGATGGCAGAGCCTGCCCCCCCCCATTGGTATTAGTGCCCTTACAAAGGAGTCCACAGGAAGCTAGCCTGCCCCTCTGCCAAGTAACCCACAGGAAAAAGATGCCCTCTATGAACCAGGAAGTGTGGGTCCTCACCAGGCGCCGGATCTGTCTGCGCCATGATCCTGGACTTCCCAGCCTTCAGAATTGTAAGAAATAAATGTTTGTTCCTAAGCCCTCCAGTGGTTGGACTTTTGTTATAGCAGCCTGCACGGACTAAGACAGGCCCTAATTAGGTAACTGCAGCCAATAGTTACTGTCACTCTCTCTACCAGGCATTACATTAAGTAAGGACAGCCTAATTAGATCTTCACAAGGTGCTAGGGTGGTTGTTATAGTAATATTATAGAATGTTATAAGTGTGTGAAGTTTGATAGTGTGGATTGTATAACATTAGGATATAATAATGGATTACATATAATAATGGATTATAATAATTAGAATATAATAATGAGTGGATTATTTAACAGTATGAAACCTGTGTGAATTAAAGTGCATTAAATAGAAATACCATTAAACATTGTAATAGTGATAGAGTAAGATATTGTTTAAACTGTGAAACCTGTGTGAATTAAAGTGTGTGACATACCCTGCATGTAGCAGAGGGCCCATCTGGCAAGGGGAGATAAGATACATGAAGACCAGAAGACTACGTAACTGATGGCATCAGAAGCGGACAGAAATTCACATAAAAGGAGGCGCCTGACAGCCAGAACTCAGAGCAGTTCTCTGCCTCCTCAGAAACTGTTCTCCCTCTCTGACTCCTCTCGCAAATCCTTCGTACCGGATTGACTGAGACTCGATCCTTGATTCGACTGAGCATGAGCGACTGTGGCCGGCCTGTGACCCGTCGTCGTCTGTCGTGTGTGTCTGCTCCTCTCTGCCGCGTGCCCTGCCTGAGTGTTGGAAGCCGCCAGGACTTAGGTAATAAACCGTGTGGATTCGAGCATCTAACCGTGAGTGTCTTGGGTCTTTTTACTCTGAGCTCGTGCCTTAGCATTGCCAGTCTGGGAAAGCATCAGCCCGCCTTGTGCGCCCTAAGCTGGGAATAGGCTCGCGGCTGGTCACCTGCTGTTCCAACCCAGAGTGAGGACATAATGCTAAATTAAGGAAGAAGTGGAACAATGGTCCCCAGGCTTTAGGTGGCAGAACTGAGGCTCACAGGGCAGGTGGACGAGCTGAGTCAGCCTCGCTCCAACGCTCACACTCTTAACACCTCTACTCTGTCTACCTGACCAACAGGGGAGGGCTTCTCCTCCATGTCACTGTGCCCACGGCAGTGACTCACAAAGTAGTTAGGCCTTTCGTTTTAAAAGTAATTGACAGGGGGCCCTGTGCCCTGGGTGAGCCGTGTGTCCCAGGGGGCCGTGTGCCCCGGGTGAGCCGTGTGCCCCGGGGAAGCAGTGGGACCCGGGGGGAGGGGCGGTATGAACCAGAGGAGGAGCGGACTCTATTCGTGTGGTCCTGAGATAGTCACCATAAAACAAGCAGACTGCCAAATGAGGAGCGGACTCTATTCATGTGATTCTGAGAGTCACCATAAAACAAGCAGATTGTCAAATGACAGTGGGGAGGGGAAGGAGACCTGGGGGGAGATAAGAGAACAACCAAAGAACTGGTATGCATGCATATAAGTACAACCAATGAACACAGAACTCTGGGGAGGGAAGGCATGAATGGGAGGTGGGGGGGGGCAATGGTAAGCTATGTACACATATAATACCTTAATTAAAAAATTTAAAAAAAGATATTAAAAGTAATTGAAATCCATGACATAGAGAAGACAGAATGTATTTCCTAGAACTTGTTCTGGTATCTAGCTAAGGAAAATCGTGGGGGAGTGTGCCCAGAATCTGCCGTGCAGCTTTTCAGAGGGATTTCTGTGAGAAAAGGCCATTTCCCCAAAGGCTCCAGAAGGTGTCCCCACTGCTGCACGCGCCCGGAGACGCAGCTGCGAGCTCTCCCTTTTAATCAGCCTCAAAGCTCTTTGGAAATATTTTTTTTTTTTCTCAAAACAGGGCCGTTTTGAAAGTCAATTTCTTCTAAGGTCTGATCTCAGTGGATGTGGCTTCTTTGGGGGATTTTAATTAACAGGATCCCATAGATAAAAACAACTGCGCTCCTTTCAAGAATCAGCTCACAAAGCGAACCGAGCGGGTGTCACTTTAACTCAGGTTCAGACACAGGCGGATCCTTCCCCACTGATTGCTTCAGAGGCCAGCGTGGCTGACCAAATATCTAAAAGGGGAGATATTGGGAGGATGCCTTAAGAAGAACGAATTTATAATAAGGGAACGAGTTCTTCTATAATAACATAAAAAACTGTATGAAAAGTTTTGTTAACACAATTGAAACGAAAAAAATCCCATCCCAATTCATTTCTCCTCGGGGTAACGCATATGGCAGCTCAGGAGGCTAGACTAAACTGAACTGCAAAGAGAGGCAGACTATTGGGTGATCCCTAACAAGGCCTTCACTTCCAAGTTAAATAGGAAGCACGTGAAAGGGCCTTGAGTCGCTGGCAGGCCAATCACAAAGGCAAGAACTTGTTTCTGGAAGCTCAGGCTTGAGAGATGGCTTACAGCCCTCCAGGCTAATGTGATCCCTTGAGCAGATAAGTCGCTGGCCCATCCCAGCAGGAGAGGAGAATCTTCTAGACGGATGAGCCCTTCGAGGGGAGGCCTGGGAGGATTAGGCAGGGCTGCTGGAGGCCCTCCTCACACCGTTCTCCTTCAACAGGGGGTTTCAACATTTACTAGTGGTGTCCTCTTTCTTTACATTGGGGGTGACGCAACATGGATGCTCATGTCGTTCTTATTCTTAAACTATCTATGCCTACATGTTATATACACCTTTTCACGTACGATGCAATTTCACGCTAAAAATAGAGCGGACGTCAAGGAGCCTGTGGAGTCATGAAATCATTTCTGATTGTCCCTCGAGGCAGTTTCAGTTCAGTGAGGGGCCAAAAGCCGGCGTAAGCTGGGTTGGGGAGTGAATGAGGGAGAGGAGTATATTGCTTCCTTACGTATGGAAGACACGAGAGGATTTAGAGGAGGTCTCTCTAAGATGTGGGGTGCAGGCACCGAGGGCAAAGACAGAGAGATTTCGAGAAAAGGCGAGAGGCAATGGCTGAGAGGGAGGAACACAGACGGGAAGTTTGGCCTTGCAAAGCAGCGGGCGTCAGAAGGTCAGAAGGAAGGAATGCGATGATGGACGTGTAGCCTGAACGTGGGGCGGGCTGGGGGCACCAGGAGGAGGCGGCCAGCCAGCAGGGAGTGTGTGCAGGAATGGGAGGGAGGCATGCTGGGTAAGGAGGCGGCCAGGAGAGCTGAGAGGAGGGATGGAGTCTGGGAAACTTCTGAGGAAAAACTGGTGGGATGTACTGGCCTGGTGGGCACTGAGGAGAGAAGCTGAACTGAGGAAAGATGACACACATCATAGAGGGTTAGGGGGTTGGGTGGAGTTTTGAGAATGTTCATGGTCAACTTCACCAGTGAATGACAATTTGCTTTCGGGAGTGATTGTTATCAGTGGTCACGCTCACTGGCAATGCCTGAGCTGCCGTCCCTCTGAGGCCTCTACCATATGGGGGGTGGCCATGTTTCATTTGACCCACGCTTGTGGGTGTGCAGTGGTGTCTAGCTATTGTTTTAACCTCCTTTTTCAATATTACTAATGAGGTGGAATCTCTCTCTCTCTCTCTCTCTCTCTCTCTCTCTCTCTCTATATATATATATATATATATATATATATATATATATATATATATATATATCGGCCATTCATAGTTCTGATTCTGTGAAGTAACTACCCACTACCTCCCATTTTTAAATGGAATTATTTCTTTTTTTTTCTTCAAAGGCATATGCTATAGATTATGTACACTTGTAATTTGAAGATAACAAGTTTGCTAGAATCTTCTTTCAGTTTGCGACTTTTCCTTTAATTATTTTGTGGCGTTACTTTGATGGCTCAAAGTTCTCAAATATAATGAAGAAATTATGAATAGTTTCATAAGGTTTGTGCTTTTTGTATCTTGGTCAGAGACCATCAAGACTTTGTCCTACATGGTCTTCAAGTGTAAAAAATTGCCTTTCACATTTATATCTATCCACCGTCCTCACTAAATCCTTTGGCTAGTTCTAAGAATTTACCTGTAGATCATTTTGAGTTTCCATGTAAATAATTATGCCACTTTTCTTTCGTTCCAAATATAGTCCCCTTTACTTATTTTCCTATCTTCCTGAACTGATTTTAACATTTTATTATTTTCCCAAGTTATCCTTGATCAGGGTAAGGAATTTTCCCATGAGGGAGTGTTTAGTTTTAGTTTGTTTCCTTAATCTGCTGAGATGACCATTTGTTTTTCTTCTCTACTCTGGCAATGCGAGAAGTTAAATCATTAGACTTTCTAATGTGGTACCCAACTTTGCAATTCCTGAAATTAACCTAACTTGATCACGATATCCCATCTTTTTATTCTTCTCGAGACTCAATTTGCTAATATTTAATGAGTATTTTGCATGGATAGTTTAAATTCATGAGAATGACCTGAAATATTTATGTGTCTGACCTGGTTTAATGAGCATGTTTTGGTATGAAGATTAGTTTCTACAAATCTGATTTGTTTCTTCCCTCTGAATCCATAAAATGAGTTGGCTAATAGTTCCTCTTATTACTTTTATTTTCTGAAAAGAACTTGTGTAAGTTTGGAATTATTTGTTCCTTGGAAAAACTTGCCTGTAACTATCAAGACTTAGTGTTTTGTTATAGCAAGATGTGAAACTATTTAATTTCTTCAATAAAGCCATTACACACACACACACACACACACACACACACACACACACACATAATCAACCTGCACACTGTGCAGCCTGTAATGGCTGGATATAAGGACACCCGGCCTGCCCTGTGGTACCACTATATCTATTTTTTTGTTTTGAAAGAAAAATAAAAAACCATGTGTCCCCTAATTTTTCTTTCTTTCTATTGACTTACTTATTTCAATCGGTTGTTTTTGTAGTTGTGTCGCATCTTCACGTGTATCGGGGCAGAATTCAAAGCTTCAGCTTCAGCGGCTGACTCTCATCTTTTAGGTTTGAATGTTCACGCTGCAAAGATGCTTTTTCAGTTTGCAGGCTCGTTATTTCTGCTGCAAGCGCTTCATTCATTGGCTTTAGCTTTCACAATTGTCTGGCTAATCCCTGATTTTCCTAGGACACGTGGACGTCAGCATTCCTCTTTTCTGCTTCCCTCTTTGGTCGGGATCCCGAGTTTCTGTCGCCCACGTGATCTTCAAGGGAGGCAGGCTTGGGGAAGGTAGGCATTGGGTTTGCAGCCGCTGACAGGGAAGAGGGAGCTCTGTCTGGCAGGGCCTGCCCCGTTCCTGCATCCGAGGGCTCCGGCCTTTGTTTCTCCTCTCCTCCTGAGTTTTCTGCCCCATCCCACAATTCCTCCTGAGCGTCGCTCTGAACTTTCTGGATAATGTATTTTTGTTCCAATCGTCCATTATGCTCTTCAGAAGTTGTTCTCCACCAATCCCTGATGCTTTTGAGATAGGCCTCTCATTAGTCACTTGGGGAAGTTGAGGAGGTTGGCCCCTGCATACTGTGTTCAGTACATCAGCCACATCCTGAGGTGACAGCCTGCGCAGGTGCTGATTCGGTGCCCTCAAACACAAGGTCCGAAACAAGAGAGGAGTGGCGTCCACCCCAGGTGGCTTGACCTCAGCTTTGGTCGTTGGCCCAATGTTCTCACTATATCGCCCACGGACTTCATGGTGGGCAGAACACCTTTTACCTGGCGTCTCCACGCTTCTTGATGTGGGTTGTCTCTTTACTCTTATGGCTGCCACCACCAGGTCGCCCACCAGGATCCCCCGGGGGGACGCAGGGGGACCTGGGCCGTGTCTCACGCGCTCAGAGATCACACAGGTGTCCCAGTATCAGCTGAGAGCCAGATGCGGTGGCAGGCAGCAGGCCCTCCGTGTCAGGTCGGGCTCACAGCTCTGCCGCTGTCTGCTGGTGTCTGGTGGGCACAAATAACCACTCAGAACCCCCCTTCTGATGGTTCTGTCACTAAGGGAACAGTAACCTAGCAACCAGGGATGATCAGTTTGGCTGAGAGGAGGGTGAAGGGGGGAACCAGTACGTCTCAACAATAGTTCTGAACGTGGCTCTGAAATAGGACGTGATCACATTTCTACAGGCTGAGATCGCTGACGTTGGCCATGAGATGGGTCCCAGACCCACCTGCTCCACAGCAAAGAAAGCTCGGGGTCAAGCAGGGCTGGGCCACGGCCTTTTCTGCTCACAAGAGCCAGTTGGGGCAGAGGTAGGCTCATCCCTGGGTGAGGCCCATTCTCCCGATTTAAAGTTTCCTTCTGCTGCAGGGATGCCCCCTGCTGCCCACCGAGATCCCAGGGCCTCCTTCCTCCAAGGCTCCCTCTCTCCTGTGTGTGGTCACTGTGGGCAGGCAGAGGCCAGGACTCAAGGGGGTATTCACTGAGGGGCCTGGATCCCAACCCTAACATCCCGGGAGAAACCCATTAGAACTGGGAGAGTCTGGCAATCATGGAGCCTGTGGAGCCAGCGTGTCCCGTTCACGTTTCCTTGAAGGGGTGACTCCACTCCCAGGGGGCCCTGTGACCCAGGCACCTTCCCTAACGTGCCCCTGCTGTCACCAGCCCACACTTCCCCAGGCTGCCCTGGGAAGGGTCTCTAGTGGATCCCCTACATATTTACTTCTTTGATTGGACCCTTGGGCAAAGCAAGGACCTGCGCTCATCATGGGTCTGGGCTTGCGGGCTGCAGGGAGGGGTGGGGAGTGAGGGAGGCACTCTGGGCCGCCCTCCTGAGCCTCATGGGGTTGTCACCTGCCAGGTCTGGCTCCGGCCCTGATGAACGCAGCCTGGCTCAGGGGAAGGATTTCTGCCCTTGGTCAGGAAAATGTGGGCCTGGGTACCTCATTTAGGCGTCTATGGTCCTTACTACTCTAACCCTTTAGAATAGGGGGACAGGGGGAACCTTCTTCCTGGGTATTTATAACATCATTTGCGGTATTTATTTGGTATTTATAACATTTGGTTATTTATATTTATATAAATATAAATTTGGGTATTTATAACATCATTTGCGGGCCATACAAAATTATCAACTTAAAAATTAGTCTACTGTCCTAGCCAGTTTGGCTCAGGGTATAGAGTGTCAGCCTGCGAACAGTAGGGTCCTGGTTCAATTTCCGTCAAAGGCACTTGTCCGGGTTGTGGGCTCGATCCCTAGTAGGGGGTGTGCTGGAGGCAGCCGATCAGTCATTCTCTCTCATCATTGATGTTCCTAGCTCTCTCCCTCTCCTTTCCTCTCTGAAATCAATACAAATATATATTAATTTTTTTCTTCTAAAATTAGCCTGCTCTATTTGGTCAAACGTTTCATTAACTCACCCCTAATGCCTTTGCAGGGCTAGACCTGACGATTTTGGGGGCCTGGCCGGAAGTTCCCTGCCCCTGCAGTAGGATCTTGGAGAGCGCTCCACTTAGCAGCACTTGGTATGAGGGAGAGGAAGGCACCCTCACGGAATAAATTCCTGATTTCCTTTCCTATCTCAGAGACATATGCCCATTTCAGGCATCTTGCATTTAATCCTCACAGCAACTCTTCTAGGTTTCTACATTATGTCATCTTACAGTAGGGTAGAGCCAAGCTCAGGGATGGTCCAGAAAGAAATGGCCAGAAGGACAGAGCCCGGATTTCAACCAGCCGTGCCCAACCACAGCCCACGGTCTCAACCGCCACCGATACAGCACGTCTTAGGAAAGGTTCACTGGCAAGAAATTGAGGGATGATGGAGACACAGATGGAAGCATCCAGAAAATGAGGCCTCCTCCACCCCCTTTTGGTCCTTCCCCTCTCCTCTCCTGATCACAATATTGGGACAACTCATGCTCATCACGGGAAAATCCATGTGCGAACAACACATGCTCCTTCGCTCCAGGGCTGGGCTCCCTCAGCCCCTCGTGTGCGATTTATTTATAATCTGACTTGGAAGCAAAAAGCCAGAGCTGGCCTTGGAGACCGCTTGGCTCAATGCGCTCCACCTTCTAGCATCGCCTCAGCTTTGCAGCGCTGAGCCTGGGCAGAGATGCCAGCCAAGCCGGCGTCTGCTTGGCTCTCGCTGGCCTCTCAGCAGCAAAGGCTGCTTCCAGCGTGGGCTTCCGTGGGCTCCTCTGTCAAACAGATGCCGCAAAACATCACGCTCCTGTCCACCTGCACAGCCGGCCCACAAAGGGCACACCCCCACGTGCTGGCTGAGCCGGGTGCGCGCTCTGCTCTAAGCTGCATCCCGGCTTCCTCATGTGTGTTGTGTGTGTGTGTGTGTGTGTGTGTGTGTGTGTGTGTGTGTGTTGTGTGAGTGAGTGGCACAGACTGTCACCCACCAAAGCCATCCAGGGCCCTGTCCTACACATGGACTCACGTGGAAGAGCACGTTTAAAAGCTAATTACTGCCTTTCCTTTTCCCTCTTACAGAGTGTTAGTTAGCATGCTTGTCCATTTTACTTCTGTTTTTGTTCCCATATGTGATATGAGGGCCAACTTGAAAAAATCCTCAAACAACAGGGATTCTTTAAATACATGAGTCAAAGTTGCCTTCAAAATATCACACACACACACACACACACACACACACAAACACATAAAATCAACCTGCACACTGTGCAGCCCGTAATGGCTGGATATAAGGACACCCGGCCTGCCCTGTGCTATCAGTATACCTATTTTTTGTTTTGAAAGAAAAATAAAGAACCATGTGTCCCCTAATTTTTTCTTTCTATTGACTTATTTATTTAAAGTATTAAAATTTACAACAATATTTCTACATTTTCTTCAGATCCAAAATAACTAAAAGGCTATTGTATCTTCATTATGTTTGTGTGTGTGTGTGTGTGTGTGTGTCTATGTGTGTGTGTGTGTGTGTATGAGGGAGAGAGAGAGAGAGAGAGAGAATGAGAGGGAGTGTATGTGTGTGTGTGCCATCAAAAGATTGCATAAAAGTTAGAAATGCTGAACAATAAACAGTATCTTAGACTTTATATATAGTTGAGTCAGTTTTTATAAGTTGTCCATGAATTATGGCTTCTGTTACCAGGGCTTTTTTTACTTTTCTAAAGTGTCCTCCTGTATTTACTGCTTTGATTTTTTTAAATAAATATTGCAATCGACTGAATTGGTCCCCCTCAAAATATATGTTCTGAAGTCCTAAGCCCCAACACTACAGAAAATGACCATATAAGTAATTAAGTGAAAATGAGGTCATTAGGATGGGCCCTAACCCACAATGACTGGTGTCCTCATAAGAAGAGGGAATTTGGGCCCAGACATGGACAGAGGGAAGACCCAGGGAGAAGAGGGTCATCCATAAGGCAGAAAGAGGCTTAGAACCCATTCTTACCTCATGGCCCTCAGTGGAAACCAACCTTGCCCTCACCTTGATCTTGTGTCTAATGTCCAGGCTGTGAGAAGCCACCCGGTCTGTGGGACACTGTGTAAGGGCAGCCCTGGCAGACAAGACAAGCCCTCGTGTTCCTTCGGACCTGACCTGTGGCACTCCTCTGTGACCCTGTGACCCCTCATCAGAGCTGCGCCCTGTAACTCCAGGGCTCCGGGCCTGCTTTTGTCTCTGATCCGAACTCCTCTGGGAGGTGGGGAAGATACAGGTGCAGAAGCTTCAAGGGCTCTGGGAGGGGTGGGGCCCACAGGGAAGAGAGAAGGGTATTTGTGGAAGAGACCAGAGCTTAGGCCTCCCCGGGGCCTGAACTGGCTTCAGACTGGTGACAGGAGACTGTGTGTCAAAGCTGCCTCTGGGATGCTGCTTCTCAAAATGTGGCCTGGTGATCACATCGCCGGCGCCCATCCACTCAGCTTCCTCAGTAAAGGAATGGCCATAAGAGCGGGCCCTTAGTGAGCATGTGTTGTGTGACCGGCATGGCTCTTCAGCACATCTTATGTGGGAGGCCCCTCATCACCCCCCTCACTTCAGATGGGAAAGCTGCAGCTTAGGGACACTTAGCCATCTGCCAAGGTCACACGGGGCAGGCGGCTGAGCATGATCCTGCCTCAGAGGCCAGGCTCTCAACCTGCTCACTGCACAGCCCGGGATGGCTGGGTGCAAGGACCCCCCCACTCTGCCCTGTGGTATTCATTATATCCATTTTTTTATTTTTTAAAAAATATATTGTATTGATAGTTTACAGAGAGGGAGAGAGAGAGCTAGAAACATCAGTGAGAGAGAAACTTTGACCAGCTGCCACTTGCACACCCCCTACTGGGGATGTGACCGCAACCAATGTACATGCCCTTGACCGGAATTGAACCCAGGACCTCTACCACTGAGCCAAACCGGTTTCGGCTATATCTATTTTTAAAAAATACATCTTATTGATTTTTTTACAGAGGGGAAGAGAGAGGGATAGAGAGTTAGAAACATCGACAATAGAGAATCATCTGTCAGCTGCCTCTTGCACACCCACCACTGGGGATGTGCCCGCAACCAGGATACATGCCCTTGACCGGAATCGAACCTGGGACCTTTCAGTCCACAGGCCAACGCTCTACCACTGTGCCAAAGCGTTTCCGGCCATTATATCTATTTTTTCTTGCAAGAAAAATAAAGAACCATGTGTCCCCTAATTTTTTTCTTTCTATTGACTTACTGATTTCAATCGGTTGTTTTTGTAGTTGTGTCGCATCTTCATGTGTATCGGGTAGAAATCGAAGCTTCAGCTTCAGCGATTGACTCTCATCTTTTAGGTTTGAATGCTCAGGATGCAAAGATGCCCTTTCAGTTTGCAGGCTCTTTAGTCCTGCTGCAAGCGCTTCATTCATTTGCTTTTGCTTCCACAATTGTCTGGCTAATCCCTGATATTCCTGGGACACGTGGATGTCAGCATCCCTCTTTTCTGCTTCCCTCTTTTGTGGGGATCCCGAGTCTCTGTCACCCACGTGATCTTCAAGGGAGGCAGGCTTGGGGAAGGTTGGCATTGGGTTTGCAGCCGCTGACAGAGAAGAGGGAGCTCTATCTGCAGGGCCTGCCCCGTTCCTGCATCCGAGGGCTCCGGCCTTTGTTTCTCCTCTCCTCCTGGGTTTTCTGCCCCATCCCACAATTCCTCCTGAGCGTAGCTCTGAACTTTCTGGATAATGTATTTTTGTTCCAATCATCCATTATGCTCTTCAGAAGTTGTTCTCCACCAATCCCTGATGCTTTTGAGATGGGCCTCTCATTAGTCACTTGGGGAAGTTGAGGAGGTTGGCCCCTGCATACTGTGTTCAGTACATCAGCCACATCCTGAGGTGACAGCCTGCGCAGGTGCTGATTCGGTGCCCCCAAACACAAGGTCCGTAACAGGAGAGGACTGGCGTCCACCCCAGGTGGCTTGACCTCAGCTTTGGTCGTTGGCCCAATGTTCTCACTATATCGCCCACGGACTTCATGGTGGGCAGAACACCTTTTACCTGGCGCCTCCACGCTTCTTGAAGTGGGTTTTCTCTTTACTCTCATGGCTGCCACCACCAGGTCGCCCACCAGGATCCCCCGGGGGGACGCAGGGGGACCTGGGCCGTGTCTCACGCGCTCAGAGATCACACAGGTGCCCCAGTATCAGCTGAGAGCCAGATGGGGTGGCAGGCAGCAGGCCCTCCCTGGCAGGTCGGGCTCACAGCTCTGCCGCTGTCTGCTGGTGTCCAGTGGGCATAAATAACCACTCAGAACCCCCTTCTGATGGTTCTGTCACTAAGGTAACAGTAACCTAGCAACCAGGGATGATCAGTTTGGCTGAGAGATGGGTGAAGGGGGGAACCAGTACGTCTAGACAATAGTTCTGAACGTGGCTCTGAAATAGGACGTGATCACATTTCTACAGGCTGAGATCGCTGACGTTGGCCATGAGATGGGTCCCAGGCCCACCTACCTGCTCCACAGCAAAGAAAGCTAGGGGTCAAGCAGGGCTGGGCCACGGCCTTTTCTGCTCACAAGAGCCAGTCGGGGCAGAGGTAGGCTCATCCTTGGGTGAGGCCCATTCTCCCGATTTAAAGTTTCCTTCTGCTGCAGGGATGCCCCCTGCTGCCCACCGAGATCCCAGGGCCTCCTTCCTTCGAGGCTCCCCCTCTCCTGTGTGTGGTCACTGTGGGCTGGTAGAGGCCCAGGACGCAAGGGGGTACTCACTGAGGGGCCTGGATCCCAACCTTAACATCCCAGGAGAAACCAGTTAGAACTGGGAGAGTTTGGCAATCATGGAGCCTGTGGAGCCAGCATGTCCCATTCACGTTTCCTTGAAGGGGGTGACTCCACTCCCAGGGGGCCCTGTGACCCGGGCACCTTCCCTAACGGGCCCCCGCTGTCAGCAGCCCACACCTCCCCAGGCAGCCCCGGGAAGGGTCTCTAGTCGATCCCCTACATATTTACTTCTTTGCTTGGACCCTTGGGCAAAGCAAGGACCTGCGCTCATCATGGGTCTGGGCTTGCGGGCTGCAGGGAGGGGTGGGGAGTGAGGAGGCACTCTGGGCCCGCCCTCCTGAGCCTCATGGGGTTGTCACCTGCTAGGTCTGGCTCTGGCCCTGATGAAAGCAGCCTGGCTCAGGGGAAGGATTTGTGCCCTTGGTCAGGAAAATGGGGGCCTGGGTCCCTCATCTAGGCGTCTAAGGGCCCTACTACTATAACCCTTTAGAACAGGGGGAGGGGACAACCTTCTTCCTGGGTATTTATAACATCATTTGCGGTATTTATTTGGTATTTATAACATTTGGTTATTTATATTTATATAAATATAAATTTGGGTATTTATAACATCATTTGCGGGCCATACAAAATTATCAACATAAAAATTAGTCTACTGTCCTAGCCAGTTTGGCTTAGGGTATAGAATGTCAGCCTGTGAACAATAGGGTCCTGGTTCAATTCCCATCAAAGGCACATGCCCGAGTTGTGGGCTCGATCCCTAGTAGGGGGTGTGCTGGAGGCAGCCGATCAGTCATTCTCTCTCAACATTGATGTTCCTATCTCTCTTCCTCTCCTTTCCTCTCTGAAATCAATACAAATATATATTAATTTTTTTCTTCTAAAATTAGCCTGCTCTATTTGGTAAAACGTTTAATTAAGTCACCCCTAATGCCTTGGCAGGGCCAGACCGGATGATTTTGTGGGCCTGGCCCGACATTCCCTGCCCCTGCGGTAGGATCTTGGAGAGCACTTCACTTAGCAGCACTTGGTATGGGGAGAGTAAGGTACCCTCAGGAAATAAATTCCTGCTTTCCTCTCCTATCTCAGAGACATATGCCCGTTACAGGCATCTCGCATTTAATCCTCACAGCAACTCTTCTAGGTTTCTACGTTGTCTCCATCTTACAGTTGGGTAGAGCCAAGCTCAGGGATGGTCCAAAAGACATGGCCAGAAGGACAGAGCCTGGATTTCAGCCAGCCGTGCCCAACCACAGCCCACGATCTCAACCGCCACCGATACAGCACGTCTTAGGAAAGGTTCACTGGCAAGAAATTGAGGGATGATGGGGAGACAGATGGAAGCATCCAGAAAATGAGGCCTCCTCCACCGCTCTCCTCTCCTGATCACAATATTGGGACAACTCATGCTCATCACGGGAAAATCAGTGTGCGAACAACCCATGCTCCTTCGCTCCAGGGCTGGGTTCCCGCAGGTCCTCGTGTTCGATTTATTTATAATCTGACTGGGAAGTAAGAAGGCAGAGCTGTCCGTGGAGACCGCTTGGCTCAATGCGCTCCAAGTCCTAGCATCGCCTCAGCTTTGCAGCGCTGAGCCCGGGCAGAGATGCCAGCCAAGCCGGCGTCTGCTTGGCTCTCGCTGGCCTCTCAGCAGCAAAGGCTGGCTCCAGCGTGGGCTTCCGTGGACTCCTCTGTCAAACAGATGCCGGGAAACATCACGCTCCCGTCCAGCTGCACAGCCAGCCCACAAAGGGCACACCCCCACGTGCTGGCTGAGCCGGGTGCGTGCTCTGCTCTAAGCTGCATCCCGGCTTCCTCATGTGTGTTGTGTGTTTGTGTGTGTGTGTGTGTGTGTGTGTGTGTGTGTGTGTGTGTGTATTGTGTGAGTGAGCGGCACAGACTGTCACCCACCAAAGCCACCCAGGGCCCTGTCCTACACATGGACTCACGTGGAGTAGCACGTTCAAAAGCTAATTGCAGTCTTTCCCTCTTACAGAGTGTTACTTAGCATGCTTGTCCATTTTACTTCTGTTTTTGTTCCCATATGTGATATGAGGGTCAACTTGAAAAAATTCTCAAACAACAGGGATTCTTTAAATACATGAGTCAAAGTTGCCTTCAAAATATCACACACACACACACACACACACACACACACACACACACACATAAAATCAACCTGCACACTGTGCAGCCCGGAATGGCTGGATATAAGGACACCTGGCCTGCCCTGTGCTATCAGTATACCTATTTTTTGTTTTGAAAGAAAAATAAAGAACCATGTGTCCCCTAATTTTTTTCTTTCTATTGACTTATTTATTTAAAGTATTAAAATTTACAACAATATTTCTACATTTTCTTCAGATCCAAAATAACTAAAAGGCTATTGTATCTTCATTATGTTTGTGTGTGTGTGTGTGTGTGTGTGTGTGTGTGTGTGTGTGAGGGAGGGAGAGAGAGAGAGAGAGAGAGAGAGAGAGAAAGAGAGAGAGAATGAGAGGGAGTGTGTGTGTGTGTGTGTGTGTGTGCCATCAAAAGATTGCATAAAAGTTAGAAATGCTGAACAATAAACAGTATCTTAGACTATATATATAGTTGAGTCAGTTTTCATAAGTTGTCCCTGAATTATGGCTTCTGTTACCACGGCTTTGTTTACTTTTCTAAAGTGTCCTCCTGTATTTACTGATTTGAATTTTTAAAATAAATACTCTAATGGACTGAATTGGTCCCCCTCAGAATATATGTTCTGAAGTCCTAAACCCCAACACTACAGAAAATGACCATATAAAGTAATTAAGTGACAATGAGGTCATTAGGATGTGCCCTTACCCACAATGACTGGTGTCCTCATAAGAAGAGGTAATTCGGCCCCAGACATGGAGAGAGGGAAGACCCAGGGAGAAGAGGGTCATCCATAAGCCAGAAAGAGGCTTGGAACCCATTCTTCCCTCATGGCCCTCAGCAGAAACCAACCTTGCCCTCACCTTGATCTTGTGTCTAATGTCCAGGCTGTGAGAAGCCGCCCGGTCTGTGGGACACTGTGTTAGGGCAGCCCTGGCAGACAAGACAAGCCCTCGTGTTCCTTCGGACCTGACCTGTGGCCCTCCTCTGTGACCCCTGTGACCCCTCATCAGAGCTGCGCCCTGTAACTCCAGGGCTCCGGGCCTGCTTTTGTCTCTGATCCGAACTCCTCTGAGAGGTGGGGAAGAAAAGGTGCAGAAGCTTCAAGGGCTCTGGGAGGGGTGTGGCCCACAAGGAAGAGAGAAGGGTATTTGTGGAAGAGACCGAAGCTTAGGCCCTGAGCCTGAACTGGCTTCAGACTGGTGACAGGAGACAGTGTGTCAAAGCTGCCTCTGGGATGCTGCTTCTCACAATGTGGCCTGGTGTTCACATCACCGGCGCCCATCCACTCCGTTTCCTCAGTAAAGGAATGGCCATAAGAGCGGGCGTTTAGTGAGCATGTGTTGTGTGACCGGCATGGCTCTTCACCACATCTTATGTGGGAGGCCCCTCATCACCCGCCTCACTTCAGATGGGAAAGCTGCAGCTTAGGGACACTGAGCCACCTGCCAAGGTCACACGGGGCAGGCGGCTGAGCATGGTCCTGCCTCAGAGGCCAGGCTCTCAACCTGCACACTGCACAGCCCGGATGGCTGGGTGCAAGGACCTTCCACCCCACCAGGCCTGCCCTGTGGTATTCATTTTATCTATTTTTTTATTTTTTAAAAATATATTTTATTGATATTTTACAGAGAGGAAGGGAGAGAGAGAGCTAGAAACGTCAATGAGAGAGCAACATCGACCAGCTGCCTCTTGCACACCCTCTACTGGGGATGTGCCCACAACCAATGTACATGCCCTTGACCAGAATCAAACCCTGGACCTTTCAGTCTGCAGTCCAAACACTCTGCCACTGAGCCAAACCGGTTTCAGCTATATCTATTTTTTTAAATATATTTCATTGATTTTTTTTTTTTTTTTTTTTTTTTTTTTACAGAGAGGAAGAGAGAGGGATAGAGAGTTAGAAACATCGATGAGAGAGAATCATAGGTCAGCTGCCTCTTGCACACACCCCCACTGGGGATGTGCCCGCAACCAGGATACATGCCCTTGACCAGAATCGAACCTGGACCTTTCAGTCCACAGGCCAACACTCTATCTACTGAGCCAAAGCAGTTCCAGCCATTATATCTATTTTTGTCTTGCAAGAAAAATAAAGAACCATGTGTCCCCTATTTTTTTTTTCTTTCTATTGACTTACTTATTTCAATCGGTTGTTTTTGTAGTTGTGTCGCATCTTCACGTGTATCGGGCAGAATTCAAAGCTTCAGCTTCAGCTTCAGCGGCTGAATCTCATCTTTTAGGTTTGAATGTTCACGCTGCAAAGATGCCTTTTCAGTTTGCTGGCTCGTTATTTCTGCTGCAAGCGATTCATTCAATTGCTTTAGCTTTCGCAATTGTCTGGCTAATCCCTGATTTTCCTGGGACATGTGGACGTCAGCATCCCTCTTTTCTGCTTCCCTCTTTTGTGGGGATCCTGAGTTTCTGTCGCCCACGTGACCTTCAAGGGAGGCAGGCTTGGGGATGGTCGGCATTGGGTTGGCAGCCGCTGACAGTGAAGAGGGAGCTCTATCTGGCAGGGCCGGCCCCGTTCCTGCATCCGAGGGCTCCAGCCTTTGTTTCTCCTCTCCTCCTGGGTTTTCTGCCCCATCCCACCATTCCTCCTGACCGTAGCTCTGAACTTTCTGGATAAGATATTTTTGTTCCAATCATCCATTATGCTCTTCAGAAGTTGTTCTCCACCAATGCCTGATGCTTTTGAGATGGGCCTCTCATTAGTCACTTGGGAAAGTTTAGGAGTTTGGCCCTTGCATACTGTGTTCAGTACATCAGCCACATCCTGAGGTGACAGGCTGCGCAGGTGCTGATTCGGTGTCCTCAAACACAAGGTCCGTAACAGGAGAGGAGTGGCGTCCACCCCAGGTGGCTTGACGTCATCTTTTGGTCGTTGGCCCAATGTTCTCACTATATCGCCCACGGACTTCATGGTGGGCAGAACACCTTTTACCTGGCGCCTCCACGCTTCTTGAAGTGGGTTGTCTCTTTACTCTCACGGCCACCATCACCAGACAGCCCACCAGGATCCCCCAGGGGGATGCTGGGGGACCTGTGCCGTGTCTCACGCGCTCAGAAATCACCATCAGCACCCCGCACAGGTGTTCCTGCATCAGCTGGGAGCCAGATGCGGTGGTAGGCAGCAGGCCCTCCCTGGCAGGTCGGGCTCACAGCTCTGCCGCTGTCTGCCGGTGTCCGGTGGGCACAAGTAACTGCTCAGAACCCTTCAGAGTGTTCTGTCGCTAAGGAAACAGTAACCTAGTAACCAGGGATGAACAGTTTGGCTGAGAAGCGGTTGAAGGGGGAACCAGTAGGTCTCCACAATAGTCCTGAACGTGGCTCCGAAATAGGACGTGATCACATTTCTACAGGCTGAGATCACTGACGTCGGCCACGAGATGGGTCACAGGCCCGCCTGCTCCACAGCAAAGAAAGCTCGGGGTCACGCAGGGCTGGGCCACGGCCTTTTCTGCTCACAAGAGCCAGTCGGGGCAGAGGTAGGCTCATCCCTGGGTGAGGCCCATTCTCCCGATTTAAAGTTTCCTTCTGCTGCAGGGATGCCCCCTGCTGCCCACCGAGACCCCAGGGCCTCCTTCCTCCAAGGCTCCCTCTCTCCTGTGTGTGGTCACTGTGGGCTGGCAGAGGCCCAGGACTCAAGGGGGTATCCACTGAGGGGCCTGGATCCCAACCCTAACATCCCTGGAGAAACCCATTAGAACTGGGAGAGTCTGGCAATCATGGGGCCTGTGGAGCCCACGTGTCCCGTTCACGTCTCCTTTAAGGGGGTGACTCCACTCCCAGGGGCCCTGTGACCCGCTGTCACCAGCCCACACCTCCCCAGGCTGCCCCAGGAAGGGTCTCTAGTGGATCCCCTACATATTTACTTCTTTGATTGGACCCTTGGGCAAAGCAAGGACCTGCACTCATCATGGGTCTGGGCTTGCGGGCTGCAGGGAGGGGTGGGGAGTGAGGAGGCACTCTGGGCCCGCCCTCCTGAGCCTCATGGGGTTGTCACCTGCTAGGTCTGGCTCCGGCCCTGATGAACGCAGCCTGGCTCAGGGGAAGGATTTCTGCTCTTGGTTAAGAAATTTGGGGTCTGGGTCCCTCATCCTGGTGTCTAAGAGCCTTACTACTCTAACCCTTTAGAACAGGGGGACGGGGGGAACCTTCTTCCTGGGTATTTATAACATCATTTGCGGTATTTATTTGGTATTTATAACATTTGGTTATTTATATTTATATAAATATAAATTTGGGTATTTATAACATCATTTGCGGGCCATACAAAATTATCAACATAAAAATTAGTCTACTGTCTTAGCCAGTTTGGCTCAGGGTATAGAATGTCAGCCTGTGAACAGTAGTGTCCTGGTTCAATTCCCATCAAAGGCACATGCCCGGGTTGTGGGCTTGATCCTTAGTAGGGGGTGTGCTGGAGGCAGCCGATCAGTCATTCTCTCTCATCATTGATGTTCCTATCTCTCTCCCTCTCCTTTCCTCTCTGAAATCAATACAAATATATATTAATTTTTTTCTTCTAAAATTAGCCTGCTCTATTTGGTCAAACGTTTAATTAACTCACCCCTAATGCCTTGGCAGGGCCAGACCGGACGATTTTGGGGGCCTGGCCGGATGTTCCCTGCCCCTGTGGTAGGATCTTGGAGAGCCCTTTTCTTAGCAGCACTTGGTATGACGGAGAGGAAGGCACCCTTAGGGAATAAATTCCTGAATTCCTTTACCATCTCAGAGACACATGCCAGTTACAGGCCTCTCTCATTTAATCCTCACAGCAACTCTTCTAGGTTTCTACGTTATTTCCATCTTACAGTTGGCTAGAACCAAGCTCAGGGATGGTCCAGAAAGACATGGCCAGAAGGACAGAGCCCAGATTTCAACCAGCTGTGCCCAACCACAGCCCACGGTCTCAACCACCACCGATATAGCACGTCTTAGGAAAGGTTCACTGGCAAGAAATTGAGGGATGATGAGGAGACAGATGGAAGCATCCAGAAAATGAGGCCTCCTCCACCCCCTTCCGGTCCTTCCCCTCTCCTCTCCTGATCACAATATTGGGACAACTCATGCTCATCACGGGAAAATCAATGTGCCAACAACACATGCTCCTTCGCTCCAGGGCTGGGCTCCCTCAGGCCCTCGTGTTCGATTTATTTATAATCTGACTGGGAAGTGAAAAGGCAGAGCTGTCCTTGGAGACCGCTTGGCTCAATGCGCTCCAAGTCCTAGCATCGCCTCAGCTTTGCAGCGCTGAGCCTGGGCAGAGATGCCAGCCAAGCCGGCGTCTGCTTGGCTCTCGCTGGCCTCTCAGCAGCAAAGGCTGGCTCCAGCGTGGGCTTCCGTGGGCTCCTCTGTCAAACAGATGCTGTGAAACATCACGCTCCCATCCAGCTGCAGAGTGGGCCCACAAAGGGCACACCCCCACGTGCTGGCTGAGCCGGGTGCGCGCTCTGCTCTAAGCTGCATCCCAGCTTCCTCATGCATGTTGTGTGTGTGTGTGTGTGTGTGTGTGTGTGTGTGTGTGTGTGTGTGTTGTGTGAGGGATCAGCACAGACTGTTAACCACCAAAGCCATAGCCATCCAGGGCCCTGTCCTACACATGGACTCACGTGGAGAAGCACGTTCAAAAGCTCATTACTGCCTTTCCTTCTTACAGAGTGTTAGTTAGCATGCTTGTCCATTTTACTTCTATTTTTGTTCCCATATGTGATATGAGGGCCAACTTGAAAAAATGCTCAAACAACAGGGATTCTTTAAATACATGAGTCAAAGTTGCCTACAAAGTCTCTCTCTCTCTCTCTCTCTCTCTCTCTCTCTCTCTCTCTCTCTCACACACACACACACACACACACATACACACACACACATGGCAGGGGTAAGGGTGTTGCAACAGGAAGGAACGCTGCGGGTCTGGGCATCCTCACTCCCCGCGGTAATAGAAGAAGGAAAGCCTCCTTTATCCTCTTGTTTCGTTTACTCACTGCGGCGCTGAGAAGAATTATAATTGGAAAAAAAGGTTAGTGTTGGTCCAGCTGATAAAAGTGACCTTTCGCCAGCCAGTTCTTTATGTTTTTTTCTGACGCCGGCACCGAGGGAGCCTTTCTGGAAGGCAAGTGGCATTTTTTGTTTTTTATTTTTATTTTTTTTTGCTATTCAAGGTGACATTATGCCTTGAACCTTTTCCATTTGGCAGGTGCCAGGAAGCTGACAGAAAAGAATCTTCAACCAGTTATGCAACCATGCTCCACTCAGGACATGAGAGCAGGGGAGCAGCTGATTAAAAACTACCCTGTGAGGACCCACTGTGCCAACCACCCCACAGGCAGCAGGACAGACGTGCTCTCTGGCCTCCCGGGAAGGTGGACAGAGAGCCATCATTACAAACGGGGCCAGGCCCCACGGAGCTGGCTCCCAGAGCCTGTGGCAGGGGCTCTGATCTAAGGGGGGTCTGGAGGAGGCCTCCTGGGAGAGGATGTGTCCGCTGAGACAAGATGGGGCAAGGGGCTCGCTAGGAAGAGAGGGAGAGCTGCCAGCAGAGAGAGAGAGAGAGAGAGCAGTCAGATGGCAGCAGCTCCGGCTGGAAAGAGGCCCTCGGGGGAGGTCAGTGTGGAGATGGCAGAGGGAGTTGAGGAGAAACCAGAGAGAAATGCAGGACCGGCACTTGCTCTGCTGAAGTATCCTGTTCTGTCTCCTAAGAAGGCTGAAAACCCAGGCAGTGCCACACTCGCCGCTTGGCCACTGTGTGGACAAAGGACTGTGGAGCATGAGTGATGGCCGAGAGGGGCTGTCGCGATGGGCCGGGCAGGAGACAGTGGTGAGCTGCACCGGGGTGACACAGTGGGACGGGGATGGGAGGCTTTAGGAGGTGGAGTGGGTAGAACTAGGTGGCGGATTTGATGAAGTGGCGGGGCTAGGGCGAGGAAGGAGCTGGGTGACTCAGCTCCAGGACAGCGATGCCTTCACCGGGACAGAGGCCCGAGAGGGGAGGCCGGAGGAGACGAGGGCGGAGCCTGAGGTTGGTGTGGGGCAGTTGGAAGCGAGCCACCCGGGAGACGTCGGGAGGAGAGGCCGGGAAGGCGGTGCCCTGGGAAGTCAGCAGAGGGTCTGGTGGAGGCACATGTGTGAGCCTCAGCAACGGGCCAAGCGAGGCTGTGGGGTAGAGCAACTGTCAGCGAGGGCAGAGGGCCAGGAGGGAACCCTGTGTCCCACCCGCCCAGGGGAGGATTGGGGGGGGGGGGCGGCTGCTGGCCAAGAGCTGGGGGATGAGGGGAGAAAAGGAGAGAATGGTGTTGGTCAAGCCAGGAAGGAACGGGTCTCAGGAAGGCAGGATTGAGCAACTGCGCTGAATACTGCTAGGAGGCATCTTTGTGAAAAAACCCCGACTCTTCTCTCTCTTTCTCTCTCTCTCTCTTAATTGGTTATATCCTTTTATTTATGTCCAAAGCCTCATTAAATGGAAAATTTTATATGTATATACATATATATATATATATATATATATATATATATATATATATATATATATATTCTGCTATCAAGTTTCGTAGTTTCTCATATGTATTCTTTTTTGGAACCTAATTTTTATTGCTGACACCATTACAGATGTCCCCATTCCCCCCTCCTCTGCCCACCTCCACCCAGGTCCTGCCCCCTTCCCTCTGGCCATCACCTCACTGGCTGTCTGTGTCTTTGGCTAATCTCTTCCCTCTCTTGATTGTGAATCTCACCACTGCCTCCAAGAAAGAGCCTGAAGTCCTTATCCTGAGAGACCAGGCCTCTCACACTCCACTGCCAACCTAGTCCCGGCCACATCTCCCTGGCTTCTCCTCTGCCGCAGAGTCTGCACGGCGGCCACGCTGACAACGCCCCTGTCCACACTGGTAGGCGGCGTCTGTTGCCTCTCCAGCATTCATTCTCCTGTATGTCAGGTTTGTCGGGAGATCTGCCTGACTCCTACCCCCTTCAGTCCACAGCCTGGGGTCACGAATGCAGCCTTTGGTATGGGGCACATGGTGGGTCAACCCTGATAAATGTGTTACCTGCCCCGACAGTGACTGGTTGAGGGAGGGGACGGGTAACGTGATGAAGCTGGTCTGATCGGAGTGAACCTCATGGAAGTTCTGGGGCAAAGGCTCATTCCCTCTCCGGTGGGTCAGCGTGTAAGGACATTGCCCCAGGAGTGAAGGAGCATTGGGGGACCGTGGAGAAGAGACGATCTGAGAACATGGCCCACACATGGAAGAGAGCAGAGACCCTGGTTCTGGAGACACCGCTTGAGTCCCTGAGTGAAGCCAGGCCACAAGTCAGAAGGAATGTGAACCGATGAATGCCCTTTCCTATTTAATTTTTGCTTTAGGGTCAGGTTTCCTGTGACTTATGACAGAATTATGTCCGTGGATCCCTAACTAATAGAAACATAACATACTATTCCCGACTATGCCCCTGCTCTTCCATCGGAACGATTAACTGTGCTTCTCATTGTGGCTTCTCTGACTCCTCTGAGCAATCACTCCCCCCCCCCCCATGTCATCCCTTAGAAACTGGCATTGTCACACATCCACCTTGGTTTACACATATGGTTCCCCAACAGTCTCAGGCCAGGGATCATGTCTTATTCACTTTTATATCTCAATCTCACACATTATCTGGTGCAAAAGAATCACTTACCAAATGTTTTCTGAAAGAATGAATTAATGAAAAATTATAAGCAGAAGCTCAATATCAAGATATAAGAAGATGCTGGTGAAAGCAAAAGATTGGTTCAACGAATCCTTAAAGCAATAGAAAATCACAGCATGTCATCTCTAGCGTACTTTCAAAATGTCATTATTTCAATTATGGAAATGGCTTCTCAAATAAATAAATAAATAAATAAATAAATAAAGCCCGCCCTTGCTCCCAGGTGGAATAAACTCATTTAGCTGTTACATGAGAACAACGTCACAGAATCCGGTACTTGCAGCTTATTGGGTCAGGTTGGCTGGTTTCTCCATCATTATTTTAAACGTGCATCCTCCGTAGAATCTCACTTCAAACCTACACGGCCCCTGCCACCTCAAGATCAGGTTCCACGGCTCAGGCCTGACCCTTGGTCCAGCTGATAAAATGAATGAGTGAATTCCCGAGAGGCAAAGGACACCACCTACCCGCGTGGGCAGGCCTGGCTATGCTAGGTCGTCCTTAGCTGTCTATGGGAAACCTCCAGAGCAAGCTACCACTACCATGGTAACAGAGCTGGAAAGGAAAGGGCAGCTGTCAGGGGCAAGATGAGGAATGCGCCCACAAGCCAAGGAAACGTGAGGCTTTCTCAGTTAGGTGCGGCTACTCAGCACTCAGTGCTGAAAACAACTGTCACAACCCCCGGTGAAGAAATAGGCAGAAGCCCATTGGCCCTGGTCTCAGACGAGGCTAACCCAAATGAAAACATTCCTGCGGCCCTGGTTAACACAGGCTGTTGATATATTTTTTTAAAAGGAGTGTTTTCCAAATTAAGTCTGGATTTAGGTCCTAATTGAACTTAAATTTAATCGAACAGGAGAGAGATACCTCTAAACATAAATATTGCGAAGCTAGCTTTTCCTTTTGGCACGCACCACCTCCCACTACATATGTACTAGTATATGCCAGAATAAAACCCACCAACCCACTGAAATGTGCAGCACTTGCTCACTGTATTGTGCTATGTAATCCATGCTTTGGGTTTGAAATGCTTATTAAGAAAACTGTATAGGGACTTTATTTTTTTTTTACTGACAAGTTTTTAATGATCTAGCTACTAGATTCAAAATTAAAGGAGGCTTATGGATATTAATTACTCTGTTAATTTGATGGCAACTGGGGCTTTCAAAGATGTTTTATCTGTTTTTTTCTTGCTCGGAAATCTAGGAGGGCCCAGGGGATTAGGCTCTTCGTTATTTCTGTCAATAATTAGCTGCCAGAGCCAAAAGCATTCATGCAAGAGCAGTGCACAGAATATAGGAACCCAGTGCAACGCACAAAGGAGGAAAAAACAAAACAAAACAAAACAAAACAAAACAAAACAACAACAAAAAAAACGAACAGCAGGAAAGAGCTCTACAGGAGAGCTATGCTGGCGGTACCTTATTTGACTGCCCTCGTTCTCCAGGAAGAACCAGCAAAACTTCACAGTCAACGGGCTGCAGTTGGTGATGGGAACGTAGCGGATCACCTCCGTGTCATTCAGGATGCAGCCAAAATCCAGGTCCATGGTCTCAAACTTCAGATTGGGGTAATGCACTTCGCCACGCAGGTTCAGGTTGTCCACCTGAGGGTGCTCCAGGTACCTGATCTCCAGAGTTTCTTCTGCCACCCAGTTGTTCAGATCGCGTGTGTGGGTAGGATCAAATCTGATCAGAAGATTTTTTTCTTCATCAATCTCCAGTTTAATAGGCTGCAAATAAGATTAGGGGGAAATCACCAACCTTTGTACCATGCATTTCCAACCTGACGCATGACACGGGGCGGCCAACGTTATTTAAATATATTTATGTACATACTTACGCACATTCATGCTACTATTAAATATATATACATATCTCACTTTATTTGTCCATAATTAGGTATCCCCACTTACACATGATTAAATAGCTAGTATATCTATATTGATATCAATAGTCACCTATATTTATCAATATTATGGATATTTATGTGTGTGTGTGCATACATGTTTTATTAATTGAAAATGAAACCAAGGAAAATCTGGAGAGGGAATTGTTTGAGGGAAGAGATTTTGATAAGAGTTGTGAGGTTATACAGTTTGAGTTGTGGAAGGGAAAACCTACAATGAATAGCCATTATAAAAAGATTCTTACCTGAAAATAAATTAGACTGTAACATGCTCTTCCTAGACAATGGGAAAGTTCTTTGCTTGAGAACGTCAGAAAGGCTTGCTGAAGCGCGGGGGCAGGGGCTCTGTGGAGGACGACCCAGAAAGGGTCGGATTGGGTAGGTTCTGTTCTAACGTCTGTGATCCTAACTCTTCAGCGCAGGGTTGCCTGCTCTCTGCTGTTTTCTGGTCATCTTCAAAAGACACTGCAGAGCTGCACCGAGTTTTCGGGGTAGATTTCCCTTGTTCTTTTCCCCTTTGATTCAAATCCCCATGGGTTCCTCGATGCCAAGGCCACAGAAACACCTTCTTCCCATAGAAAGTCTGGCTATGAGTTGGCTTTTTAAAGGAATCACTCGATTCCCACATTTAACTGGCATCAAAGCCACCTCCTGGTTTTGCAGAAAGTGCCCGGAGGTAGTCGGGAGGAATGTGCACAGGGCGAATCTGTTTACAGAGCTCTCCCCTCTCCACTGAGTTTTAAGCTTCCATTATTTAACTGTGTGCATCGGTGCATGATTAGATGGTTCCAGGTGATACTGCCAATCACCTGATCCAAGAGTCAAAGAGAGGGTAATGGCTCTTCAGTTGGCTAATCCCATCTGAAAGCCTGGCTGGCCACTTGGCACAGCTGGCTGAGCACAATTTAGACCATAATGTAGACAATGACATCTGCAGCACTTGGTACCTCCATGCTTGGTGTTTTTCAGTAATTTTAATTTGCATTTCTTCTAGTATGATTAAAATTGAGCATATTTCCATATACTTAAGAGTCATTTTTTCTTTTTGGGAAATCTCTGTTCATTTCTTTTGCCTAATTTTCCATTGAGTTATTGGTATTTTTCTTATTGGTTTATAGAAGTTCTTCATTTTTTGAAGTATATGTATGTTTAATTATAATGATAGATGCAAATAATATAAAAGGTCAAACTGTACAACAAGAGTTATGACAAGAAACAGTAGTTCCTGACCCACCCTTGGCCTCCCAACAATCCGGAGGCGGCCATTTCTCGATTCTTATGGTAGGGCTGGTCTACAGAACAGTTTCTGGGCAGAGAGGGATGACCAGGCAGTGGACACATCCCACATACCTGGGGTTACTCTGGGGTGCCTACACTCACACAAGAAACATTAACTTTCTCCAAACATTCTGATTGGTTGCTTCGGGAAAGCAACAAACATTCTGATTGGTTGCTACCTTTATGGCTTCAGATAAAAGCCAGCTACCCATGTCTTTTGCATGAGGTGGGGGTGGGACAGCTGTCCGGTGCACATGGAATCCTTATATTTTCAACACTGCTCACACTTGTTGCCCCTGTGCCCAGGCTACTGGGCTGAATGACTGCCACGTGTTTGCAGCCTCGATGGAGAATTTTCCAGGCTGCAAGTTTTTGTGACTTTTAGTCAACCCACTCCATTGTCATTCTAGCATCTAGAATTTGCTTAAATCTCTCAATATATGGTTATACCATCCTCTCCCCCCTCCCCTTTATTTTATTGTTCTGGGCTTCTTTCATTTTGAACATTTCTACTTTCATCTTATTAAGACTTCAGGAGGGACAGGAGTGTGTCTAATCTACCCAGAATGAGAACGCTGCTCATATCTGAATTTTAATTTTCCCATCCGCTTGTTTTCCTGGGCTCTGTTGAGTTCACTCTTCAGCTCTTTGAACACTTGTATCTCATCCTTGAGCTCTTTTTAAAGACTGGTCATGCCATCTGTAATTTCTTTGAGGCTGTAGAGAATTACATGTTATACTTTTGGTCTTCTTCCTTGCCTAGGTCTCCTCGTAGTAGATATTCATCTGCCTCTTGCTTATGATCATCTTCTCCTTTTATTTCTCTGTTCAAGGATCTTAGCTATTTTCCCACCAGCTCATGCTTGAACGAGATTCACCAAAGGATTAGTGGGGAGGGGTAGGGGAGAGCAGCAGAGCAGTTTACAGCCACAAGTCAGGTACCATCTGCAACACCCTCTGACTAAGTGGCTCTGTTCCCCACTCCCCCAACCACCCATCCCCCTCTGTGCGGCTCATAGCAAATCTCAAGTCTCCCCTTTCGAAGATGGGTTGATTATTGCCTGCTCTGCCTTCCTCCTTGACATCACTTCTCCTTCAGCTGATGGTGTGGGTCTGGTTTCTCTTCAGTCCTTTCCGACAGCTCTGCTCTCACGCTTGCCCCCTGGCCCAGCCACTCCCACTGGTGTCCTCATGCCCAGCAAAGGATCGCAGGGATGATCTTACCGGGATGTGGAGAGACCACTGCATCCCACCCCAGACTGGTGGCTTGGGGAACTCAAGCCTCCCGCCTTAGCCGGGCTCCGTCTTCTCGGCATCTGGAGATAGGCTGGCTGATCTAAAGACTGGGCTTTGGCTATTTCCTGGTTTCCTTGAGGATGGAGTTTTGGTCAAATGTGAGGGAGGGGAATTGAAAGATTTTGACTATCCTTAGTGTGAAGTCACTGTTTTCTAAAGATTAGCTTCATTACAATGAAAGGGTCATCATAAATGAGCCAGAAGTTCTTATACCATTAATAACAGATGTGCTACTCAGAGACAGTGGAATTTATTTAGGACTCATTTAAGATTCTCTCTATTATTCCCTCACTGCTTTATGGATTCTTTATGTGTTTGTTTTTTTTCCTGGACTGAAATTAGTGTACTGATGTCATTCTCTTCCTTACACACACACACACACACACACACACACACACACACACACGTACACACGTGCCCCTCCCCCACCCCCTCCAGGAGTTTGGTAGGACCATCCTCCCTTAGTTACCTTCGGAGTTAGGGGCAATGGAGATCTCTCTGTGTTACAGATGAAGAAGGGTTTGTTTGTTGAGAGCAACACGTTCACGGGCAGTGTGGAAATGTTCTTCAAGACCAAGGGCTGGTACTCAGATTGCAAGATAGACTGTGGTGTCTGCAAAAACAAGGAAAAAGAGGCAGCAAAGTAAGTTATGACAAACAGTAAGGCTAGAGCAGCAAAAGTCTCATATGTATATCTGAGCATACACAGACACAAACACAGGGGCATATGCTTTTATTCTCTTGGAGAGACCGAGAGAAATCATTTGGAATGTATGGTGGACTGCTGAGAAGTGAGACTACGTAGGTCAGAAACCAGATTAGATTTCTTACTCTCCTGCTGTCTGGTTAAGCCATGCCTCTGGATGGAACTATTACTACAGAAGTTTCCACAATGTCATAATGCAAGATGAGAAAGTAGTGATATCTTGTATAAGAATTCATGGTATCACTCTAATGGATAAAACTTTTATTCCCGTTACAATGCTTTTTCCCATGCTCAAAACACTCAGTTGCGAATATACTTACCTTATTCAATTGGCAAATGCTATAACACTTTCTCTAATTTTTTCTGTGCTAAATCTGATTTAGAAGCATCTTTTTACTCTGTTTGAATATCCAATTTAATTTTCCAACTAGAGAAAACAGTAGAAATGGGTTCTGAGCAGCATGTTGCTGTTCAGGCTGAATTTTTCTCATTTTGAGGTTGGGGCCACCTCATTTCTTGCGTGCTCTGGAAAGAGGGTCCGTTGATACCAGCAGAAGGTAACCTGAAGCCTCAATCCGTGGCCTCCAAACAGAACCTCCTTCTAATCATTCCCTGGCTCTTCTAGCAACTCTAGCCTGTTTTTCTCAGTTTTTTAAAATTTTATTGTTGACAGTATTACAGATACACCTCAAATCCTCCTTCCCCTCTGCCCCTCCATCCAGCCCCCACTACCTTCATGCCCACCTCCCGCCGTCACTCCACTACTGTCCGTGTCCATGGTCGATGCATATATGCACATCTATTCTTTGGTTGATTTGCTTTTTCTCCTTGTTCTGATTTCAGTTAAATCTTCCTGATTCCACATGTTCATCTGACTTGTGTCTCTGATCAGCATAGTCTTCCACTGTGGTTCTTGGATTCCCTGGCTCTGGGCGAGCTCGTGTGATCAGCATCCACTGTGCCTTAGTTCAGGTGATATACCCCAAATATATATGGGGTATATTCAGGTGATATACCCCATATATATTTGGGGTATATCACCAGACATTTATGTCTCACAGTTTGGAGACTGGGAAGTCCAAAATCAAGGTGCCAGCAGATCTGGTGCCTGGGGAGAGCTTGCTTCCTGGCTTGTAGATGGCCGTCTCCTCCCTGTGTCCTTACATGCCTGACCGAGAGATTCTCTCTCATGTCTCTTCTTATAAGGGCACTAACTCCATTCATAAAGGCCCCACCCCTCTTCATGACCTAATCACCTCCCAAAGGCTCCACCTCCAACACCATCGCATTGTGGATTAGGGCTTCAGTATATAAATTTGGGGAGACACAGCCCTTCAGTCCAGATGATTGGCTCAAGTCTCCTACCTCAGCTGTGATCCACTAGCCTCTGGCTCTTACCTTGAGATGCCAACCATGGTTTCCCTCCCTCTAACATGCTAACACAGGTGCTGGACTCACCTTGCATTTGCAGATCGCATTCTCCAGTTTGGGGGAGGGATAAACCAGCACTTGAGGGTCATCAACGGCCGTGTGGGGAACTGTCTACCCAGTGACCTTCCCCCAGGCTGCTGTGTCACTACAGGTAGCTTTAAAGCGAAGAAGCCACACGTGTTTGGTTGCGGCAAGAGGCCATTTAGAGGTTAGTGATGAGAAGGAGGAGATGCACAGAGAACTCATTCTATTTTAAAATGACCCCTTTCTCTCTGGGTTGTCTGTCTCCCCAGACAGCCGGAGACAGGATTTGCTGCTGGACTTCATGAAGCAAGCTGGCTGCTGGTTTCGATTGACCTTTTCAATTCCACAAAGATGTGGTTTCATCTCTGTGGCTTATGAATGGTACAATAGTTAGAAAGTAGATCATATCTGAGGAAACGGTCCTAGAAAAATGCTTCCCATAGGCAGTGTGGGTGTCATTACAGTCTAATGTACTAAGTCAGATATGCTGCCTTGATCTGAAAATAGGAGACAGACTAGATAATTGGGTGTTATATAAGTACATCTGAATACTGAGCCTTCACAGGTCTCTTGCACACGCTGGGTAATGAAGTTGCAATTCTTCATTGTCCCTGGTGTGGATTAAATGTGAGCAGGAAATGAACAATGAAGAATAGCAGGAGTTGGACAGATTTCAAACTTGTAATATTTGGGTGGAAGGAGAGAAGGGCGAAATCAAACAGGGAGCCATGACTCAGTTCCTTTTCGTAATTCAGTAAGTCACTGCCATATTAAAGTATTTGCTATTTTATGTGAGTGATAAAGTTCAACAATAGACGCTTAAACAAGAATATGCTTTTTATAAAAACACCAAGGCTGAAGGATATAGAGAGAATAAAAGGAACACGATCCACACGTTTTTAAGTGTGTTTATGGGCTTAGAAAAAAAATCTAATAAGAAACAAAGCTGCATGTCTAACATACACTACAATGTCTTATGCAGAATAAGCTATTCAATAAATATTCACTGAATTTTCACTCAGTAGCTACATTCAGAGAAAATATGATGCCACCGAATTTGGTGCAGATGGCACCAGCAAACATCTTTCCTGATCGCCTATAAAAGGAAGAATTTAAAACAGAGCAATGAAAGCTTAATAACTATAGCAGAGACTCTTGCAGTATTTTCTTTTTATATGTCTCACGGAGCTCATCACAGTTAGCTTAGCATCCTGTAACTGAAACCCTTACTCTACTTCCTCAGTGTCTACTTTCCCAAGTAGTTCGTTAAGCCTGGGATTTTGTGGTGTCTTTGCTACTTCATACACTGTAAATGCCCCAAAATTACTTGTTTATTTGAACCTGTACATTTCTACTCCCTTCCTCAATTATATACCCCTTATTAATCTCCAGGAGAGTGCCATGCCCTTGGTGGGTGCTCAAGAGATATTTATTTGATACAAAATATGATGGAACCCACTCCCAGAATAAATGGTCTTGCCCCTTCTCCTGCTAGCCTCCAGATAATGAAAGGAACTCTGAATGCTGCCCTCTCTGACTGATTAGGCATTGCCACACCCAATCCTTTCATATGACAGCAGAGATCACACTGTGGGACAATGTACTTAGTACTTGGTCTTCCCAGCTGGCTGTAGGACTAGCCTCACTGTTGTACCCCTAAGAAGCTGACTCAGTGCTTGGCACATAGTAGGACTTAATACATATGCCACTCAGCAGCCAGCGTGACTGTTTCAATTAATAAATCTGACCATGCCGCTCCCCTCCCTGAAGCCCACCAATGGCCTCCCAGAACAAGCCTCCCAGTCATGCCACACTCATGGGCCCTTGCCCACTTTCCTTGATGGACATCGTGTCCCTCTTGGCATATTTCTAGGTCTAAGCACCTTCCTGGGTGCTGTTCCTTCTGCCTAGTTCTCTCTCCGTCTCTTGTCAACAGACTAACTTCAAATTTCCTTCAAGTCTCAACCTGATGCAATTGCTCAAGGAAGGCAGCTGTCACCACAGGTACAAATGAAGCCACTTTCCTGATAGCTGCTCTCATAGCAACTTACACCCCTTCTTCACAGCACTGCTTAGAACTGTAATTGAAATGACTAAGTGTTAGTAATTGGTTTACGGTTGTAACCTCAACCAGTCTCATAGCTTTGACTGTGTTGTGTCTCCCTGGTTCACCAGGGCGTCAGCACTAACTCACTCTCTGGCACGGCCTGCTCTGGATGTTAAAAAAAAATCCTACGATGGAAGTCTGCTGAAAAGGAGGTCAAGTTCTACTGTGATGCCTCCCTCACCCCCTCTCAGTCCTGCTCCCTGTCCTGAGCAGCAGTCATCCCCAACACTCCCCTGCTGCCCTCCCCCATTTATTGCTCACCCTTGATGGCCATATAAAGTCATGGGCATTTAGAGCCATACACTTGAACGTGTGAGTTATCATTTTAAGTGGGTCATTCTCAGTGCTGGGTGATCCGCATAATAACTTGAATCTCGGTCTCCTCATGTGTGTCATGGGAATGATAACAGAACCCACAGCACAGATCGCTGTGAGGGACAGCCGGGCAAATGTATGTAAGGAATACAGCTCAGTGCCCAGCACAAACCAATCAACAAGGTGTAGCTGTTCTTTCTGACGATTATGATTATTAATAATTCCAGTCCAATCCTTTCTATGCTGTGATGTCTACTTTTTCTTACTAGAGTCAAATGATCGACCACAGCGCACTGGCATAAATACCCCTTCACTTTGGCCTTGTACATCAGGAATGATGGAAGCAGAATTTCTGTCCCAATTTACATTTCAGAGGAATGTAGGTGTAGGTTCAGATGTTTTAGAGGGAGGTGTATAGGCCTCTGAAACTCAGGAGGACATCGGTGGGTGTGGGTACACACCAGGCTTCCTGTTAACCTAGCTTCTCCAGTGAACATGTGATCCCACTGACCCCCAGTTGGAGCGCCCCGCCCTCCCCAGCGCTGCCCGCTGACCTTCTCCAGGCAGTACACGAGCTTCTTGGTGGAGAGCTGGATGAGCGGCGCTATGAACTCACAGATGATGTCCACCGTCATCACCAGGCTCCGCTCCCGCTGGGCCCCGATGATGGCCTGGCACACCAGCTTTTCCTTGACCATCTGCGGAGGAGAAACGCCAGCATTGGGAGGACATCCACAGCTCGGAAAAACACAGTTCCACACAGCCAGCAGACTGACGCTCAGCTACCTGCCTGCGGACCCCAGGGAAGAACACGGGTCTCTGAACGGGGCATTTCAGGTGCCGCTCTCTGTCTCACGCTTAAATGTCTGGTTGGCTAACTGTGTCCTGGATGGATCCTGCGTCCATTTCTGACTGTGTTCGAGGACACAAATCAACTTACATTCAGTTCAACGAATATCTGTATGGAAGGTGTATTATGCATGGACTGTCAGGGAGTGGACATACCAACCCGTGTTGGGCAGGGCAGATAAAAAAACATCCTATGGGCTTCGAGTTCAAAGATAGCTCTATTTTTTATCAAGCTGGTCGGAAACTGTGGCTGAAAAAATGTTGCCTTTCCTACCTGAATATTTCAAAATCGTGCTATAGAAACGAGTATTTCTTTGCTCCCCGATCCCCCCCACCCCCTGAGGTCCAGATCTGTATAAAGTAGAAAGAACTCAAAGTGAATTTATATCATGAATAGCTTGCATTGAAGCTTGCTCAGGTTTCAGATGTGAATGAATTCAAGTCTCTCTTAGTGAAGCTTGCACTGGATTTAGAAGCCCAGCAGCTCAGGCTGGATGCCTTTGAAGGTATGGCCAGCTGCCCATCGTGACACTGCGACTGTGCTCCTGTCCGGTCTTGAAAGGAGGGCTGCGTTCTAGTCACCTTTGCATCCTTGGTGCCTAGCGCAGTGTGCCACATGGTGCACACTCGGGAGAAGTTGGCTGAACCCCTGAGGCGCAGAGACCAAGGCCACCTTATATACTCACTCCACAGGGAAGCAATGGACAAGCTCTGCTATCATGTCTGCTAGAAGGCGAATTTCTTATTGTTTCCCATTTCCCCAGGAGAAAGCTCAGCATCACCTCCTAATCTGGTGACACCAGGCGGAGCTCAAGCAAGCATCAGTCCTCACTCACAAAGTCTGTGTTTGTGAGGCGGGAGAGGCTCATGAGCGATTACAAAGGTTTTTGTTTGTTTGTTTGTTTGTTTGTTTGTTTGTTTTAGGTTTCTGGTGGTTTCTAGTCTCCATGAGGGAGTGGGAACAAACAGAGACGTGGTTTGGATCTGCATAAATGTTTAAGCAGAATGGCGATGACGTAAATAAGAGCAGAACATCGGAGCTGCGGAAGATACATGCAGCTCTCTCACTGACCCATAAGATGATGATGATTATGCTGAAACCGGTCTGGCTCAGTGGATAGAGCGTCGGCCTGCGGACTGAAAGGTCCCAGGTTCGATTCCGGTCAAGGGCATGTACCTTGGTTGCGGGCACATCCCCAGTAGGGAGTGTGCAGGAGGTAGCTGGTTGATGTTTCTCTCTCATTGATGTTTCTAACTCTCTATCCCTCTCCCTTTCTCTCTATAAAAAAATCAATAAAAATATATTAATATGTATTTTTAAAAGATGATGATTATAAGTGTGATGCTGCTATGTCAGACTGAGGGGAGAGGAGCCTGGGATGTCCCGATACCTGGGTGGGAACGGCAGCCCAGAGTGTCTACAAACACACCCTTTGGGGTACATATGAGTACGGCTAAGTGTTCCTGGGAGGCCTGGCCTGGGCTGAAGGCTGGCTCTCCCTCTCCCAGAGACTTGCTGGCTGGTCACTGCTGACCCTGGGGACGAGAAGCCGCTTTAATTAGTGCTTTAAGGATGGGTTCATGGCAGCTGCAGAAGCAAACATAAAAACAGCAGCCCCGAGCCGTCACAGCAACGCGTGCTGCCATGGCAACTTGGGGCCGTGCGCTGAAGAGACCACATCCTTTCTTCAGATAAATGTCAAGGAACTCGCCTAAGACAGAGAGCAAAGATTTACTTAGGAGGAAGACGGGTTCTAAACATGCTGTCCCCGTACCCTGGGAGTAGCAGAATAGCCATCAAGTGTCACATCGATCGTCTGGTCTGGATACAGCTCCATCCTGACGGGTTGGAGCTGGAACACGGGGCTCTGGGAACAGTTAGCCGCCTGGGAGCTGGTGCGCTTAGCGAGTCTCCTCTTACACTTGTTGCTGGGCTTGTTCTTGGGGTGGAACTTCTCATTCATCCAGAACAGCTGGTGGACCCGACGCCCCTTGTTGGTCAACTTGAAGTGGTAGTAGCAGGTGTCCAGGCTGGAAAAGAGGCAGGTATTGAGAGGGCTCATTTGGGATGCTCCATTTGGCTCTACAATTTGGGACGGACTCCTCTGGAAGTATTTGAAAAGTGAGCAATAAATAGGCAATTTTTTAAAAATGTAGGAAGGCTGCATCGTGGTACTGCTAAGAGCTACCAGGGCAATGGGACAAAGTAGCAGCTACTCATGCCCCCCCCCCCCCAAACTCGAGTCAGGGACCTGGGTGTGGCCCCTGAGTTGTCCTCCCCAGGGAAGCGGGTATGGGAAAGTGGTCCCACCCATCCTCTGCCTTTCCCAGCAGGTCAAGCGTGCCACAGAATACATGGATGCAGTTCTGTGAAAACCACTCTGATTTATGATAAATGGCTGTGAAGAGAACTTAAAGAAAGGAAAAGCAAAAATGCCTATTGGAGAAGTGTGTTTCAGATTGTGTGGAGTAAATTCCTATGGACTGAGGGAAAGGCCCTGGGATGGGCTCAGTTTGCAGGGTACTTGAGAGATAAATGACCAACTTATTCACAGGACATCTCTCAATCATCACAGCAACCCAGGTATACTGAGTATTATTTGCTCATTTTCTAAGTGAAGAAATGGAAGCTCTGAAAATGTAAGGAAGTTTCCCCAAAACATACAATCAAAAGAGATGGCATAGGTTTGTTTGTTTGTTTGTTTGTTTGTTTAGACCTTTATGTCCCCAAATTGGCAATCTTTTCTGTTAAGGGCTGAATAATAAGTATTATGGATTTTGGGGGCCACATGGTCACTGTATCAGCTACTCAACTGTCCACTGCAGTGTGAAAGCAGACGTAGAAAATATGTGCACACAAACAGGCATGGCTGTATTCCAATAAGACTTTGTTTACAGCCTGGCCGGTGTGGCTCAGTGGTTGAGTGCCAACCTACGAACCAGGAGGTCCCTGTTTGATTCCCAGTCGGGGCACAAACCCGAGTTGTGGTCTTAATCCCCAGTGTGGGGCATGCAGGAGGCAGCCAATCAATGATTTTCTCTCATCATTGATGTTTCTCTCTCTCTCTCTCTCTCTCTCTCTCTCCCCCTCCCTTCCTCCCTCCCTCTCTCCTTCTCCCTTCCTACCTAAAATCAATAAACATATTTTAAAAAACCTTTATTTACAGAAACAGCCCACCTCTTCTTTTTCCCTCTTTTAAAAAGTGCAATTTAATTTTTTCATCACCTTTTATCCCCTCTATGCCTTCTACCACCCTCTATGTCCTCTGCTTTTGACAATTCTTTTGGAGATTGCTGGCATCATGATTTTATGTCAAAAAGAATGGTAGGGTTTAGGCAGAAGGGAGATCGACGGCTAAAAAGCCACAATTTGCTTCTGTATTTCATAGAAAACTATAGGCTAGACCTTCCAATTCTAGGCAAGTGACAGAATATCCTTTGGGGCTATTTGGCCCTGTTTGTGGATTACAGGGAACATCATGTAATCACGCTGGGTTCGCAGCATACTGTTTCCATAATTATGTCTGAGTTTCCTTAGAGAAACGTGGAAATAAGAGCATGCTCTATGGTCAAAGGGCAGAAAGGAGCCTTTCTATATCTCGTTAACACAGCACTGTGACGGATGCTTCTCGGGAAGCATCACCCTAGTGGTTCATGCTATTTTCAATCACGTCATAGTCTGTAGATGGAACAGAGGAAAAGGGGGTGTAAATGGGTTTGTGGGGAGGGCTCCGAACTGGCTTTTTTTTGCAGGCTCATCTCCTCTTGGCACACGCGCCCATCTTGGTCTCGGGGCCTGTTGGACCAGAGGCCTGTTCACGGCATCACGATGGACAGGCACACTTTCCCGTGGCCCCCGCAGCCGGGGAGCCATGGATGACTCCCCACACAGACCCTCCTGCTGGCATTCAGACTTCATACGTTTTTAGAGCCACATTTAGGTCATTCTGCTCAGAGACGTCTATAGGCTACCCCCTTTTATGTAAATATTTAGATGTTCTACCCTGTGTCCCCGAAAATAAGACAGTGTCTCATATTAATTTTTGCGCCCAAAGATGCGCTAGGTCTTATTTTCAGGGGATGTACTATGTTTCCATGAAGTAGGTCTTATTTTCGGAGGATGTCTTATTTTCGGGGAAACACGGGTAGTTTTTTGGTCCCCTCCCCTTAAAAATGATCAGGTAGAGCCAATTGCAGCCCTCTTGATCGTTGGTGCGATAGGGGGGAGGCAAGCAGAAGACAAAATACCAAAAAAAGTTACTGCTCTGCAATTCCTCATAAGAAACATTTACAGTAAACGTTCACCTTCCCAGTTATACTCTTACTTAGGTTACCTCTAAGCTGCGACTGTATTTTGGACCCACACGGAGAGGGATTAAGAGTGTACTGGAACGAGGAGAAAATCATGGTTGAGATTTCTCAACTAGCCACCGAGAAGGCACGGTATGTGCGAGAGAACAATGCGCTGCCTATACACCATCTCTTCTCTGGCGTGGACGGACTCAGCCTGAGCAAGCAACCAGGCTGTGCGACTAGGGGGTGTCTTCTGATGGCACTGCACCCATCCGGAGGGGGACAGCGAAGACAGGAGAGTGGGAGGACAAAGGTCAGTGCAATGTACTTAAAAGTAATTTTCTAAAGTAGAGGTGATGCTCAGCTTATGCCAACATAGGCGATATCTATATATATATATAAATCATCCAGGAGGTTTTTTCCTACCTAAAATGTGCTCCCAAGTTGAGTTCTGGAGCAAAGGGCTTATCCGAAACAATGGTGGAACCAATTCCTAAAGCCTGGACGTGAATCTGATAGGTGTTGCTGTTTTTAATTTCCAAAATGACCGTGTCTTTGAACAACACTATGTCATTCAGGTTGGCGGTCAGCGTCAGCTGGATGTCGTCTTCCGGGGGCACGGTGCCTTCACTGGGCTCCACCGTCCAGAGGGACTTTTTGTGTGCCTGCAACACAAGATACACGGTCACGTGAGGCCAGTCCTGGCTTTCCCTTCCACATGTGTCAAAGCCGTCCGCGCTTCAAACGGCCGGCACTGTGCAACTCAACATCAAACATTATTATTTTATTTTTTTTCAAATCAAAGCAGCTGGGTGTTTGTTGGCTTCTCTTTTTTGCAAAAAAGCAATCTGGTTCTGAAGAGCAAACCTACAATTTGGCTCCTGAGCGCTCGGTGAGGGTCCTTTACATCGCTTTTGCTAGATGCCAGCCCAGCTCCCTAGCAAACAAGCTGGTCCTAATTATCTGTTTTAATTGCCAAATTCTGAGATACTCGAGAAAGGTACAACATCCTTTCTGGAATATGGAATTTTCCAGAGGCCAGTTTTTCAAATGCAGTTTAAGGTTTTGGTGGTGTTATCAGTGAGCAGGAACAGCTTTTGTCAATAAACACAGTATAGGAAGTCGTCTTGGTCTCTATTATTCCATAAGGATAAATAGAATTTCATTTCCTAAAATTCCAAACGCATTGTAAAATATGTAAACAGGAGGTGAAAATTACAGAGGGGAAGCTGACTCTCACTAACCCGTTCCCTTTAACTAATTAGATCCTCACAGCTCACTCCCTTTCCTCCTGAGGGTTTTGGCTAACCACTGCCTCTCCATGAAGCCTGCTCCGACCATCAGCTTTTACATGGGAAACCTCCCCTCTGTACCCCTGCTCCCCCCCACCCAGTTAGTTCTGTTCTCCACTGAGCACTTGTCATCTTCTGCCGTGTGCAGACCTGACCTATCTATCATGCTTGTCTTGGTTTGAAAGTCTATACGGACACTAATAAATAGGTTGTATGCAAATAAGTTCAATGAAACAAAAGGAGAGCAATTCTCAAGATGATACATTGTTTAACATGGGGACGTAGATGAAATTTTTCTTTCATTTTGGTATTAATGGAAATGACAGATTTAATTCTATGTCAAGAGTCCTATCATTACTCCCGAGCTTTTGACAGGGGGCATCTCTGGAAACACAGACATGAGAGAAAACAGCATTAAGTACTACACTAGATAAGCTAGGGCTGGGATGGGGTATCTGTATGAAAATTAGATCTGTTCCAAAAATGTTTGTGTGTGGGGGGGATGTTGATTTTTGTACCATTCAATGTTTTTCTAAAATATTCTAACTTTCTACTCACAGTAAGTTAGCCCTTATTAAGTAATAAAATAAGGAAACAGAAAGCAAAGCCTGTCTTCCCAGAATATTATGCTGCATTTGTTTAAAATCTTATCTTAAACTATTAACAAGCCCTGCTCAGTGTGCTCAATGGTTAGAATGTCAGCCTATGTACTGAAGGGTCATGGGTCAATTCCTCGTCAAGGTCACGTATCTGGGTTCCACCCCCAGCCCTGGTCGGGGCGAGTGTGGGAGGCAACCAATTGATGTGCCTTTCTCATATCAATGTTTTTCTCTCTTTCCTCCTTCCCTTCCTTCTACTCTCACTCTCTAAAAATAAATAAATAAATAAATAAATAAATAAATAAAATAGATTCTAAATAAATAAATAAATAAATAAATAAAACCAATGGAAAAAATATCCTCAGGTGAGGACTAACAAGAGCAACAAAACATTAGTCACAAAGAGATAATAATCTTCCTAAGTTTAATTTTCAGGATTATAAATTGATTATTATTGACAAGAGAAACTACAAGGATTGAATGTTACTATATTCGCCTTATATTTAGGTCCAAAGAAATAATTTCTATTGCATATTCCTAATTTATCCCCTCCCCCATTGTTTCAACAACAGTCTATATCCCTTAGTCCATTCACAGCAACGTGGGCTTTCCCTACCATGCACTTAAAAACTCTTACAGCTGCCTTGGGCAGTGGCTCAGTTGGTTGGAGCATTATTCCAAGCACCAAAAAGGTTGTGCCTTCAATTCCTGGTCAGAGCACATACCTAGGTTGTGGGGTGCATATGGGAGGCAACCGATCAATGTTTCCCTCTCTCTCTCTCTCTCTCTCTCTCTCTCTCTCTCTCTCTCTCTCTCTCTACTATAGAAATTCATTTCCTGTTCCAGAGGCTGGCAGTGTGAGACTAGGGAGCTGGCATTGTTGAGTTCCGGTGAAATCCTCTCCTGGGCTGAGGACTGCTGATCCCTCATTGTGTCCCTGCATGGAGAAGAGCTGAGCAGAGGAAGCAACTTCCCTTATAAAGACTCTTAGAATCCTCTCTGACCCTAAGTTCCTCCTAAAGGACTTAACCCCTAATACAGTGGTCGGCAAACTCATGAGTCAACAGAGCCAAATATCAACAGTACAACGATTGAAATTTCTTTTGAGAGCCAAAATTTTTAAACTTAAACCATATAGGTAGGTACATTGTTATTAACTTAATTAGGGTACTCCTAAGCTGGCCTTTGCTAAAATCTCAAGGGGCCAAAGAGCCGTATGTGGCTCTCGAGCCACAGTTTGCCAACCACTGCCCTAATATCATTGAGGAGTTTGGGTTCAACATATGAATTTGGGGGAACACAGCCATTCCATCCATAACATTCACCTTTAGTCCCTCCAAATTCATGTTTTTCTCATATGGAAAATACAATCTTCAATCAGAAGAATCTAACCAGAATTCAACTATGCTGAGATTTGATCTCAAACTTCCAGCCTCAGAGACTGAGAAAGAAATTTCTTCCTTTTTGTAAGCCAGCCAGTCTATGGTACTTTGTTATAGCAGCCAGAACAAAGACACAATCCCGAAGTGAAAACCTTAAAATCCTCTAACATATTAATAATAGAAAATGACACAAAATGAGTTCTAAAACAGCCATAAATGCAAACTATTTTTTCTGCCAATATTTAAAAATATATATATATTTAAAAATATTTTCCATCAACATTTATTCTCCCTTTACCCTCCTCTGTCTCCACCCACACTGTCCTCCTCCTCCCACCTCAGCAATCACCACCCAGTTGTCTGTGTCTATGAGTTCTTTTTTTCCCTTGATCTTCCATCCCAGCCCCTCTCGCCCCCCTGACCCCCGCCCCAGAGCTGCCAGGCTGCTCCCCATCTATGAGTCTGTCTCTGTTTTCTGCAGATTTTCTTGAAAGGATCAGTGTAGCTTCATTTCATCAGCATTTCCATCAGAGTAGAGAGGGAGTTTTTGACTTACACATGTACATGACTGAAAGCAACATGGAAGTAGCTTTCTCAGGGGCGAGGAACCAGCCTTCCTCCTTGCTTAGAAGTATTTGCCTTTTTTACTTTCAGCTTTTAGATCCTAGGCTACTATTTTATTATTTTTTAAAATATATTTTTAATTGATATTTTACAGAGAGGAAGGGAGAGAGATAGAGAGCTAGAAACGTCGATGAGAGAGAAACACCGACCAGCTGCCTCTTGCACACCCCCTACTGGGGATGTGCCCGCAGCCAAGGTACATGCCCCTGATCGGAATCGAACCTGGGACCTTTCATTCCGCAGACCGACGCTCTACCACTGAGCCAAACCGGTTTCGGCTAGGCTACTATTTTAGATAAAGTTATCCTAGCCGCTGTAACAACAACAAAAAATCTGATGCTCAAAGGCTTAATACAACAGAAACTTACTTCTGGTTCACATGAATTCTAGATGGTTCCGGGCATGAGAATGGGCTTTGGTTCCATTCAGTCATTCAAGGACCCCAGCTAAACAGATTCTGACATGTGTAACGTGTGGCTTCTAAGGCACTCTGGACATTGCCATTCAGTTGGCCAACAAGAGAAGGAAGAGAATTGGGGGAGGGGGAGTCACATGCTAAGATTTTAGGCACCAAGCGTAGAAGTGGTACACAACACTTGCACTGTCCAGAACTCAGTCATGCAGACACGCCTAGCTGCAAAGGAATCTGGGAAATGTCCTGCTCTGGGTCCAAGAGTAAAGGGAAGTGGGCATAGGGAACTGCTAACTTCTCTCTGCCAAAGCTACCTTGTTGTTCCAGTCCCCTGCTATATCCTTAGGCCTTCCTCTAACTCCTCTGGATCTCAGATCTCTGAAAGGTGAAGAGCTCACTCCAATCAGAAAATTGGAGCGTAACTTGGTATGCCCACTCTGATGGGGACTTCAGGGCTGGAGCTCACATCCATCGCTGCTAGGACAACTAGAGGGGCAGCTGGAGGAGAAAATAAGAATGTTCTAGGCAACATAGTCTCACACCGTTGGCCTCAGAGCACTCTGTGTAGTTTTGATCATTTATGGGACTCAGCTTACAATTAAAACATAAATCAATGCCATGTTTGTCCTTTTCTCAAAAAGCAGATGCCTTTCAGAAGAGGGTGCTGTCAATGTCACCTTTCCAATTCTATTTATTTTCCTCCTCGAGACAGTGGCCCAGGTCAGTCCTTGGCTACAATGAGGAGAGGGTGTCACCTGCATTAAGTGCTATTTCCAGCCAGGGGACATTAGTTTTCGGTAGGTGCACAGCATTTCTATTCTGATTCCTGCAGACACAGATTGGCTGCTCTGGGAGGAAGACCTGAAGTTGCTCTCCAGGGCCGAATTGGTGAATCTTCTTTTTGATGAAGTGTATGAATCAATGTCTGGCATAAAACAAGGCAGCAAAATATATCGTAGAATCCAAGAACAAGGCACATTAAAATGCCAGCTGCCACATGCCGGATTATCCTTATCACGAGTCAGGCTCCAAATCATCCTAACACCCCGTGTCTCTCTGGTATCTGACTTTTTTCTTCTTCTTTTTTTTAAAGGGAGGACATGGTCTATGTAACATTTTCTCTTATTACATGGCAAATTTGACTAAAGGAAGAATGGATGGGTGATAATCAGCACAGCAATGGAGGAGGTTCAATAGCCCTTTGAAAACCACAATAGAGCAAGACAACCAGCGACAGGAACAGGTTAGGAAGGAGGGCTCCGAAGGAAAAGAGATGAGGGTGTGGGTCCCAGATCTGCCACTTGCCAGCTGGCAAAGGTGGGCCACGCCACTTCGCCATGCCCAGCCTGTTCCCTCATCTGTAGCCCATGATACCGCTGGCACTTTTGCACAGAGTTGTGGTGATGGTTAAATGGGGTGGTGCGTGTAAAACTCAGGATGATGTCTGGCGCACGGTTAAGTCCTCATAAAAATGACAGCTATGGTCAGTTTACCAAACGCTGTCATCACCCCATGTGACACATAATTATGGACTCAGAAGTACTTGCTAAAAAAAAAAAGATTAAAAAACTGAGAAAACAAAGATAGATGTGCCAGGGAAGCATATAACATACAAGACCCTTGCCAGCAGAGAAGCATCGCATTGGGTTTATTGGGGGGCGGAACTCTGAGATGGCCCACAAGATCCCCATCTCCTAGGGCACAGCTACCTTCTCCCGGCTGGCTATTTAATCCAAGGCTAATCTAGGTGTTACTGTGAAGGGATTTTTTGGGGGGGGCAGGTAAGGGGGTGGTTAGTCATTTATGTCATCTACAGATTAGCCTCCTTAGTAAGTCTAGTATCCACCTGACACCATACATAATTATCACAATATTACTGACTATATTTCCTATGCTGTTCTTTACATCCCTGTGACTATTTAAAAAAAATATTTTTATTGATATTTTACAGAAAGGAAGGGAGATAGAGAGCTAGAAACGTCCATGAGAGAGAAACATCGGCCAGCTGCCTCTTGCACACCCCCTAACAGGGATGTGCCCGCAACCAATGTACATGCCCTTGACCGGAATCGAACCTGGGACCTTTCAGTCCGCAGACTGATGCTCTACCACTGAGCCAAACCGGTTTTGGCCCTGTGACTATTTTGTAATCACCCATTTGCACTTCTTAATCCTTTCTCATCTAACCTCCTAACTCCCTTCCCAGCTGGCAACCACCACTCTGTTCTGTGAAAGGGGTTAGCTGGTCTTGGGAGGTTGGCTGTGGGAGCACACTGACCACCAGGGGGCAGCTCCTGAGCATATGCCCCCCCCCTGGTGGTCAGTGTGTGTCATAACAACCAGTCGTTCGGTTGCTTAGGCTTTTAGATAGATAGATAGATAGGTAGATAGGTAGATAGGGTGTCAGTCATTGCTTAAACAGTGCTCAGCTCCCAACATGAAATCGAGCTTCTATAGGCTTCCTTAGTCGTATTTAATATTTGCTATGAAAGACAGAGGTGAAGGCGACTGTTTGCACATTTCAGCAATAAAGGAGAGTGAGTATACATAGCAGACCTCCTAACGCTGTAGCGCTGATGACTGTGAAGCTTGAGAAAAGAGCTCTATACGGTTTTCTTCAAAACAACTCCTTTACCCATTGAAAGCGGCAAGAACAAGAGGACACAAATAACAACAGGAACCACTGTGCAGAGTGAGGGATTTCTTTGAATTTATCCTATTATCTCAGCAGATAATCAATTCTTTGTGGAACAAGAACAATGAACAGCCACCGAAGCCTTTCTCCTTTTCGTCTTCTAACCGGTATCTCTGGTCGTGCGGTTCCCTGCCCTGAAGTGAGTCATTTTGCTGCTTAAAATAATTAACTGGAAATTAGGAGCTGGAGTGCAACAGACGTGGTGCTGGAGCTTTACCAGCGACGCAGGGAAGGTCGTGACGAAACGAGTGGGCTTGAGTGTCACATGCCCGGCGGTCAGCTGTGGCCGTGGCCGTCTGTAGCCAGGCGACCCTGGACATGTTTTAGAATTTAAATTTCCGTTTCCTCATCTGCCAAAGGTGCCACTTGAAGATGAAATTAACTGGGTGCCAGGCCATCTAGCTCTTTGTCTCCCACAGATTAAGGGCTCAGTGAGTGGGATGATTATTAACGTTATCTTTCAAATCCTCACATCCAGTTCTCCGTCCTGCCTGCACCCTCCCCGGCTACCCTGCCGGCAGCATTCTCCGTCAGGGACCTGACGCTGGTCCTCTCCTGCTGAGGGTCCTGGGTGGCTCTCCCTGCCTGAGCCAGGTGCTGAGTGAGCCTTTTCTCCTCTGAGAAAGTGATGGAACCAGTCCATAGCAAATGGACATATACACACCCCCTGACTACACCCCCAAACGTGACACCCAATTTCCAGGGTTCGTGGGCCCCAAATGCGGTGGATATTTGTCTGTTGGAAACGTGGCGGCCTGCAGCCGAGGCTAATATACCAGACACGAGCCTCTGGTCTGGAGATTCTTTTCCAAATCCTTCCTCGTGGGGGCCAGTGCCTTCCCAAGCTTACTTCCCAGGCGCATCCATTTCCAACGCAGACCCGTGCCTTCTGGAGTGCGCTGCGTGTCACCCCTGCCTTTAACTCCGCTGTTCTCTGGAAACGTACACCCATTCCCCTGTCCTCTTACTCCTAATCCCTCAGGTCTCCACTCAAAAGATTCCTACCTATGTACACTTTAAATTTTATAGAAGAATTAAACACTTCCTCCTATTTGCTTTCGGTCAGTAAATCTATGAAAAATAGTCAGCATCACCAGCAAGCCAACAATACACAAACTCAACCAACAAGACGATGTTCTCTCACCTGCCAGATTTGGCAAGAACAGAATGTTGGAAGGGTCAGGGAGAAGGTGACACTCTTCAACGCTGTTTACTTTTTCTGGGCCATAATTCCCTAAGACGTATCAAGAATGGTGGTTGTGTTCTTTTGATGCTGTGACTGCGTTTCTAAAAATACAGTCCAAGGAGATGGGTGTGAGCAGCGCCTTGGACAGGAGCGCTGTTTGCGGTAGTGAAAGGCTGGATGCACCCGTTGGGGAGGAAATTTGTTAACTCAGCTGCAGTGGCGCCAAATGATGCAATAAAGTCAAGTCACTGAGAATGACCAGTCCAGGAATATGCCTCAATCATTCACATCAAAGTGACCACACTGCACTGTTAAGTAAAAATAGCTGGTCACGAAACAGTATTATTGTGCGGATGGTCACGTTTTGAAAGGTAGGCACCAAACTTGTAATAGTGTTATCTGCAGGGTGGCACTAGGAGTAATTTTCCCCTGTAACCTTCTTCTGGTTTATAAAGACTAGAGGCCCAGTGCAAGACATTCGTGCACAGGGGGTGGGGGAGGCCCCCTGAGCCCAGCCTGCATCCTCTCCAATCTGGGACCCCTCAGGGGATATCTGACTGCTAGTTTAGGCCTAATTCTGGGGATCGGGCCTAAACCGGCCATAGGACATCCCTCTCACAATCCAGGACTGCTGCTCCTAACTGTTCACCTGCCTGCCTGCCTGATCACCCCTAACTGCCCCCCCTCCCCAGCCTGGTCACCTCCAACTACCCCCCCCCTGCAACCTGGTTGCCCCCAAATGCTCCCCCCACTGACTTGGTTGCCCCTTACTGCCCCCCCTGCTGACCCGGTTCCCCCCAACTGCCCCCCCATTGGCCTGGTTGCCCCCAACTGCCAGCCTGTTCACCCCCCCCCCCACAACTGCCTAGTTGTCCCATGCAGCCTGCTGTTCAGTCATTAGATCATCCCTCACTAACCCCCCCCTGCTGGCCTGGTCACCCCACACAGCCTGCTGTTCGCTTGTCCTTCGAGTTGTTTCGGTCGTGACAGCCCCGGGCTTTTTACATATTAGGATAATGTGATTTGTGTAACAAGAAGACACACACTGTATTTACTGAATAAATAACTCATTCTAAAAGGATATAATCACTCTTTTCTCTCTAGGGCCCATTTAATTTTAATTCTATTTGCTCTCTTGCTTCAGCATCATTCCCGGTTTGTTTCTTAGAAGCTTTTTCTTTAAAAATAAATAATACATGCAACGCAATGTAAAACTCAAATAGGTTTAAGGGTAGAATCTCTCTCTCTCACATTGTCCAAAGCCCCTAGTTACTGTCCCCAGAGACAGCCTCTGTTACCAGTTTTCTGCATATATTTCCAGAGATACTTTATGACTAAAAACAAAGCATATTTGATATACACTTTATCCTGCATAATTGGCAGCATACTTATACATACTTTTCTGAAGCATGACTTAAAATTTTTTTTTAAGTGGGGCGACTTATTTTTTAAAAATTTGTTATAGTTTTTTAAAATATGTTTTGATTGATTTTTAGAGAGATAGGAAGGGAGAAGGATAGAGGTTTAGAAACATCAATGAGAGAGAAACATCATCAGTTGGTTGCCTCCTGCTTGCCCCTACTGGGGCTGAGCCCGCAATCATGGCATGTGCCCCAATCAGGAATCAAACCAGTGACCTCTTGGTTCATGGGTCGATGCTCAACCGCTGAGCAACACCAGCCAGGCTTGATTTAAAATTTTAAATTTTATTTTTATGAAAGGTACACAATCTCCAGAGTGAAATGGTTCTAGAAAAGGCATACTGTGAAAACCTCTCCTGCCCTTCCTCATTTCTCCAACCTTTGTCTATTATGGAGGCAACCACTGCCAATAAATTCTGTTTGTGTTTTCCTTTGGTGTTCACCTCCGTAATTCCAGTAATCTACTGCAACTTCTTAAGTTTCCAGTTTGAGTTTTATCCATTTGCTTCTGTGGAAAACAATGATAGCTTTTTTTTCCCTCTCCCTCTCCCCATGTCTCTTTCTCTCTCTTTCTTCTCTCCATCCTCCCAATGGAGTTAAAAATCTACTTTCTGATGAGATAAATATTCGCATTGACATCGTTATAAGAATGCAAATACTATTCCCAGCTGAGCTCTACATTTCCTTTCTTGTACAATTCTCATTTTTCCAAGAATTATTGTGGGTTTTTGTTTTGTTTTGTTGTGTGTTGTTTTTAATGTATCTATCACGGGTTCAATCCCAATTCCTCAAAAGAGTAAACCTCACAATACTTTCCACATCATGAGCTTTTTTATCAGTTCCATCTTCTTGGACCTAGTCTCTCCTGGAGCCACCTATTCCGAAACCCTGTCTGGACTGGCCGCTCACTGGGCCTGCAGGTCAGCCAGCATCCTGGGAGTGCAGCTCTGTGCTGTGTATTCCTTGAGCTTAACTTCCCTGTGTTTGAGCCGGTTTCCTGGACCTTATTTTGGTGGAGCCCATTCCTCAGCGCCTTCCTGAGAAAGGATTCCTGTAGTGTAAGTGGTTGGAGATCCTGCAGGTTTAAAATGTCTTTATTCTCTTGATTAGTCTTTTGGCCGGATGATGAAATCAAGATTTGGATTTATTTTCCTTTACAAATCCCTTCCCAGTCCCAGCATTGCTGTCAAGAATTTTTATTATACTCTGGTTTCTAATTTATACTTGTTTTTTCACCATTATTATTATTTTATTTATTTTTTGGTATGTGGAAATTCCTACAGTCTTCTCTTTGTATACAGTGCTCTGGAACTTAATTTCTCAACAAGGGCCTATTTTCATCCATTACACAGCATTTTTTGACAAATCTTTTCCATAAATTCCTCTTAAACTTATTTCACTTTAACTTATTTCTTGTATAATTTCCTCATCCCCATTTTTAAATTTGTTTTTTTTCCTGAAACTTACTTGAACCTTAGAACTCCTAAACAAATTGTTTAATTTTCTAACCTTTCTCTCCTAATTTTGAGTTATTTTTCTTGATGTTCTATTTCCTGATAGCTTCTCAAATTTATAGTCCAATTCTTCTGGCAAGATTTTAATTTCTGCGATTATATTCTTAACGTCTGAAGCACATCTTGTTCTTCATTATTATTACCCTGTTCTTGTTCATAGATGCAGAGTCATCTTTTATTTTCCTGAGATTATTAATGGCCGTTTTGTTTTATTTTAAGCTCTCTTCTCATTGTATTGTGTTTGTTTCCTCTACGTTCTCATTTCTATGCTTTTTGACTTCCTAATTCTGCACTACTGGCTTGCATGTCGGGGCTTGGGTAAGTACTTATACCAAGAGTGAAGCACTGAGCCTGCTGTGTTTAGATTCCCAGCTACCAGTTTATTTCTGCCTTTCCTTGAGAATGCTGACATTGCCCAGAGAAAAACCTTCTTCCCATGTCCTGGAAATTGAGGGAGAAGCGGGATAGCATTCTACCTTCCCGTATGGAGTCTCTCTTGAAGGCTCCATTCTACCTTTCTCTTATTTTCATAATGGTATCATGTCCTCAGCAATGCCTGAGAAGTCAGCAGACAGTTTAATATTATTCATTTTTAAAGTAAAGTGTCTTTTCTCTGTGTGTGCTTTTAATATCCATCCTTTGGTCTGTAGCAGCTTTACTATAAAGCAATCACATGTGGTTTTCTTTATATTTATCTTTTGGTTTACAATGTTGTTGTTTTTTTAAATCTGTGGCTTGATGTCTCAGGCATTATTTCTTCTGCTTCATTCTTTCCTCTTCTTTGGGTACTCCATTAAATATACTCCTTGTGCTTGTTTTACCAGCTCTTCTCTATTTCCATTTTGGGTGATTTCTTCTGATCAATCATCCACTTCCACAATTCTCTCTTCATCTGTATCTAATATGCAGTTCAACCCATCTGCATGTCCCTAATTTCAATGGTTGTGCTTTTTAGGTCTGCGATTCCCATTTGTCCTCTTTTATACTTCCTAGACTTCTACCAAAACTTTAAATCTTGCCTTTTATTTCCTTGAGCATATTAAGCATATTATAGTTTTGTAGTTTTGTATTTGACTCCTTTTGTGCCTGGTTATAGTAAAATTAACTGTTAGGCACTGTATATAAAAACTGTAGAGATACATTGAGGCCTAAACTAATGTCTTCTTCCTCCGGTGACAATATATTTTTGCTTATTGAAACTAGAAATCTTGGATCTACCTTTATCCAGGCAGAGATTTAAATTATTTAAAATTAGTATCTGTGCTGGCTTATTCTTGTTCCCAGGTACTGTTTCTCAGAGTCATGATCAAACATCTGGGAGTTTTAACAAGTCCAGCCATCTCCAAGCTTTATATCTATAGTCCATCCTGATTCGTTTTTCTTTCCTTAGACCAGTGAGTTTCCTGAAGGCTCCTTTCAGGTTTTCGTTCTTTTCTAGAAAGGTATAGAAAAAGTAGTCACAACTGCTGGGCATAGATTTCTTGGTTCCTTCTTTTTTGGTTGTCACTGGCTTTTTGTTGTCCCATCAGTCCCTCAAATTCACAATTCTTCATGTTTTGCCCAGTTTCTTTCCTTGTTCTTAGAGGGAAGCAGTTTGGAACCATAGATGGAATCAAATGGCAGAAAGGACTTGGTCACTGATATGCTGAGAGTTGTCCTATCTCTTGATGTCCCCATTGGGGGGGGGTAGTTTATAAGAATCTTAAGGCAAGTTGAGTTTGACTGTTTGAGGGAGGCAGGTATATGTAATTTATATTGCTCTTAAGTAACACGTACCAACAATCTTTTCAGGCCACTAGGATAAATCTTGGAATAAGGACCACAGTGTTCTTTCTGAAAGCCACTGCCTTCTCAAGACTCGGTAAAAGGTGTCAGGTCAAACACAAGGCATGGAGATAATGAGGTAAAAGAAAATGGGACAACTTCATCATATAGATATGATTTACACAGGGCCGGGAAGCACCTGTACAAATAAACGAACCTAAAATCTCTAAATAGTGACTTATTAGCTAATAAACCCCCTTTAGTTGATGTGGAAGAACACATGCATTCATCAATACAAGTATTTCATGTTTTACAAGATGGCTTTATTACCAAAATTTTAGAGGAACCGTAAAGAGTGAGGAAAAGGGCCACATCAGAGCTCCCATTTCACAGAGCTCTGACTACGTGGATCAGTTAGTTTGAAACCTTATGGCTCCCCTGAGTATGACTTACTTCTTTTTCTTTCTTATGTAAAAAGGAAATAGAAAAGAGCTTAAGATATATAGTGTCATAAAAACTTAAGTCTTCCCACAAGCCATTTCACCTAGATATTTCTCTCTGTCAACAGTAATAAAGCTACCAATAATTGCCCTGGCTGGTGTGCACAGTGGCTAGAGTGTTGGCCCTTTTTTATTGGTGCATCGAAGGGTATCAGGTTTGATTCCCAGTCAAGGGCAAGTACTTGGGCTGCAGGTTTAATCCCCAACCCTGGTTGGGGCCCATGCAAAAACTGATTGATGTGTTTCTTTCACATCGATGTTTCTCTCTCTCTCTCCCTCCCTTCTACTCTCTAAAAATCAATGAAAAAAATATACTTGGGTGAGAATTAACAATAGCAACAAAAAGCTACCATTTATTGAGTGCTGAAAACTTATCTTTCACCAGGCACTTTCCACACATATTATCATGCTTAGTCTTCTATATGCCACTACTAGTTTTATTTCCAAAAGAACTGAAGGCTCAGAAAGCGTAAATAACTTTCTCAGAGTTAGAACGTTATTCCAGATTTGTCTGAAAATAGCACCCTTAATCTCCATAGCACAGAACACTACTTCAGCGCTCATATACTCAACAACTCTCTGTTGAGTGACTACCATCTGAGAAGACTACTGTGCATGACACATCCCCATGCTTGCTTGCCCTCAGATAATGTGGTCCTTCCTTCCAAGATGCATTCCAATTTAATGTCCTGACATCCCAGAGGGGAATTTTTCTTTCAAAATATTAAATGTTGTATTCAACAATTGCATTGCAACTGACATTAAAAAAATATCATACCTCACATGCCATTCTACAAAGTGCTCTATCGTATTGTATATACTTAATTTTCTAGTACCTGCCCTTTTGCTAGTGATAGAGAAAAGGAAATGGGACTGAGGAAGAGTATTATTTGATCTCTGATACACATCATATAATTTTGATGTATATCTATTGGAAATTTCATAACATTTACACCATGCTACTCAACACATCTCTTCTTGTCTTGCTCATTATATAAAAGTGTTACACTTCACCTTGTACTAGCTTATTAATGAACATGACTGCCTACTGTCAGCGCACAAACAGGAAGAATAGATTCTTTAGTTGATAATGACAATGATAGCCATTCCTTAAAAGTGACATGAGTTGGTATCTTAGTCAGTTTGGGCCGCTATCACAAAATACCATAGACTGGGGGTTTTATAAAGAACAGAAAGTTATTCCTCACAGTTCTGGAGGGTGGAAACCTGAGATCAGAATGTCAGGATGGCCAGGTGGCAGACAGTCATTTTTGTCTCATTGTAACCTCAGATGATGGAGAAGGCAAGAGAGCTCTCTGGGGATGTGAGGGTGGGAGGGGGTGTCTCTTTTATGAGGGCACTAATCCCATTCATGAAGACTCTTATAACCGAATTATCTCCCAATTCCTTATACTCTCACATTGAGGATTAGGATTTTATTATTTGAATTTGACAGGGGCACAGGTATTTAATCTATACCAGTTGGGTTGATGTTGATGCTGATAATGGGGAAGAAGTTATAAATTTTTATGGAGGAGGAAAGGTGGGATTAGAAAAAAGAAAAGTTTTACCTTACTCTCCTTCTGTGGTGACACGTACTAACTGTATGCCTGAATAATAATTAATTAGAAAAAAAAACAATTTGCTAAAGCTAATTAAAAGCTGGAACAGGCAGAATGAAGATGAAAAGGCTTGCAAAGCATGCAGGAAGCCAATATATTTTTCTTTTATTTTTTGGATAGCTCATTCGTGACAAGGGAACCAAATCTCCATCTTTCATTTTGGCTTTAGCTTATACTCAAACTAATCATATTCAATCACTAGAGCTGTCATTCTAAATTCAAGAAGGTGCTGACCAATCACATTATCTAACACTCAATCAATTGCTTTCCTTCTCTCGGTGTAGTTTATAATCAACATGACCTGTCGTCAGGATTTCACAATTAGCTTTGCCAAATAAAAGAGGTCATGAGTGAGGGTGGAGGTGAAAGGCTCACAGCATGTTCTCAGGCACAAACTTTCCTGGGAGTTTCTTGATATTCTTGCCACTGGTATCCTCTTGTCACTGAATGAGTCACTTGGTATAAGTCAGGAGCAACACAATCCGTTTCAGAAGGGCTATGACTTCATGTGGTAAAAGAAAAGATGCCCACCATGATAGAAGAGAATGTTATTCTCTTTTTACCTCCTTATTCCTGTGAGTTTATATTACAGATTTTATAATTAAGGCAAAGACATAAGAACATTTGGGCATCTTTTTGTAAGTGCTCACTGATCATTTATAGGGTTGGGCAAAAGTAGGTTTACAGTTGTTCATATGGAAAATAATACAATAATTAATAATAATACAAGACTAAACTGTTTCACATACTCACAAATATAAACCTGCATTTGCCCCACCCTGGATAAAGCACTATAAAAAGTAGTCAAGGGTACTGAATTATAAACCAATGAGTTTAAGCTTTAAAGCATGCTTTTCACTCTAATCCATGGGGAAAAAAAGAGATACATTTTTGACAAAAGTGAAGAACCAGGCATAGTTACTAAAAACCAAGTTAAGCATTGTATGGCCCAGAAGGTGAACAGAGACAAAGAGGGGAGCCACAGACTTCCTGGGCTCTCGGTCCTGAATCCTGTACAGGAGGCTCAGGGAGAAAAATGGAAACCGAAAACATCCCGTGGGAAATCATGGGTGAGGACCAAGGTTCCCAGCCAAGAGCGTTTCCCTGCATCGAGAAGAAGGTTATACTCTACACACAGACGTGAGCCAGTGGTGGTGTGCATGACGGTGGTGAAGCAGAGTCTGTCGTACAAACTGGGCCACGTCACTGTGCAACGCACTGTCCCACTCTGTGCGTTCTCCAATATCCCCAGGGGAAAGATGCTCAGCACTTGATTTTGGACTCGTGATATTTGTCCAGGGCAAAGGAAAATGTAAAAAAAAAATGCTAACCAGAGAAAAATGCTGAGGGTGAGAGAAAAACATATCCCACACCAGATTAATCTATCATTTAAAATTCCAAATGCTAATTAAGGACTGCTGCAAACAACAGTGAATGAATTTGTTCTTGACCAATCAATAGAACTAACTAAAACTGATTAAAATTTGCCTGCAATCCTCAGAGAGATGCAGGTTAAGGTAATGTTTATAAAACAAGGACTGAGACAAAAACATGGAGTTATAAGTCAAGAATTGTGGTTATGACTAACCAACCATAAATCTTGAAAATCAAAAAAATAGCCACTGAAATTAAAAAGTATAGATATGTATAGTGCCAGATAGGTACTAGTCTTATCAAGGAGATCACTCCATAAATTACATAAATGTCTAACCACTATGCTATTCACCTGAAGCTAATATAAAATAATATTAAATAGAACTATAATTGAAAAATAAAAATAAAAAAGTAAATAGATGAGATAAACTTTAGACTTGCCAAAATCAAAGGTAGAATTTGTAAATGAGAGCATGTCACTGAGGAGGCAGCACAGAGAGATGAAGAGATAAAAGATTAAATGAGAAATAAAATGGCCAAGATTTGGAAGTAGCTCAAGTGCTCATCAGTAGATGAGTGGATAAAAAAAAATCTGTGACACATTTACACAATGGAATACCACTCACATTTGAAAAAGAAGGAAATCTTATCTTTTGCAACAGCCTGGATGGACCTGGAGAGTATTATGCTAAGTGAAATAAGCTGGTCAGAGAAAGACAAATACCATATGATTTTACTTATATGTGGACTCTAATGAACAAAACAAACAAAATAGAAACATATCCATAGATACAGAAAACAGACTGACAGTTGTCAGAAGGGAGGTGTTTGAGGGCCTGGGTGAAAAGGTGAAGGGATTAAGAAAGAAAACAACAACCACACCTCAGACACAGACAACAGAATGGTGATTACAAGAGGGAAAGGAGGTGGGGGAGGTAGAAGATGGTAAAGGGGGATACGATATGGTGGAAGGCTTGACTTTGGATGCTAAACACACAATACAATGTACAGATGATGTATTATAGGATTGTATATTTGAAACCTACATAATTTTATTAAGCAATGTCACCCAATAAATTCAATAAAAATCTAAAAAATGAGAAATAAAAGTAGGCATGTAGAGTTGCAAAGTATCATATATGAATATGTACGTATACACACATATACATTTGCAAACATACATATATGGATGTGTTTTTCTCAAAGTAGAAAATAGAAGTAATGACAGAATGAAACATTTGAAGTGATAATTACAAAACATTTCTAGTGTTTTAGGGTCAAATCATCTGATATACTAAAGGTAAATTTAAGAAAGTAAAAAAAAATACTCCTAATAGAAACTAGTGAGAAAGTCAAATTACCTATAAAGGAATAATAATCAGTGGAATTTTATCAGCAATGACTGATTCCAGAGATCAATTTTCAATGAAAAACATAACTGTCAAATAAAATGTTATAATTAGCTAAACTATTATGTAAGAGTGCAGGTAAAATCAAAATATAGTCAAACAAACTATTAGACCTCTACACTAGAACTTAGGACATAATTTAGCAAGAGGAAATATAAATGAATAAGGAAGCAGAGAGATATGGAAAATTTTTTAAAAAGATGAAGAAAAATCAACATTTTGGTAACTAGTGAGTAGTTAATTTTTGACTGACAAATATCAACAACTTTATGATAAAGGAGACACAAAATTCTACACAATAATAAAATAATTATGGGAGTAAGAAAAGGAGAGAGATAAAAACTGTCTGATAGGGTACTAGTCTTATTCTTGAGGAGAACCAAGTGCTCAATTCTTTCCCATTTTTGTAAAAAAAAAGAAAAAGATATGACTTATTTGTTAAAAATGTAAGTAGAGCTACTTAAAGAAGTAAAATAAATAAAATATATAGCTTCCAAATAAATACAGGAAAAAATGTATGTGGTTGGATGAGGGCTTAGAGAAAACTTACCAGTCCAATAAAAAGCAGAAAGATAGAAAAATAAAGAAGGAAGAAAACAGCATAGTATGCAGAAAATGACATACTAAAGAAGTGAGTCCATATATAGCAATAGTCACAATAAACTTTAAAGCACTAGTCTTGGTATGACAGGTTGAATTATGGCCTTCCAAAGATGTCCATGTTCTGATCCCTAATATCTGTGAACATGTTGCCTTACTTGTCAAATGTGATTAGAGATCTTGAAATGCAGAGTTTATCCTGGATCAGTGGTGTGGGCCCACTGTAGTCCAAAGGTCCTCATAATAAGGCGGGAAAGGGTCAGAGTCGGAGAAGACTAAGGGTTAAAGCCGAGGTCAGAGAACAGAGGAGATGCTGCGCTGCTGACCTTGGAGATGATGAGGCCACGAGCCCAGGAGTGCAGGTGGCCTCCAGAAGCTGGAAAAGGCAAGGAAGTAGGTTCACCTTCAGAGTCTCAAAGAGGTACACAGCCTGATATGCACATTTTAGATTACTGACCTTCAGAAGTAAAGATAAGGTAAATAGATTTGTATAGCAGCAATAGAAAACTAATACATTTGTCGATTAAAAGATAGAGTCTATCATTAGGTTTTTAAAATCTAGTCATACGCTATTTAAAGGAGATCTTAAATCAACACACACATATATACACACAAATCTGAGAATAAGGAAATGAAAAGATATACGAGGCCAAGGCAAACTAAAGGAAAGCTGGTACAGTAATATTTCAATCAAGCAACATATAGCAGCTCTACTGTTCATTTTCTAGTTGGGTAGTTTGGACTACTTTTTCATCACCCTTGTGCATCATTTTCCTCATAAAATAGAGATAATAATAAAATTCACCTAGTCAAGTTGTTGTAGATTACATAAAACAATACACGCAAAAGACTAAGAATAGATACTGGTATATACTAGGTGTTTAGCTACTATTGCTATCATAAAACTGTACCATTTAAGACAATGAGGATATTAACACCGGGGTAGATAAATGGAATACAACAAAAAGCTTAGAAACATTCCCAGACAACAAATTAGCTCAGAAGTACAATAGAAAAAGCATCACCAATCAGTGGAAAATAAACTTTTAAGTAACTGGTAATAGGACAACTGGCTTGCTTTATGGAAAAAAAATAGACTTCACTCACATTATATATAAAAATATACGTAGCTGGACTACAGACCTGGAAAATAAGAGTCTAACATGATCTAAACAGAAGAGCAGAGACATACTTCTTAAACCACAAGTGAAAGACAGACACAAGAAACCTAGTAAAAAATTCATAAAGTTGACATCAAAATTAAAAATGTATTTAAAATTCCATTATAAACAAAGGGTTCGTATCCACAAATGTATAAAGAACATCTACAGATAGATAATTGACAATAAATAATTGGCAGAAGAGGATATGCAGATAAAAAAAATGTTTCAACCTCGGCAGTAATAAGGGAAATACAAATTAAATTGTATTTCATTTTCAGTGAGGACTAAGTCTGACCATACTAGGTGTTAGCCTACTAGAGAAATGGACTTTTCAAACGCTCCCGCAAGGGCATGATGCAGAGTAATTAGACAACATCGAATGAAGTTGGAAATCCAGCTGTCTTAAGACCCAATAATTCCACTGTTTACACACACACACACACATTCACACACACACACACACACACACACACACACACACACACACGTATATTCAAAAGTACATATAGCTTAATATGGACACAAGGAGACATATTTTGTTTACTTCAGCGTTGTTATAAAACCCAACTGACAAACAGGCAAAGAAACAAACATACCACTGGTAAATGGAATACACAGAGCACCTAAAATGAATTAAACAGTTTATCTTATTAACATAGATATTAGAAACATAATCTTGAGTCTAAAAACCAAATTGCAAGCTATTACATGCGATAATACAATTTATCTACATTTTAAAGCAACAAAATACCACTATCTAGTATTTATGAATACACATATACCTGAAATAAGATATTTAAAAAAAAAGATGGCTTAGACAAACATCAAATTTATGATAAGGCGGCCTCTGGGGAAAAAAGGAAATGGGACTGGCAAAAATAAAAAATAAATAAAACTCCAACTTCAATATTTGATTTTTTTTTCAAAATAAAAGACCTGAGGTTAGAGTAGGGAAGGTTAATATGCATTAGATCTGAGAGCCAAGTGTAGATCTTGAATTTTTCTGTATTAAAAAAAGTGTTAAATATACAGTGACTTCTGGAATAAAATATTTCCACAGTGAAACTGAAAAGGACTGATTACCGTACAGACTCTGCATTACAACAGAGGGGCTGCCTTTCTGGTTGTGTAACCTGGCGGTCCCCTCAGCCAGGAGAACCTCAGAGTGGACACTGCAAACTAAAGGGTGTAGGGTGTGCTGAGGACACAGAAAAGTACTATGGCATGAATCACATTCAACAGAAGAGCTTACCTATGAGCTAAAGACCAAAGGTTACGACAGAGTATCTTTTAGGAAACAAAGCTACTATTTTGCAAAAACCCTCAGAAACAGCCTAAACCGGTCTGGCTCAGTGGATAGAGCGTCAGACTGCGGACTGAATGGCCTTGGGTTCGATTCCGGTCAAGGGCATGTACCTTGGTTGCAGGCGAATCCCCAGTGGGAGACGTGCAGGAGGCAGCTGATCGATGACTCTCTGTCATCGATGTTTCTAACTATCTCTCTCCCTTCCTCTCTGTAAAAAATCAATAAAATATATATATATTTTAAAAAATCCCTCAGAAACAATGAAACAACTGCATTTGGTCTCTGATTTATGCCCATTTCTTTTCCTCTTCCCTATATCTTTTTTTTCCCCTTACCTGTTTCCTTCCATCAAAGTAATGGTTCTTCTGAGGGCAGAGCTAATAGGCCCTCTGAAGGCTGAGAAACAGCTCATTCTGCCTTCGCTTCCCACACATTATGGGGTGCAATATCCTAACAGCAGCATCTGTCAGAAAGCCTTGGAGAATTATTGCTTGTCCATTAGAAATCTCTCTCGCACTAATACGCCAGGACTAAAGGGAGAACTACGTTCTAGATCTGCAGGAGCTGCGGGTACGCAGGGACAGCGTAGTGTGGCTACTCATCTCAGCAAACCAGCTGCTACAAGCTGAAAATGAGCTCTCCGGAATGCCCACAATTTCACTATCTCCTGTCATGGATGGATGCAAAATGCCTGCCAAGTTCCTTCTGAGTTTGTCTGTTTATTTTGATAAAATGGGTCATAACTTGCCCCGCTGGTGTGGCCCAGTGGTTGAGTGTCAACCTATGAACCACGAGGTCATGCCTGGTTCGAGTCCCAATCAGGGCACATGACCAGGGTTTCAACCTTGATCCCCAGTAGGGGGCGTGCAGGAGGCAGCTGGTTACTGATTCTGTCATCATTGATGTTTTTCTCTCTCTCTCTCCCTTCCCCTCAGAAATCAATAAAATTATATTTAAATAAATGGGTCATAGCTTTTTTATTTAAATCCCTTTTAAGGGCTATAGTAGTGAAACATTTTTATACACATTTACATATGTGAACTGACTGTTTTGTCATATTATATTACAAAGGATCAAAAAAAGTGGGAAGGATACTGTGCCATTATTTCAGATACATAATTGAAATAATTACGGTTGGTTGACAAATGATAATCTGGAGATTATTTGCATATATATATTTCAACATGTTTTCTGAATAAAATGAAGAATAGCTGCTCCTTTTGTCTATTTCAGAAATGCTCCTTAATTTCTTCTCTTGCTCTTTTAGCAAAACCTACTCTTTTAGGTGTCTGTCTTTTAAAAATAGATACTTTTTATTGATTTCTGAGAAAGGAAAAGAGAGGGAGAGATAGAAACATCAATGATGAGAGAGATTCATTGGTCGGCTGCTTCCTGAACAACCAATCCCCACTGGGGATCGAGCCCACAACTCGGGCAAGTGCCCTGACCGGGGAATTGAACCGTGACATCCTGGTTTATAGATGAATCCTCAATCACTGAGCCACGCTAGCCAGGGTAGGTGTCTATCTTTAAAGATCTTTAATGAACCCCAAACCAAAATCCTTTCACCATTTCTAAGTCCATTTAAAAAAATATATTTTATTGGTATTTTACAGAGAGGAAGGGAGAGAGATAGAGAGCTAGAAACGTCGATGAGAGAGAAACATCGACCAGCTGCCTCTTGCACACCCCCTACCGGGGATGTGCCTGCAACCAATGTACATGCCCTTGACTGGAATCGAACCTGGGACCTTTCAGTCCGCAGACCAACGCTCTACCACTGAGCCAAACCGGTTTTGGCTCTAAGTCCATTTTTATTAGTATATCCACTGATTAGGCAAAGTCAGGCAGCATAGCAGCCTCAGGGATGAGAGCACGGGTCTGGAATCAGACCGCCAGGGGTCAGAACCCGGCTCTGCCACTGTGGGTTATGGCAATCTACTTAATCTGTTCTTGCACCTCTGTCTCTACCTGGTTAAAATGGGCATTATAATACTATTTCTCTCAGAGTCATAGTAAATAAAATGCGGCATCTAAAGTTGCAAACAGAACTACATAAACGGTCCTAATTAATACCATTCATTGTACTGCCACCTTCATAACTGTCCATCCTGATACTAGGTGCCGGGAACTCAAAGCATAGACCCTTGTCATTTGAAAGAGAGACAGGCAGATAGACAAGCAAATACAGAAAAGGGGTCCCCATTTAAACAAAGAAGTGACCAGATGGCTTAGGGTCTCGAGGAGATGTCAAGGCCCAAGGATTCCCTCGACGCCATACCGCCGGGTGTGGCTCTGGCAAGGGACCAAGAACACAGATGACTAAAAAGAACCACACTTGAGGGAGGCATCAGAGTTCCTGTCTCCCGGGTCCTGAAAGCTCCAGCCTCACTGCCATGGCCTCTCCTGCAGAGCGCAGAAGGTCGCTGTGGAGATGTTTCAGCGCCAGCTGGTTCCCAAGGTGTCGCTGACATCTGCACACGAGCTCTCGGGTTAACGGGACCTGAGGCTGCGTGGGAGCCAAGAGGAAAAGGGGAAGGATTCCAGATGCTTTCAACCAGGTGCTCACCTGGCCAGGGGCATCCACGCAAACAAGGCATCTGCTTCCCGCCCAGGGCTGAGGGCCGAGCCCCGGGGAGGTACCATCTTCGCGCCCCCATTTCTGGTGTCGCCAGGAGACAGGACATCCATCTTCCCGAAGGAGCAGCGCCTTGTGTACAAGCAGAGCCGGGGAATTCTTGCCAAGAGGGCCTATTGTGCTCTGCGCTCACATTTTGGCATTTTTATTTTTTATTTTTTTACCCTCCAAACCAAGGTGACTCACTCTATTGTTCTAAGTCTGCACCGGGGAGCCTTCTGGGAGGTTGGTATTTCAGGCATTCCAAAGCAAAGGAGAAATTACTGCTCCCGGCCACAACGTACTCTTCTTTTACTAATCAATTTTTTTTAAACTCTCAGGATAAGTTAAGCTTTAATGGAACAGAAGAGAAAAAAAAAAAAAAAAGATGATCTTCACACATATTATACCAAGAAATTCAGAGTTTAAAAAAATCAATTTTTTTGGATAGCATTTATCTCTGAGAAACTCAAGATCATTCCTGGTGTCATTTATCATCTCAGCGTCACAGGGAAGGTGGGCTTCCAGCTTCCCGTCTCCAGGCCCCTCCAACTGCCAACGAACAGATGTTTCGTGCCGAGGGAGGGAGAATCTAGTCACGGTGTCTGTCCTGATGTGCAAGGCTGAGCAGGACAGATGGCTGACTGTGGGGCCCTTCACTGGCAGCCAAAAGAGGAGAGAGGACGACCCCTCCCGTCAGGGCAGCCCCAGGAAAAGAAAAGAGCTTCTAGGCCTGAATTCACAGAAATAAGAGAAGTGAGCAGTGTGTCCTTGACCCTACTACTTACTTCACACGGAGCTAGAAATTAAGTGCAAGAAGTATTTGACCACAATTTACCTGGGTTCTGAGCTGTGGGCTTAGCTAGGGAAAAAAACAACAACTATTAATTAAAACTGTTTCTTGCTCTGGCTGGTTTTGTTCAGTGGTCAGAACGCTGGCCTGTGGACTGAAGGGTTCCGGGTTCGATTCAGTCAAGGGCACATACTTCGATTGCAAGCTTGGTCCTCGGTCCAAACTGATGTTTTTCTCTCACTGTCTCTGCCCCCTCCCCCTCCAACTTTCACTCTCTCTAAAAATCATTGGGAGAAAATATCCTTGGGTGAAGATTAAAAAAACAAAACAAAAACTATTTCCTAATGCTTAGTAATTTCTGTAAGAATGAGTCAGCAGTTTCAGCATTGTATAGTAAGTTGAAATTTAATAAAAGGTATTTCTATTTCTTCCCACTGTAGTTAATTTCTAAGTTAAGTATAATTTGATTTCTATCACATTAACACATACAGTATTTACTAGGAAATCCAGCAAAAAAATCCCAACTGCCTCACAGTTGAAATGACTTTGATGCTGTAAGGACAGTCAGCTCAGTAAACACCAGCTTCCTGAGACGGGACTTAGGGGAACACACACTCCACAGCAGGTCCCTTAGAGCAGCGGTCGCAAACCGGCGGGTCCGAAAGGGTGGCAACTGCTCACTGCGAGCTCACAGTTGGCTCCCCAGAACCGGAGCTTGCTGACTCAGGATGATGCGAAAGAATCAACAGCAACCACAGATCCGTGACGTGCTTTCTGTTCTTAAAATGTACCAAAAATTGCCATAGAAAGTGAAAAACCCAGAGATATCTGAGAATGAAAGGGGAGGTGGTGAGGAAGGGGATCACCGCTGTGTCTGTAGGTGGGTTCCCCTCTGGTCCCTGCCCGCCGCCGTCCTCTGTAACCCAGTAGGGCCCTCCAGGGCACGCCTCTCAGCGTCCTGGCCTGGTCAGCCGACTCTTTTGCTCCACCGCTGTGAACGCTATGCAACGGGACCCACCTCACATCTGCTGGAACGGCTGCCATCAATAAATCAACAAGCAACAAGTGCTGGCGAGGATGTGGGGAAGAGGGAACGCAGACTGGTGCAGCCACTATGGAAAACAGCATGGAATTTACTAAAAAAAAAAATGTAAATGGAACTACTGTTTGGCCCAGCAATCCTGCTCTTAGGAATATATACCAAGAAGCCTGAAACACCAGCCAGAAAGAACGCATGCGCCCCTATGTTCATGGCAGTGCTATTTACAATTCCTAAGATCCGGAAACAGCCCAAGTGCCCACCAGTAAGTGAGGGGATAAAACGGTTGTGGTAGGTTTACACAATGGAATACGACGGAGCTGTAAAAAAAGAAGGGTATCTTATCCTTTGTGACAGAATGGTTGGACCCGGAGAATTTTATGCTAAGTGAAATAAGCCAGTCAGAGAAAGACTGATATCACCTGGTCTCACCTATATGCGGAATATAATAAACAAAATAGATCCAGAGGCACAGATGCATGGAACAGACTAAAGAAGCTCAGAGGGGAGGGGAGATGGGAAGAGGTTAACCAAAGACCTTATATACATACTAGAGGCCAGGTGCATGAAATTCATGCACAAGGCGGGGGGGGGGGGGTGTGTGTGCCTCAGCCTGGCCTGCACCCTCTCGAATCCAGGACCCCTCAGGGGATGTCCGACTGCCAGTTTAGGGACCACTGGCCCCTAACCGCTTACCTGCCTGCCTGCCTGATTGTCCCTAACCACTCTGCCTGCCTGCCTGATCGCCCCTAACTGCCTTTGCCTTGGCCCCCCGCCACTATGGCTTTGTCCGAAAGGAGGTCCAGTCTAATTAGCACATTACTCTTTTATTAGTATAGATATGCATAGCCCATGGACACAAACAATAGTGTGAGATGGTCTGGATGGGGCAAGGACTGGGTGGAGAGGGGCAAAGTGGGGGAAATTGGGGGATATCTGTCAGTAATATCTGTAATACGGTCAACAATAAAAAAATTTTTTTTTTTTAAGAAACTGAATTGGAAGCAATGCTGCTTCCTAAGCAATTTATCAAACCAATCAACACCCATGCTTTCCACCAAACACGTCAATTAATTGGATAAAGACTAGAAAAGGCATCATTTCTATAGGAATTTTCTTTAATGATTCTTTATACAAGATCTACAAGGCACTGGAAGGAGAGTGGAGTTGTTGAAAAGAGCAGTGACTGTGTGGGAAATGTCTCCACAAGGAGCAATGACAAAAGGTGGTAAAACTGAACAATGACCACGGTGAATGGCTGCTAATTGGGACCAATGACTCGGAGGAGCTGTTATGAGTCAGCAGAAAACTATGATCCTATTCATTCTGACAGGGACTGTTATCAAATTAAAAATATCTGACAAATACTGAAATCAAATGTTAGCATTCATTCAAATGTCAATAATTTATGGATAGGAGAAGGACTGCACTATTTTAAATGTTATACTTAAATTTAGAAAATGTTTTCCAAAACCAAGAATACTTCATTTACTGGATTAGAAATTCCTAAATTCTGCAAAAAGAATATATTATCCCTGTTCAAAAATTAGTTTATAGAAGACTAGCAAATCTAACTGGCACTACAAAATACACAGAAATAAGACAGACTTATTTTATATTTATCTTTGCCTCTCTCTTTAATTTCTACTTTTGCAAATACTGTCTTATTGTATGTCATACAATCTTGTACACTATCATATCTAATAAAAGAATAATATGCAAATTGTCTGTCACAAAAAGACACAAGATGGCTATACCCATGTGGCCAGAGATGGCTGCCCCCATGTGGACACAAGATGACCAACAGGGGAGGGCAGTTGTGGCCAGTTGGGGTTGATCAGACTGGCAGAGGAGGGCAATTGGGGGAGACCAGGTCAGCAAGGGAGGGCATTTAGGGGGGACCCAGATCTGCTGGGGAGGTCAGTTGGAGGGACTAGGCCAGCAGAGAATGGCAATTGCGGGGGGAGGGACCAGGCCTGTAGGGGAGGGCAGTTGTGGGCAATCAGGCCAGCAGGGAGGGCAGTTAGGGGTGATCAGGTCGTTAGTTAGGGGTGAACATGGGAACAGAGGAGGGCTGTTGGGGGAGACCAGGATTGCAGGGGAGGGCATTTAGGGGTGACCGGGGCAGCAGGGGAGGGCAGTTGGGGGCAACCAGGCTTGTAGGAGAGGATAGTTAGGGGCAACCAGACTGGCAGGGGAGGGCAGTTAGGAGTGATCAGGCCAGCAGGGGAGGGCAGTTAGGGACAATCAGGCCGGCAGGGGAGCAGTTAGGCATCGATCGGGCTGGCAGAGTGGTTAGGGGTGATCAGGCTGGCAGGCAGAAGCGGGATCCTACCGGGATCGGGCCTAAATGGGCAGTCGGACATCCCTCAAGGGGTCCCAGATTGGACAGGGTGCAGGCTGGGCTGAGGGACACCCCCCTTCCCATGCATGAATTTTGTGCACCAGGCCTCTAGTGTTAAAATATTGCTAGAAGGAAGAGAGAATAGAAATAAGCATGCCAACAAATTTGTAGCCAAAAGGGTTCAAATTACAAATAAGGACACATTTTCAGTGGCAGAGTCATGTCAAAGGTATTTTCTTGTGATGTGTGGGGTTGGGGATAGATGCAGCTCTGGAGCAGTAATTATATTTGATTAGTTACCAAACCACATGCATATTGTTTTTCTTAGTCAACAGAATGACTACCATGAAAAGGAGTTGAGGATGAGAATGACATAGTTGAATGCAGTTGAACGAGGTTAACTGTCTGCTTCTGGTGGTCATTTCCAAAGGCTTGTTGCAAAGGCCAAGCTGTTATTTTAAACCCACGAGAGTCCCGCAGTCCACTACTCACCATGCGTGCCCGAAACAATCCAGGGATGAGGGACTGGTTAGAGAGGTTGATGATCCTGGAGGACTCCTTTAGGACGTAGATCTTGCCAAAATCCACCTTGTCCGGATAGACATAGATAACAGGGCCTTCTCCGATGCTCCTTAACTCGCACGTCTGCGTCCCCAGAGAGAGAAGGAACAGGGGAACAGCTGAGAACGGCTGGCCTTGAGATTCGATAGAAACAGAAGTTTCTAGCCACCTCTTCTGTAAAAAGCAGGGGCACCAAAGGGTGCTCAGGAGAACCTCCCTCCCTCCCCCCCTGGTGCTCTTGGTCAGAGGGACACAGGGATGGCCATGCCAGTCAGACCCTTGAATTCAGTCTGAAATCCCTCCAGGATGGCCTGCTTTCCTGGGTCCGCCTGGAGCTGTGCCCCGAGGGGAAACCAGGTAACGGTCCTCTGTGTGCCACCCAGTATTCGGCTTCAAGAGCACTCAGCACGGGGCTGAGGACTGGCACTTAACAACAGGAAGTGGCCTGGCCGGCGTGGCTCAGTGGTTGAACATCGACCTATGAATCAGGAGACCACGGTTCGGTTCCGGGTCAGGGCACAAGCCCGGGTTGAGGGCTTGATCCCCTGTGTGGGGCATGCAGGAGGCAGCCGATCAATGATTCTCTCTTATCATTGGTGTTTCTATCTCTCTCTCCCTCTCCCTTCCTCTCTGAAATCTATTAAATATATATATATATATATATATATATATATATATAAAATATATATATATATATATATATATATATATATATATTTGAAAAGGGAATCACTCATTTAAAAAATACATATACAGATGTGCTCTCCTGGCAGAGATCCCATCCCGATGGATAGGTCTGGGAGGGTCAGGCATGTCCCTCTATGAAAAGCTCCTTAAAGAAGTGTAAGGACAAGTGCTACAAACACCACTACCTTTGGGGTTACCCGCAAATAGATTCCCAAAGTGCCGTATGGCTAGGGTTTTTGTTTTTGTTTTTTTGTTTTTTACCATGGAGTGAAAATGTAGACTTTTAGAACGACAAACAATGGAAGGATATGCAAATGCGGCATGCGCCTTAAAAGCGGAGGCTTGGAGGTTTGGTAAGAAGCGCAGCGACCGTGACTGCAATCTGAAAACTGTCCTCACCACAGGGCGGTCCTGGCTCCCGAAGACGGAGATGTAAACCGTGGACCGGTGTTCCCCGGTGACCTGGGTCTCCAGGACCAGAGGGATGTGCACGGTGCTTTGGGGAGGGATGACTCCATAGGGGCTGGGGCTGGAGAGCAACACCGCGGGCGAGTCCTCGGCGACCTGGCGGGAGAGACAAGTCGGAGAGATGACAGGCCCCCGGCAGGACAGGAAATCAGTAGCTCGTTAGATTATTTGGAAACAAGTGCTGCCCGGCGTCCATGGAGGTTCTTCAGAAATGTCTCATTGTTCAAGTGAGTGAGTATGTGGGGGTGAGCACCCCAATTTTGCTTTGCGCCATCCGGCCTCACTGGAGCTCGAGGCCCCAGGAAAACCGGTAATACAGATTCTGTCTTTATATAAACTTTTTATGTTTTGTTCATTGTGGACTTTTCATTAATACTGATTTCATAAAAAGTGGCATGGAAACGTTAATCTTGATTATTTTGAATTTTTCGGCTCCACCTTAAATACTGTGCTTGAGGTGAGCGCCTCACCCTCTCCCCACCCAGCCCAGCTGTGCAGAAATACCTTCCCCGCCAGAGTTCCTGGTGTGACCTGCACTGCGTAGGGTTGGCCTGCTGAGCTGTGAAAGCATCTGACAGGTGGAGAAGTTGTCCCCCTGTGGCCCCCCGCCCTTGCCTTCTGGTTTTGTCTCAGAGGAGCGAGCCCGCAGAGTAACCGCAGTCCCCTCTTTTACAAACCAGCCCTTCGACTGAGGAAGGGCAGCTATTTTGGCGGGTTAAGTCTTGTCTGTTCCAGATTAAATACTACGTATGCTCCTCATATGAGTTGGATTTTCAGCTCACATAGACTGCCACTCTGGTTACCTGGAACACGATTCGTTTCCTCCCCCCAGGTTTCTATTACAAAAATGCAATGTCAAGATCTGAAGACAGATTTCTGCGTTGATGGCGGCCACTTCCTTTCTCTGGCTAAACAGGTTTCTCTGCTGGGCCTTGGTTCTGTGGTCCCCCACAATGGTCTTTCTAACCCATTTTGAACTTGCAGACAAATAAAAACCCCCGTTTGACTTTGTTTGCATGAATTTTTATCAGGGTACTGTCCTTACGGAACTGAGTTTAAACCCAAATGCACTCTGGGTAAACTGCATCTCATGAGGAACCTCCCATTCCTCTGGGTCGCACAGATCTTTTAAACTCTCTAGTCCAGCCGGGACCGGTTTGGCTCAGTGGATAGAGCCTGCGGACTGGAAGGTTCGATTCCGGTCAAGGGCATGCACCTTGGTTGCGGGCACATCCCCAGTGGGGGGTGTGCAGGAGGCAGCTGATCGATGATTCTCTCTCATCGACATTTCTAACTCTCTATCCCTTTCTCTTCCTCTCTGTGAAAAATCAATAAAATCTATTTAAAAAAATCTCTAGTCCATGCGCATGTGACTGCTTAGTCTCCCACCTGGCCAGGTGCAGTGGCAGTGGACCATCTATTTCATAAAACATTAAGAGGCACTTTCTCCTTTCTCATGCCTGGATATCTCTAGCCTTCTAGTCCAGCGTATCAATATTGCATTGCCTAATCTCAGTGAAGCAATTCAGGTCACGGCCACGAGCGAAAAGCCCCAGCTCTGCCTCGTTCCCCGGACATGGTTAATTCCCAGGCAATTACCTGCAGGTGCAACTTCTGCGCGTTGGCTTAACCGACGCTTTCTTTGTCAGAGGCAATTTTCCTGGGAAATTAGCAACTGCTTACGCCTGCAGCTGCTGCTCACGCACGCAGGTGGCAATCCAGCTGCGGCTCTCTAACCCGGTCCCCAGATCATCCCGGGGGCGAAAAGTCAGAATTACACAAGGTCGTGTGCTTAGGAACACCAGCTCCTGAGAAGGACATCTCTTTCTCATGGAGGGGACCCAACTGCAGAAACATCCGCACGGAGGAAAGGATCGCTAAGTCACTCACCTGGGGCAGGACCTCGTAGCACCCCGGGAGGTCGTCGGGATTGACCAGCTGGATGGTCTTCTCGTACGGGTACTTCAGGAAGCAGCGCCCGAAGTCCACCTCCGCGTGGGCCATGCGGAGGGCGGGCACGATGCACCTGCTCAGAGGAAGGAGCCCGTTAAAGAATTTAAAAGCGTGGAAAGCTTGTTTACGTATGGAGAACGAAGAGTAGTCCCAAGCTAAACCCATTTGTTACTGTCACGTCGTATTTTTCTCTAATAACTACATCAATCACTTTCAAATCTTCGCTCCTTGCCTTCTCCTCCCTCCCTGAGCCCCCGGTCATCATTTTTTTTTTAAATCAAAAAAGGGCTGGAGGCAGGACTCCTGAAACAGCTGTCGTCCATGGGTAACGACTAGCATTCCCATCGCTTGTCATACTTAGCCTTCCTTCGGCCAGGGACCCTCATGGGACAGGTTCCTTAGGGCTGGTGAACCCGCTTCCCTGACAAACAGGGCCGATGCCACCAGCATGGGGTCCTAACTAGCTGTGACACTTTGGACCAGCCAGAGTCCCCCTCCGGAGGGCTGGTAACGGCTCACACCAGCTAAATAATGGTAATAATGCTAATTCCTATGCAGAACAGCTGTCTTGGATCAGCAGGCTCAGGCAGCTGCTCGACCCAGAGCTGGCGCGCTGACAACAGGGGCTGGGGTGGAGGAGAGGGAGGGAGGAAGGGAGGAGAGGGAGGGAGGGATGGGTATGTGCTGGAGAGGGAGGAATGGAAGCCCTGTGTGTGCAGCTGGTCTATCATTAGGTGACTCGGGTTTTATTTGTGTCTGTGGATCTCAGCCTCTGCCCTGCCTGGCTGTAAACTGTCACAATACAGCACCATGGTGAGGAGCGCTGGCACTGAAGTCCCACAGAGCCAGGTTCAAGCACAACCCTGTGCAAGTTATTCCCCTCCTACCCCCCCCCCCAGAGCCCCATGTTGCTTATAAATAAAATGCAGGTGATACTAGGGGTTGACGGTAGCATCATTAACTCTTCTTAGGGAACCGTGGGGAATGCAGGGGCTAACGTGAATGAAAGGCCATGGAAGGGCTCGGGAAGAGGGGATTGATGTGCGGGAGCGGGCATGGCAAGCCGTTACTGCCGGCTCTCTGGGAAAATCACTTTAGATAGCCTGTTCGGAAAGCAATTCTCTGTTGAGAGTCGTTGAGCAGTTTCTACAGATTACAGGGAAGTGCTGTAATGACAGGAAAGAGAGTCCTGTTAACCCCAAAGCCTGAGATTCCACATGGGATGAGTGTTCGCGTTTAGCTAAAATGGAAGTTGTCAGCTGACCCAATGGCTTTCAAAAGCTAATCCTTTACTACCTGGAATGCTGTGGCTGAGAGGTTCATAGTTAGTACTTGACGTGGTAGAAACCCATAGCCTCTTAGGACCTTTTTAAAAAATATATTTTTTTTTATAGGAAGGGAGAGGGAGAGCGAGAGAGGAGTGTCAGTGATGAGGGAGGATCATTGATCAGCTGCCTCTTACTAGTATATGCCTCTCACGGGGGGTTGAGCCCGCAACCTGGGCATGTGCCCTGACTGGAATCAAAGCACGACCTCATGGTTTATAGACCCACACTTAACCACTGCCACACGGACCAGGCAAGCCTTCTTTTTAAAAAAATCATATTTCCTATTGATAGCTGTAATAAAAGAGGCTGGAAAGTATCAGAATAAACCCACAGAGAAAAATGCAAGACCAGAGGAAAAAAATGCAAGACCAACGTGGGTATAGACAGGACCAGATGAAAGACTCCGCATGTTTTTTTAAACAAACGAATGAATCCCTTAGGTGTTGGGAAGGAATACTGAGTAAGCAGATCACGATAAGACCCTGACCTTCAAATTTCCTTTAGGGCTGATCTGTGACTTCACCCAAGCCCAAGGCCCGTGCAAAAGTGCCCCTTATGATGCCTCCACCAACCAGTAGGTGTGCATCTCCTTTAAGGTACATTTTCTTAAGATTCATGAGAGATCCAAATTCTAGGAGTTGATGTATTGCCAGAAATTTTCTATTTCCTTTAGATGGCATTTTTCCTATGACCACTCTCAAGTCCCAGATCTGGACCCTCGTTTGCTCTGGCAACAGCGTGACTGATTGTTGTATTCTGGGTCACTGTCACCAGCAGGGGAAAGACGGTAACTCGGTCAAGTAGACATGGTCACCAAAGCAAGCCAGGATCTTAACCTGCCCATTGCTGTCCACCTGGTGTGGCTCAGTGGTTGAGTGTTGACCTATGAACCAGGAAGCCATGGTTGGACCCCTCATCAAGGCACATGCCCGGGTTGCGGGCCCCATCCCCAGGAGGAGGTGTGCAGGAGGCAGTCAATCAACAATTCTTATCATTGATGTTTCTCTCTCTCTCTCTCCCTCTCCCTCTCTGAAAGCAACAAAAATATATTTTTTAAGTAGAGAAGTTGATGATGGCTCTGAGGAGTTTATAGTTAAAAGGGGCCTTGTTTGGTTGCCCAATCGCAGCCCGGAGCCAGACTGTCTTGCTAAATGGATCGTCCACTGCAGAGCTGTGGGCACCACTCTTTCTGCTGCAGACCTCCGGGGTACCGTATTTAATGATAAACATAAAAAAAAAACCGCCACTGTTCATATCTTCCTGCTAAAAATCCTTTTAGTTATATACCTGGAAAGTCAGACAGTTAAAAACCGAGAGCACCAGTATTCTTCAAACACACACACACACACACACACACACACACACACACACACACAAAACACACGCCCTTCTCTCATTTCCACGGAAGGTGAAGGTGCATTTGCAGCCTGAAAGCTCTGTCATTCGAATGACACTCAGCCTCCCTCCCGGGGAACGCAGAACAAATGCGGTGCGGGTCGGGCCTGCAGCCTTCCTGGGAGAGGCAGCCAGCCCTTCCTGGGGCCGGGGGGCCGGGGGAGAGGGGAGCCGGGGAGCAGTACCTCGCTGTAATGAGGAGCGCCAGCACTTCTTCGCCGATGCCCTCCACGTCCACCACCAGGGCCAGCTCGTATTTCTGCACCGTGTTGGAGCATAAGGTCACCTGGAAAGTGAAGGGTGGAAAGCCGCTCATCTGAGGGCCCAGCTCTCCCCCTGCGGCGGGGAGCGGGGAGCCCCGGGGAAGCGGCGGAGGGCGGCCTCCGAGTACTGGACGGTGGGATGCATGGCATGTCAGGGCTGACCTTGTTCCAAGGCCAGGCTAGAAGCCCAGCGACTTTGAGTACCGCAGGCTGGCTCATTTCTGAGGAGACTGTTACCAAAGAAGCCGGGCACCTACATAAGGGGGTGCCTTGAAGGATGAGCCACAACAAACAAACGCTAACTATTGCAATTTGAGTCGTTCCCCATTCCTCTGGGCTAGGTTAGTGATGAAAACTTAGTCCACCAACAAAAACACTCCGGCTGAATGTCTCTTACAGCAAAATACATGCATGACGTAGCCATGTCCGGTAGCAGAGAAGGCATGAAACCTCAGCTACCCTGTTTCCCCGAAGATAAGACAGGGTCTTATATTAATTTTTGCTCCCAAAGATGTGCTAGGTCTTATCTTCAGGGGATGTGTTATGTTTCCCGCGAAGTAGGTCTTATTTTTGGAGGATGTCTTATTTTCGGGGAAAGCACAGGTAGTTCTGTGTTGTGCGTGTAGTTTTTCTTTTCTTTTTACCTAAGTCTTCTCCCCTGCCCCCATAGGGCATTATTAAAGCAGAGAATAGAGGTACCGAAGAAAGGTCTGCCTAAGGACAATATCTGGCAAGCAGTGTGTTTTACTTGCTGTTGTGAAACGTTACATTTAGGCTTTTGAAGCCTCGTTACGATTTTAATTGCTTTACAATGATTTGTACTGGAAGGGATGCGTGCAAGTCTGGAAAATAACAGCTTCTGGCACAGGTTAAGGCTTTTCCAGCTATACATTATGTATCAGGTACTAATTTTAAAAAAAAAATTTTTTTTTAGGTGCAGAGGGAATTACTGGATGCAAATTATTTGAGTCCACGGAGACATGGTCGGAGTACAGATCACGAGGGAAAATTGAAGCTTGGAGAAAGCTTTCCCAAATAGAAAGGAAGAATAAAAATGAAGATGGGGGTCATTGATGTGGAAAGAAGACGTGTCAGAGTTGGAGAGAGGCAGCTGCCCCTGTGAGCAGAGATTCCTGGAGTGATCTGCCCTTGTTTATGGCTCTGAGCTGCGGTGAGGAGGCAGAAAAACACGTGGTTCTGGCTGGAGGCTGCTAGATAGATCTATATCTTCTCAAATCTTCCTGTACTATGTGAGAGAGGGGGAAAAAGGGGGGTGGGGGGGCAAAGGTTGCTAACAGGTTTAAAAATAAAAAATTAAATAAATTCATTGCAACAACACATCTCTCTGGGAAATTCAGTTAACAACTTTGACCTGTGAGTGGTTGTGTCCTCCCCAAATGCCTATGATGAAATCCTAGCCCCTAACGTGATAGTATTAGGAGGTGGGGGCCACTGGGAGGTGATTGAGTCATGAGGGTGGGGCCTTCATGAACAGGATTAGTGCCCTTATAAAAGAGGGCCATCCACCATGTGAGGATGGAAGAAGTCAGCAGCCTGCAAGCTAGAAGAAAGCAGAACCCACGCATGCTGGATCCCTGATCTCAACATCCTGCCTCCAGACTTATGAGAAATAAATCTCTGTTGTTTATAAGCAACCCGGTCTCTGGAATTTTGGAAGAGCAGCCCAAATAGACTGAGATAGTAATCCTGAGAGGTTATAATGATATATGAAATAAAACCTCTTTGGACCAGTGGAGAACCCCTTGAAAAAGCTAAACACACACACACACACACACACACACACACACACACACACACCCCTCCCAGAAAACAGTTAGGATGAATGGATTCATGGTGAGATATTATGAAGCAATTTAAAACAATGTTGAGGGGATAAAACCATAGCTGAATTAAATATTCACAGACAGTGACTAAAGAGGAAATTATTAACCTTAGCTATAAAGTCTTATCTTTTTTTTTTCTTTTCCAGAAAAGATAAAATCATTCCAATTATGATGCGGCATTCAATATTGCTAGATCTGACTGTTTGAGGAGGAAAAAGCCAGTGAGAGAAGACCGGGAAACTTTCTCAGTTAGCCATGAAATAATTCTGCTGGAGGCACCGGCAGCCCAGTATGAAGCCCTGTTAGAAACATGGCATCCACATCCACTGGGAAGCCCAGGTTCAGGCTACAAATCTGAATCAACGGGATGTCATCTGTGTCATCAATGTGGGCATTTATTGGTATAAACAATCTGAGTCTCAAGGAAAGGGGGACCTAGTTATCACCAAGTCCTTACATCTTTCTGTATCTGTGCTGACGGGTGCACTATCTGTGTACAGCTGTGGTTTCACTAGAAATCCCCACAACCCACTGCTCTGGTGGAGGCAGCGCGTCGAGGTTGATGGACATCCACGGGAGTGGTGTCGGTTCTTTTGCCCAATGTGTTTGTGTCTGGTGTCTTTCACCACAGCGGCTTGTTTCCTGATAGGCCCACGTTTCCATGTGAACCGGGGGCACTCCCTCCCACTGACCCTGGGCACACAGAGCAAACCCTGGATGTGGTCCCGTCACCATTTGAGAGTTCAGCTGTGCACTTTACCCTGATAGCAGCGAATCCTTGGGAGCGGATGGTGCCGCAGTTAGGCGTGATGGTAAATTCTTTCGGTTTCGTTATGGGTATCTCCTCCTTGTTCCAAGAGGGTCCTTTGGTGTCTGAATACTGCTCACAGCTGGAAATGCTCTCATGGCCATCCCCAGGGATACGCAGTTTGAAGGTCATGGGCACCAGGGAGGTATTATTGAGGGAACATATCAAGGTATGAGGAAACCCTGGAAAACAAAACATGAGGTGAGAAAAGCCCCACAACAGCCTCCCTTTAACTCCAACCTCCTCGGCTGCCAAACCTCTCAAATAGATGGTCTACGCAATTCAGTGCTACTTGCTTAATTCTAACTCTCTCCCACATTGTTTTCCATTGTAAGCCAACACATATATTTCATTCATTTACTCAGTCCTTCGTTCAATCATCGAATACTTATTCATTTACTATGCAGTGACAATAGTCATAAAATCACCATCCCTCCCAAGAGCTGGCCTCTGTTATCAGTTAGCTGAGTAGTCTTCTAGAAGGATATTTTGCATTTAACTTTTGCATAGAAATACAGATCCGCACCCCCCCAAACAGCATAATGTTTGCTCTTTTTATTTGTCTGTGTGTGAAAGGAGAAGCCTGTTTGGTTTTGCCCGCACGTGATGCCGAGCCTGCCAAGGCATTGTATAACTTACCCTGGACCTGTCTGAGGCCCGTGCCCTCCCGGTCGATGACACAAAACTGAGTAACAGCCTCGACCAAGAGGGACTTTGTGACCTGCTCCTGAGCCAGACAGAGACCAACACATTGGCATTTAGCTCCCTGAGACAAAGCTGCTTTTTCATGCTATAGCTAGCCCACCTGCACCTGGCTCAGTGAGAGTCGAGTTCCCTTCCGGAGATGGGGGTCCTCCTTGCCCGGTAAGCAACAAACTGAGCTCTAATTTCGGTCCCCCTCGGTGGGTGCTCATTGTATCTGCCACCACTTTCAAAACAAGAATGATCTGTGACCACAAGGGAACAAATATGCATGCCAACACTACTCTTTCTACTTTGAACCCCACGGCAGCATTCTACAGCTGGCCCGGGCGTCACCAGCTGCAGTACTGCAGAGGGCGTTTTGAGCTGATCCACTTCTCTCCCCATGTCTGAGCCTTGTCTACGCAATCGGGCCGTAGAGGAAACACGTTCACGTCTCCTGTGTGATACCACCCCTGCCAATCAACTTGGAAGAAGTCTTTAATGAAAAAGGAAGTGTCTAATTAAGTGCACCTGAAGGATTATTATTGGAAATTCCAGAGGAACTGATAGAAAGTCGGTTTCGCAATCATGTAATTGCTATGTTGGACTTACACTCTGATTTGACCCGACCATTTGTGGGATAAACACTCGTCTAACGTAGGGTGTGTATGTTATGGAAGTGGATCCTATAAAGACTCGGATGGGTTCTTTCAAACCATTGCTCAGACTACTTCCTGAAGCTATTAGTTTTTCTCAGAATAAAGGCAATTATAACCTCCTCCCTAGAGCAATTCCCTGTACCATTACCTGTAGTATTGCTGGTCAAAAAGCCTAAAGAGCAGCGATGTTGTTGAAGACCAGGATTCTGGTAGCACCAAATCCTAACACTGTCCTGTCTACAGTCTCACCGGAATGCCAGTACTTCCCAGTGCAGACCTCTATTCTCCCTTCCCTGGCATATATGAGGTAAGATATCATCAAAGTATATAAAAACTCAACACTACTTGGATTAGTTAACAACATGCTTGGTCAGAACGCCTTAAAGATTCACAGCGGCACCTTCATTCCTCTCCTTAGCACTTAAATTTGATTTAAAATACAGTATTCTGAGGAGATTTGATTTTCATTTAACGTGCCTATTGTCACCTGGCCTAGGAAGCCTCTAAGAAGACTTACAGAAACCAGGAGCTAAATATGATAAGGCAGCAAAGAAAAAGTTTCAATTCTGACAAAAGATGCTACATTACTTAGAACATGATTGTTCTACTAAAGAGAGTGTGAAACTGTCCAGTAATACCCAGGACCAAAAATCCAATTACAATCCATGGACTTTGGGGGGCACATGGGATCTTTTAGACAATAGATCCCTAATTTTTCTAGTGAAATAAAAATCTCCACCAAGTGAAGGGAAATGTGTTGGCATATCATTCTGCAAAATGGGTGGTGCTTTTGTAGCTGTCTGTAGAAATAAAGCAGAAAATGGAAGACCAACAAACACCTGCACAACCCATTTTGGACATTAAAAAAATGAGCCTCAAACTTAGAAAACACCAACATTTCCTAAAATCAGCCTCCTCTGTCCACTTCAGGGGTCTTTGGCACACCAACTGTCATGTGCCCCAAAGCCCAAGCTGGTCTTTGACAAAAACCACAGATCCCATTACAGAGGACATAAGGTGACCTCTGAACAAGAGCTGATGGGAAGAATTTTCCTCGGTAGCTGGATATCACATTCCAGAAAAGCTGTGCAGTGAGACCTGGGTTTAAATCACACTTCAGTAAACCTTTCAAATAAAAGATGATGCATGTAAGCATGTGTTCCTACAATTGTCTGTAAATTCTTTAGATGGACTTGAGCCTCCCTATATAGAAAGGCTGCTGCCATAAATGTGACTAAGAAAGTGTACACTGTAACTTTCCTCCCTTGGGGCACAGCAGCCTCACACAGAAGTTATAAAGAATCTTACAGTGCGCTAACCACTTGATGTAAAATTTCATGGTCCACAATTCTTGGGAAATGTACAGCATAAAAACAGAATTACAGCCGGAACCGGTTTGGCTCAGTGGTAGAGCATCGGTCTGTGGACTGAAAGGTCCCGGGTTCGATTCTGGTCAGGGGCATGTACATTGGTTGCGGGCACATCCCCGGTAGGGGGTGTGCAAGAGGCAGCTAGTCAGTGTTTCTTTCTCGACATTTCTAGCTCTCTATCTCTCTCCCGTCCTCTCTGTAAAATATCAATAAAATATATATATTTTTTAAAAACAACAGAATTACATCTCTTGAATTGGCCAAGCTCTCTGAGGCTCTTGGAATTCTTTGGGGAAAGTGTTCTACCTTTAATTCTAATGTCCATCAGATCAGGTTAATTTCCTCTGGAACTCATAGACCATTAAACTAGAAAATTCAGGAAATTACAAGTCTTTTATCAGTCGGAATCAAGCTTGCCTCATGCAGACATAACTAAATATTGTCAAGAACCAACTCATCTATAAGGTCTAGAAGCCTTCCCTAAAAATTCACCCTCAGGTCTTTTCTCTTCTTTCAATGAGCACTCTGAAAAAATATAGCAACAGTCTTCTTTAGGGTCTTCGCTGACCCTGGGGTTACCTATAAGGTAGACTGTTGGGTAAAAAGATGCCCAAAGAAACTGAATTATTGGCTGAAGCCATGCAGAAAACACTTTTACTGGAGATTTTAAATGGTAGTTTACTAATAAAACTTCCAGAAATGGTTGACCTACAGAAATAGATTGCCATTCCAAGCTCCTCAAAACAAGCAGTGTTTACATGACGTAGAAAGATTCTGCCCAGGACTTAGTGGAACTTGCTAGATGCTTTCCTTTGCCTACTTTGTTCTTTATCATCTGGCCATATTATTCTCCATTTACTATCTTAAATTTATGTAATTCTGATATCCCTTGGTTTGTGTCTCTTACTGTTAATGGTAACTTGCTTGGGTGTGGGCTTTGCTTGTGCTTATTATGACCCTTGCTGCCAATCTTTCTAAGATCTTTTTATGATCATTACAAGTAAGTGCTGCCCTTGACTCCCTACTCTACACCCTCAGAAAGTCAATTTAAATAACTGAGTAAAATACTGATAGTTCATACCTGGGTCATGGAAGAGGCAACTATCATGCATTTTTAAAAATGCTTATATTTATTCCAAAAACTCTGCCCTCAAACCCTAACTTCTCAGATCAAATTATCCAGTTGTCAAATGTTCTGAGTGCCTGGAGCCTTCCATACTCCTTATTCTCAATCCAGCACATTCTTGGTTCAATATTACAGGTAATGGTACAAGGAATTGCTCTAGGTAGGAAGTTATAATGGCCTTTATCCTGAAAAAGAGTGGCTCAACAGATACCCACCCTGCCCCTTTTGGTCGATCACCTGGAATATCAGTGGTTACTTGGTCCCTTTTATTTTCTGACTATTCTGAGGATTTATTCAAGCTTCAATGTACCTTCAGGGAAAATTGCCACCCAATTCTATCATCTGACACTCTCATGTTATTGTAGCTTCAGTCAGCCTAGTTAATTATTAGATATGTCATCCAACATCTAATCCTATCATCAAGCTATTTATAACCATCTTCAAACATTTTAAATACTAACCTATTTTAGATGATCCAAACTGTAATATATGGTAGCTCCGAACATCAATCTCAGTAGACCCTGATGTTAAATCTACATTTTCATCTCTCACAATAACCTACAACAGACACCTCTTCGGGAATGGAGCGGGCCTTAGTGTCAATATGGGGACAATATCACCAACTTTCATTAGCTTCATTCCACATGATAAGTCTGTCACCCTGAAATAACCAAAAAAAAATCCTCCAATTCCTGGCTTGCTTTTGTAACAGTTAATTTTGCTTTTGTATCTGGAACTATATGTACCCTTTGTTGGCCTTTTATTCTGGAGCCCATGACATGCTCACTTTTATCTGCCTCCTCAAAGCCCTACTTGCACATGCAGAATAATAATGAAAAGCTTCCAGTAAATAACTGGACCGTGTTTCTTTGTGATGGGAGGTCCCACTACCTGGAAAAAATACTAAGACTTTGTGTTGAAGTCATGAGGACTCTAGTTCTAACTCTGGGATTTGAAAATGTCGTAAAATAATTTTGAAAGGGTATCATAAAATTTTCTCTAATTTTGGCTGTTACAGTATAAAATCTAGAAGCACAGAACAGTAGCTATAATTAACTGACCCAAATGGTTTGGAAAACCACGTAGCCCTAGATTGCCTGTTAGCAAGCAAAAAGGATGTGTTTTTGTTAACATTCCCTGCCACACTAGAGAAGACTAAGGAACCCACATCCAAACTAAAAGAAAAGGCAACTTGGGTCTTAAGGGAGACTCAGGAGTGATAAGTTTTCCAATCTCAGACTTGGCAATCTTGGGGTCATGGCTCTGTAGAGTGTTCCAGCATCTTATCTAGTGGCTGTCTCATCAACTGGTTCAATAAGATATCATACAAGGAAAGAAAAATAAGCTGCTTCTAATTTTCACCTAAGCTAGTTGCCAAAACTTCTAGCTAGACCAAGTCTGAGAAACAGTGGTTGGCCCATCATTAGGACAGCATTTACATCAACACTGCAGAGGTGAGCACTAGAGCAGAGTCTGGACAATGAATCGGTGTGAAATTTCCTGAACTAACTGATTTGAGGAGCGTGTTTGTACTCTGTTTTCTCCCTCCCGGGTAATCTGATATCGGGCACATCTCCCAAATGTCCTTGGGCTGGACTCGGTCTGAAATGCCTGTGGGAGGATATGCTGCCGTCATGCATCGGTTGCCCAGACCTCCCTGTGGACTCCGTTTGAGCTACGCAGAGGTTGACTGCGTAGGTCTTGGGACACTAATTCACTTCTTATTGTGCAGCTGTCACAGTCACCCTTGAGAGAGGGTGCCTTTCTTAGGTGGCCACCAGATGATTTTCAAGTTGTAGTCATTTTTATTTCCTTCAAAAGAGTCTATCACTCAAACATGCCCTACAATTTTGTGAGAATCTCTCCAGCCATTTTCATATTCTATAAGTAACAAACAGATACTCAACTTCATGGGTATATGTTTTCCTATAGTATATATCTTACCCAGTATAATGCAGATTGGGGGGGGGACTGTATAAATAAATATGTTCTGTATAAACAAAACTTTCATACTCCTCCATGGTAAAGCAATTGATAAAGGCATCTAATCAGCTTTCTCTAAAGAACTGTTTTCCCCCAAGTAGATGCAAAAGAACTGAATGTCAAAGTGGGAGACTACAGGACAAAATGGAAAAGTTTGTGGAGCTTTAGACCAGGGGTTTTCAACCTTTTTAACAATTATCATCTCCTAAAAGGAACCAATGTGATCAATTAGTTTTTAAATCAAACAAATTACATTTAATTAGTATGATTTAAATTCTATTTAATTTCTCCCTAATGAAAAAAATTAAATACAATTTAAATCATATTAAACTCTTCCTAATGAAGAAATTAAATACCAGGGGACAAGATTCTGTTGGGGAGGGTTGAACTCTGGAGGACCACAAACCATTGTTACATCTAAGTTTTGTTTCATCTCCCAAGAACTCATTTCTGCCTCTTTGGGTGCAATATCACTTGTGCTGACAGTACGTGATTTAAATACACCTCAACTGAAATGCTAATTTCTGCTGTGTGACTTTAGGAAGTTATTTAATCATTCCATGCTCAGTTCTTCCATTTCTAAAACGAAGATCTTAGATAGGCTTGCTTAAATGCAGTGCTGCATGTAATGCACTTAGCAGTGATTGGAATACACACAAAGAACCAATAAATAGGAATTTCTGCTGATATCATTGTTCTCATTTTTATTATTGGGGAAGCTTAGATGGGAGAAAATGACTTAGAGAAGTAACTGGATGAGAAGACAACACAAAAATACAGGAGAGTCTTCAATTTGCAGTGGTAAGACACCTGAATCGACCCACCACTGAGTTCACTTTGAACTTGAGAGCATCTCTGGGGAAAGGTAGCTGCGTGGCCAGACTGGCAGATCAAGTTCTGCACATAAACAGAATGTTCGCAATGTTCAGATGGCGGAGGGAAGCATAAGGCCTCCCCCTGTTCCCTGCTGGGAGAGGGGGGATGGCGTGGCCTGACAACTGTTAGTGCCGGGGACGCAGTTCCAACTTTCACATGGAAACGGGGAAATGGCACTGAAATGCCACTTCTGCAGAAGAACAATTCTAGCTCCCCTCAGTTTCTACCCATAAAAAATAAAAATGGAAAGACTCTTTGCAAACATTTGTCCTCCCCTGTAGAAAAAAAGTAATTTTTCTGTTTCTAATTTAAAATGAAAAATACTCACCAAAGGAAACATCCCCAAAGTGCAGAGCAGGAACATTGAAGTGGAAGGTGGGTCCGATGACACAGCCTCTGGAAGCAGGAGCACAAGGAGGGGAGTGGGGGAGAACCCAGTGAACGCAGGGTAACAATCAGCAACTTGGAGAAGGTCAACTGAAAACCCCCATTGGGCATTAAATCAATGCTCGAATCCAGGGTTTAAGAAAACTAAGAGATGATGGTCCAACACAGTGGCTAACTTAGGCAAGAAAGGAACAGTATAGCTTTAATCATATGAGGAATATCAAAGACTATCAATACCACCAGTAGTCCTTGTCCCACACTTTTATAAAACTGTTTGAGGCCATTCCCTCCCACTAACTGGCTGTGAGCTTGGCCAGTCACTACCTCTACAAGCTTTAGTTTCTTTTCCTCAAGCACAAAGGGGAGGACTGGATTGGTGACTTTTAAAGGACTCTTTACCCTAAATGTTGGTCTATTTCTCTCTCAGTGCCAAGGCCTCATAACCAGCATTGCTCAGTGGCTGAGCATCAACCTATGAACCAGGAGGCCACAGTTCAATCCTGATCAGGTCACATGCCCACGTTGTGTGTTCGATCCCTAATGAGGGGCGTGCAGAAGGCAGCTGATTCATCCATGCAAATCTTTAGGTGTGGGGAAATGCCCTTAGCCATTTCGAACAGGCAATGACATGTGATTCAGCCTTGCTGAATATCCAAGCTCCATCAACCTTCTGATGGAACTTGTTGCATTTATGACATGCTGGAATTAGTTTCTGACAATAATAAAGTAAAATGGAATAAATATAGGTATACCTCAGAGATATTGTGGGTATGGATCCAGACAACCATAATAAAGCAAGTATCACAATAAAATAAGTTGTAAACGTTTTGCTGGTGGGGAGGTCTTACTCTCTATTTATAAACAAACAAACAAACAAACAACCCATAATATCTATGAGGTGCAATAAAGCAAAGCGCAATAAAATGAGACCTGTCTGTAACAGATTCTACAGCTTCTAGTGTGCCAGGCATTTATCGTTATATTCATGCAGATACCAGCCAATACCTAAGCATAAATCTCCTCATTCACTCAGCTCCAGATGCTGGTGATGCAGGCGCGTCTCGCCATGCTGAGTGCAGTGTGCCCTGGCAATACTGGCCGCTACAGAGCTGACCACAATGTGGTGAGAGGCTCCAAGTGTGGGAGGAGCCATGACAGCAAAGGCTCAATGCTGGTTTCAAAAGGCATGGCTGGTACTCAGCAAGGAAGGAGGATCTAGCTGAGAAGGAAGTTAAACCAGCCTACGGATTAAATTTTTGACTTGTAAAAGAATTTTTTTGCAGGCCGGGAGAAGGGGTACAGAGGAGAGGGGAAAAAATAATAGCTCAGAAGTGTCTGAAAGGCAAAAAGATTAAAGAAAGGAAGAAAGAAGCTTGCAAATTTGCACAAAGCAGTCATGTAATCAGTGAAGTAGAAAGAACCAGAGTTAAATCACATCTGTTTGAAGGCACACACAACTCAGGGATTGTGGCTGAATACCATCTGGACTTAGATATGGTCACATTCATTCTAACAGGGATTCTGAATATTATAGAACAGTCTCTGCCAAGATTGTGCCCTCCATCACTACAGTGGTCTGGTAAAATTATAAAGACTATAAGTTAGGATGATTGAATTACTATGACATGTTAAGTGAAATATTTTGAAGTCAAAATATATCTGTGCTATGGTTAAAACTTTATAAAATTACATATGCAAATATTTGAAGGAAGAAAACTGCATGAGTAATTTTTTTAAAAAATCACATTAATTTTACAGTATTGTTTATCCAACTACTTAAAAAAACTGTATTATGTAGTTGAAGAGTAAAAAGAACAGCAAAAGCCCTTCAACTGTGTTCTTATTTTTTCAAAATTGTTTTTAGCTATTCTGGGTCTCTTGGATTTCCATATGAATTTTAGGATCAGCTTGCCAATTATTGCAAAAAAATTGGCAGGCAGCTGGGATATTGATAGGGATCATCTTGAATCTACATATCATTTGGGATTGCCATGGTAAGTCTTCCAACCCATGAACATAGATGTCTTTTCATTTATTTAGGTCTTGTTTTGAAGTTTTCAATGTACAAATCTTGCACTTTTTTTGTTAAATGTATTTCTCAATATATAATTATTTTTGAACCTATTGTAAATGGAATTTTCTTAACTTAATTTCTGAATTTTCATTATTATTGCCTAGAAATACAATTAATTTAATTGTATTTTATATATATATATATATATATATATATATATATATATATATATATATTTCTATTGATTTCAGAGAGGAAGGGAGAGAGAGAGAGAGAGAAATGTCAATGATGAAAATCACTGATTGGCTACCTCCTGCGCACAACACGCTGGGGATTGAGCCCGCAACTAAGGCACGTGCCCCCGACCAGAATCGAACCCGGGACCCTTGAGTCTTCAGGCTGATGCTCTATCCACTGAGCCAAATCAGGTAGAGCACAATTGATTTTTATATGTTGATTCTCTATCTTGCAATTTTTCTGAACTCACTCATTAGTTCTTTATGAGTGTGTGTGTGTTCGTGTGTGTTTTCCTTAAGATTCTTTATATACAACATCACATCATCTACAAACAGATAGTTTTACTTTTACTTTCCAATCTGGATGCTTCTTATTTCTTTTTCTCAACTACTTGTCTTGGATAGAATCTTGGACAGGACCTTAGTGAGAAAGCAGTCTGTCTTTCACCATTAAGCATAAAGTTAAATGTGAGTTTTTCATAGGTATTCTTTATCATGCTGAGGGGAGTTCCTTGCTAAACCTAGTTTGTTGAGGTTTGTTGTTTTTGTTTATTTTTTTAAGTCATGAAAGGTGCTTAGTTTTGGTGAGTTTTTTTTCTGTTTATCGAGATGATCATATGGTTTTTGTCCTTTATTCTACTAATATGTTGTATAAAAATAATTTCCCTATGTTGAGCCAAACTTCAAACTTGCACTCCTGGGATACATTCTACTTGGTCATTGTGTATAATCCTTTCTATATGTTGCTGCTTTGATTTGGTTTGCTAGTGTTTTGTCAATAATTTTTGTGTCTATATTTGTAAAAGTCTTCAGTTTCTTTTCTTGTGATGCTTTTCTCTGATTTGGGTATAGGATAATACTGGCCTCATAAAACGAGTTGGAACATGTTCACATCTCTTCTATTTTGGAGGAAAGCAATATTTTGTGGAGAATTGATGTTAATTCTTCATTAAACACTCTGTAGAATTCTCCTGTGAAGCCATCTGTTCCTGGGTTGTGTGTGTGTGTGTGTGTGTGTGTGTGTGTGTGTGTGTGGTGGGGGTGATACTGGTTCTATTTCAATCTGCCTAAACTATTATAAGTCTATCATATTTTCTATTTATATTGAATTAGTTTTGATAATTTGTATCTTTCTAGGAACATGCCAATTTCATCCAGATTCTCTAATTTGTTGGCATACAACTGTTCATAAACTTCCCTAATAATTCTTTTTTTTTGAGTGTGAGTTGTAATTTATTTTTTTCTTTTTAAAAAAAATTTATTAAGGTATTATATGTGTACATAGCTTACCATTGCCCCCCCCCATTCTTTTCATTTCTGTAATGTTGGTAATAACACCCCCTCTTTAATTTCTGATTTTAGTACTTTGAGGCTTTTCTTCATTTTTTTTCTTGGTCAGTTTGCCAATTTGTCGATCTTTTCAAAGAACCAACTTTCACTTTCCTTAATTTTCTCTATTGTTTTGCTCATTAATTTTCATTCTAATCTTGAGTATTTCCTTCCTTGTACTTGTTTTGAATTTATTTGCCTCTTCTTTTTCAAGTTTTTAAGGCAGATATTTACATTATTGATTTGAAACATTTCTTTTTTTTAAGATATAAGCATTCAACAGCTAACAATTTCTTATAAACACTACTTTCATTACATCTCAAGAGTTTTAACATCTGTTTTGTTTTCACTTATCTCAAAATATTTTAAATCTTCTATTGTGATTTCTTCTTTGGCCCATCGGAGATGTTTCATTTTTCACATATTTGCGAACTCTCTAAATTTCCTTGGATTTTTATTTTTTAATTTCATTTCTTTCATTTGGTTGAAAACGCATTTGTATGACTCAAATCACTTAACATGTATTGAGACTTGTTTGATGGCTTCACATATTGTCTATTCTGGAAAATGTTCCAAGTGCACTTGCTGGGTGGAGTGTTCTATAGGTGTCTGTTAGCTCTAGTTGGTTTATGTATTGTTCAACTCTTATTTCCTTGATGGTCCCCTGCCCAGTTGTTCTATCAATTATTGAAAGTGGGTACTGACATTTCCAACTATTATTGTTGAATTACCTATTTGTCAGCGTATGCTTCATGTATTCTGGGGCTCTGCTGTTAGGTGCACATATATTTATAATTGTTATATCTTCTTGATGAATTGACTTTTATTATTGTAACATGTCCTTTTTTGTCTCAAGTAATAATTTTTATTTTAAAGTCTATTTTGCCTGCTATTAATATAGCAATTTCAGGTATAATGTTTATTTTTGTTTTGTCTGTTACTGTTTGCATGGTCTATCTTTCTCCATCCTTGTAGTTTTAATCTATTAATTACTTTCAGCTCTAAAATATGTATCTTGTAGACCGCATACAGTTGGGTCATGTTTTGTGGGTGTTTTTTTACATTGGTAAAATATCTCTTTATTGAAGTGTGGTGATAGTAGATAGCAACTTTTCTTTTCTTTTGTTTGTCTTCTTTTTAATTTTGTTTTATTGTTTAAAGTATTACAAATAGTAGTACTAGTACATATGACTTTCCCCCAGCCTCCTCTACCCCCTGGCACATGCCCTCACACTCCCTCCCCACTCCCCCAGCCAACAGTCATGTGTTCATTGGTTATGCTTATGTGCATGCATATAAGTCCTTTGGTTGATCTCTTACTTGCCCCCCCCCAATCCTCCCCAGCCTTCCTGCTGTAGTTTGACAGTCTGTTCAATGCTTCTGTATCCATTTTTGTTCATCAGTTTATAATGTTCTTTATATTCCACAAATGAGTGAGATCATGTGGTATTTTTCTTTCATTTAGCATAATGCTTATTTCACTTAGCATAATGCTCTCAGTTCCATCCACGCTGTTGCAAATAGTAAGAATTCCTTCTTTTTTACAGCAGCGTTGTATTCCATTGTGTAGATGTAGCACAGTTTTCTAATCCATTCATCTGCTGATGGGCATTTAGGCTGTTTCCAAATCTTAGCTACTGTAAATTGTGTTGCAATGAACATAGGGGTGCATACTAGTACTAGTATATCCTTTCTGATTGGTGTTTCTGGTTTCTTGGAATATAGTCCTAGAAGCAGGATTACTGGGTCAAATAGCAGTTTCATTTTTAATTTTGAGGAAACTCCATACTGTTCTCCACAGTGGCTGCACCAGTCTGCATTCCCACCAGCAGTGCACGAGGCTTCCTTTTTCTCCACATCCTCGCCAGCACTTGTCATTGTTGATTTATTGATGATAGCCATTCTGACAGGTGTGAGATGGTACCTCATTGCTGTTTTGATTTGCATCTTTCGGATGATTAGTGACTTTGAGCATGTTTTCATATGTCTCTTGGCTTCCTGAATGTCCTCTTTCAAAAAGTGTCTATTTAGGTTCTTTGCCCATTTTTTGATTGGGCTATTTATCTTCCTTTTGTTAAGTTGTATGAGTTCCCTGTAAATATTGGAGATAACATTGGCAAATATGTTGTCCCATGCAATGGGCTTTCTTGTTGTTTTGTTGATGGTTTCTTTTGCTGTGCAGAAGCTTTTTATTTTGATATAGTCCCATTTGTTTATTTCCTCCTTGGTTTCCATTGCCCTAGAAGCTATATCGGTAAAGATATTGCTATGACAAGTGTCTGCTATCTTGGTGCCAATGGCTTTTTCTAAGATTTTTATGGTTTCCCATCTTACATTTAAGTCCTTTCTCCCATTTGAGTTTATTTTTGTGTCCGGTGTATGTTGGTGGTCTAGTCTCATCTTTTTTGCAAGTATCTGTCCACTTTTCCTAATACCAATTATTGAAGAGACTGTCTTGACTCCATTGTATGCTCTTGCTTCCTTTGTCAAATATTAAGTGAGCATAATGACTTGTGTTGATTTCTGGGTTCTCTGTTCTGTTCCACTGGTCTATGTGTCTGTTCTTGTGCCAGTATCAGGCAGTTCTGAGAACAGTAGCTTTGTAGTGTAGCTTGATATCTGGTATTGTGATCCCTCCAACATTGTTGTTCTTTCTCAAGATTGCTGCAGCTATTCAGGGTTTTTTTGTTTTTTGTTTTTTTATTTATTATTATTATTATTTTTATTCCAGATGAAGTTTTGGAGTTTGTTCTAGATTTTTGAAGTATGCCTTTGGTATTTTAATGGGAATTGCATTGAATTTATTGATTGCTTTGGGTAGTATGGGCATTTCAATGATGTTGATTCTACCAATCCATGAACATGATATATTCTTCTATTTGTTCATGTCTTCTTCTGTATCTTTTTTCAGTGTCCTGAAATTTTCTGAGTACAGGTCCTTGATCTCCTTGGTTAAATTTATTCCTAGGTATCTTAATTTTTTGTTGCAGCTAGGACTAGGATTGCTTTTTTATTTGCTCTTTCTGTGAGTCCATTATTGGTGTATAGAAAGGCCATAGTCTTCTGGGTGTTAATTTTGTATCATGCTACATTGCCAAATTCATTTGTTAAGTTGCTCATAGTATTTTTTAAAAATAATTCTTCGTATTTCTGTGGGGTTTATTGTTATTTTGCCTTTTGTATCTGATTTTGTTTATTTGGGTCCTCTCTCTCTGCTTCTTGCTGAGCCTGGCTAGAGGTTCATCAATCTTGTTTATCCTTTCAAAGAACCAGCTCTGGTTTCATTGATTTTTTGTACTACTTTCTTTTGTTTATTGTTTTTGTTTGTTTTGTTTCATTTTGGTTTTTTTGTCTCTGGGTCATTTATTTCCACTACAATCTTTATTATTTTCTTCCTTCTGGCCACTCTCGGCTTTTCTTGTTGCTTTTTAATTCTTCAAGTTGCAAATTTAGATGATTTATTCTTGTTTTTTGAGTTAGGTCTGTAATGCTATGAACTTCCCTCTCAGGACTGCTTTCACTGTGTCACAAAAGTTTTTGGATTGTTGTGTTTTCATTGTTGTTTGTTTCCAGGATGTTTTTTATTTCTTCTTTGATCTCTTTGGTAACCACTCATTGTTTAATATTGTGGGTTTTTAAAACTCATTCCGCTAATCTCTATTTTTTCATTGGTGTTTAATATATTTGCATTTAATGTAATTATTGATAGGATTTGTGTCTTCCATTTTACTATTTATCTTCTATATGTTTTAATCTCCTTTTTGTTCCTCTACTCCTCCATTATTGTCTTCTTTTGTATTAAATGGATATTATTTAGTGCAGTCACATTCTGAAGTACTGGGCAGGAGGACTTCAACATATGAATTTTGGAAAGATGCAATTCACCCTATAATAGGGATGGATACTTAGGTGGAAAAGTGACCCCAAGAATAATGGTAATGACTTTTGAGCTGATCTTGGGATTCTATATTTCCAGTAGTTATCCTACAATCAGTAAGTTCCCCCTAGGATCCTTCAGGCCATATGTGCCTGTCTCTTCTATGTTCTCTTCAGACCCTGAGGGAGACCTCAGCTGTAGATGGAAGGAGGTCCTCCTAGCGGTAACCATAATGAGAGAGACCACCATGGTAATTAACAACCTGTTACACTGGGGATCCAAATGGAATCTGCAATGTGTTCTGAAACCATTATCTTTCTAAGCGTTGGAAACCAAAGTTATAGATCTTCCCAATGGGTTGGTCACAGAGAACTTCTTTTTAAAGCCCAAGGACAAACTCTGCTTTCAATTATCACAAGCAGCTGGAGAAGCCATCAAAAGACTGCTAGCACAAAAGCTGCCAATGTCTAGCCTTGACTGACAGACACCATAAGTAGGCTCTTTTACTACCTGTAGGCATTACAGATAAGAGCATTTAAAGATGTCCTTAAAATAAAAGCAGAAGATGAAGACTTAGTGAAACTGTGATAATCAAGGATGATTTTTCCCTAAACAGCCTAACACAGAGAAACAAGAAACTATTTAATAATGGATTGAGTCTTTGTTTTATAAGGTTATGGCTTACGGAACAAACTAGCTGGATAACGAAGTAGCATCTGCACCCGTGTTCCAATACTAAGTTTCACATGTTTAGTAGGGGAAAAACTTGGGTGGAAATTTAAAATACCCCATTCCGTTGATGTATTCCTATCAACAAAGACAGTTATTGACGTCTAAGATGATCCAGTTATAAAGTTTAAGAAGGCAGTAGGTAAGAACTTCAGCTAGTTACCACATTAGTTACTTTAAAAAATAAGATAGGTCTTACCTAATAGTCAGTTTCACAGGCTCAGGGGACCCATTGACACTGACCAGGAACTCTTCTTTGAAGTGCCCCAGAAGGGAAGAGCAGAAGGAAATCTGGATAGCCTGGACCCCGCTTGGCTTGATGATGCCTTCCTTGGGGCTGAAAACAAAGCAGGCCCCCAAAGCTGAAGTCGGGGGCATCACGTTGAAGAGGGCGTCGATGCTGCCTTTGTTGGATAGTATTGCCTATAACAATAAAAAAGGCAAGAATGAAAAGGTAGCCGAATCCGGTTTGGCTCAGTGGATAGAGCGTCAACCTGCGGACTGAAGGGTCCCAGGTTCGATTCCGGTCAAGGGCATGTACCTTGGTTGCGGGCACATCTCCGGTAGGGGGTGTGCAGGAGGCAGCTGGTTGATGTCTCTCTCTCATCAATGTTTCTAGCTCTCTATCTCTCTCTCTTCCTCTCTGTAAAAAAAAAATCAATGAAATGTATTTAAAAAATAAATTTTAAAAAATAAAATTTAGTATTTCCTTCTACATGAATGCACACACAAGTGACCACTGAAGTATGAAAAAAATGAGAAAAAAAAAGAATGAAAAGGTAGACAACAGGCCTCCGATATATTTTCATGTAAGCATATGGCTGTATTATTTAATAACAACGCACAGACAGTGCCTGGAATTAGAAGCAAAGGAAAACTCCAGGGTAGAAATGAACATTCTCTCTTGAATGTTTAAAGATGAGTCGAAACCAGAAAGTGATTTTGTGTTTTCATCTCATCTTTAAAAAAAGAGTTAGTCGTATGTATTATACTCATGCAATAAAGACTGATCACAATCACATCTACTTAAGAGCCTTAAAATACTACTTTGGATACTCTCTATGAAGTAATCAAGGGAAGATAGATTTTTCTCTCATAGGCGCGAGGAGGCTGAGAGTAAGTGGCATACTGGAATGTAAAAAGCAAGTCAGAATAGAGGAGCAAGAACTACCTAAGCCTATGTTTATAATGTAGCTTGGTAAATATAAATATGACCTCATTGTGGATTCCATATTGCAAGGATTTTCTCCCTTGGGGTATTAGATTTCAGCTTATTGGGATATCTTCATCTCAGACTCTATTGGATAAGCCTATGCAAGCAATCGTTTTACTAGAAGAACGTTTTCTATAGAATAGTGTTCTGGAACCAGGTCATTAGCCATATTGGAATGCCCCCTGGGTATGTATCAAAACCTCAAGCTTGACAATCAGAGTTCTCCACACTGGCTCCGTCTACCACTCCTACTCCCTCCCACAATTCCTGTCCATGAACCTGCACAGTGGCCACACACTTCTATTCCTGAGCTTCCGAGACACAATCTCTTCCTTGCCACTGCTTACACCTGAACGTGTGAACAACACATGCTCTCTGTGTACGTAGGAGTGGCCCTCAACCTACACTGAAGCCACTGGAGGGAAAAGAGCACAGAGGATCCTGAAGAACCATTCAGAAAAGTATGTGGGACCTACATTCCGTGCCAGGAACCTAGAAGCCAAGGGAGGAGAATTTCCAGGAAAGGTTGTTAGACGTTAAGGAGAATAAGCTCTGAGGAAATGGTACAGATTTCGTATTTTTACTTAGAGGTCATCACTGCTCTTGAAGAAGAGAGGATGCCGTGGAATAAGATTGCAGAATCCAGAGTTCAAATGTCTGTGGGGGGAGAGAGGGTCGAGTGAGTGGGTGCAGATGAAATAGTGGTTCACTATTCCAGATTCTGTTTAGAGAAGATTAGTGGTGAAAAGTGAGAATGGAGGTGGTAAAGCTGTGAGAAGGTATGGTAGAAGAGACCTAGTTTTTATAATAATAAAAGTGTAATATGCTAATTAGACCAGACAGTTGAATGACCTTCCAGAGGACCTTATGGAAGAAGCCCTGGCTGTGAGGGACAAGCCCCTTGCATGAATTTCGTGCACCGGGCCTCTAGTATTTATAATAAATGAGATAATACATACTGGGTGCCTGACCTCCGTGTTTGTGGTTGTAATAGACGAAGAGGGGCTAGCTAGCCAAGAGAACGGGGTCTGGTGAATATGGGGGCCGGCCAGCTCAGTTTGCTTCAGGAGAAGCAGAGAGAAGGAACCAAGAGCTAGGACAGTGTAAGGGGCTCTTGCAGAGGAAGACAGCCACCCTGCCAAGAGCCGACAGTACACCAAAACAGACATGCAACTAATTGCTACTACTTGATATTTTATTCATCTTTCTACATTTATGTTCCATCTCCCTCTCTCTGTTTTAAGCTCCCTGGTCATGGGAATCATGCTCCACCCTTCATTCCTCTGAAAGAGACCATGTAGAAAAGTGATTATGACCGGGGACTCAGAAGCCAAATCCCTGGGTTCAAATCTCAGCTCTGCCACTGACTTACTAGCTATGTGACCTTGGGAGGCATGCTCTGCTTCTCCATGCCCCAGTTTCCCCATCTGTAAGATGTGAACACTACTAACATCTCAGATTGCTGTGAAGGTGAAGTTCATTAATCTATATAGCCTTTAGAAGAGTGCCTGGCAAAGAACGCTGCAATGGCAGTGACCCCCATTTATGGCCCCAGGCTAACCAGGATGGGCTTGAAATGTACCTGTGCTGAAGAAGAAACGGACGCGCCCTAGTGGTAACTCAAGGACCCTTGTTCTTCTCTCTGAGGAGAGGCACGGATCGTCTTTTTATTTTTTTGGTTAACACCAATGCTTTATAAGGTGCCAGCTCCCCCGTTTTCAAGAATGTGCATGCCATTCTCTTCCCCTGGCAAAGCAGCACCTTCTTACGTGTACGGAATCCACCAAACTGCTCGGGCCACCATCCTGAGACCTTGTGATTGCCGGTGATGCTCCTCCCCATGCGGTCCAACTCCGCAGAGCGGAGAAAACTCCTAGGAGAACTCCCCCTTTCATTTGTTTTCCTTCTAATTACACTGGGAAGAGTGTGTACTCCCGGGGTTCTGCTAAGCTCAGCAGTGACTAAGGGCAATAGATATTCAAATTTGTCTCGAGGAGGTAACGTAATAAATTGAAAGAGAGATGCAATGAGGCATCAGCATGAAATATGCAGAGAGTGCAAAAATATTCTCATGAGAAGCACCTTACCATGCCCTTCTCTGCCAGCCCACGGCTCTCGGGACTGCCCCATCGGAATGCTGCACCTCATTTAACACTTATTTCACCCGGCTCCCGCATGCATTCAAACCGTTCAAATCCGGGAGGGGGAGAAGTGGTGGCCTAAGGCACATTTGTGTTAAATCTGCAAGAAATTATCATTGCCTTCAGGGGAAACCCTATGCAGTTTGCATCAGAACTAAAGGTCCTTTTCTGATGTGGCAGCTGTAAGACACAGACTATAAGATGTAAGGGAAATCCAGCCTGGATAAATTACAAACAGAATATCGATTTAGTAAGAACTACTGAGCCTTTCAATTTTCATTTTCATTCCTAAGTGACCATTTCCCCCCCAAAAAAATGCAACACAGGACAAGGCGCCGGTAGTAGCTGTGCCGCTTTTCATCTGATGACAGTCCTGTGACTGATTCCTTTATTTAAAATTGGGCTCTTATGTGCACTCCATCTCATCATGACATTAACATCTCTGTTTACCTTGCACATCATCGCATTTAGGCCATAATCACTCAAGTGAATCACGAGTGATGCTGTAGAAAGCCCTCGCCAGCAGCCAGGCATCTCCCTGCCCTGCGGGGTTAGGCTGGGCTGAGAGCTCAGCAGGCTCTGGGCTGGGTCTGCATCTGGTGAGAGGTGGCGGCAGAGAAGCCAGCAGTTGCCTTCTCTTCCCATGGGGCATGGGGCCCTAAGACCCACTAATTATGAACATCCACGAGCTATGTGGCCTCGCCAGTTATTGGACAAATGGGGCAGTCAGGTTTGCTGTTCATGGAACCCATATCCCCTTCTTCTGGTGCTTATGACCAAACTGCATTTCCCAGCCAGCCTCGCAGTTATGGCCAGCCAACTGGGCATGAACAAAAGCAATACGTGTTGTCTCCAGGGCTGCCTCCTATAAAAGTCTCTCATGTGAAAACCTACAGATTCTTCCTCCTGCCAGAGCGATGCCTATGGGACTGCAGAGCCACGAGAGGGAAGGAGCCTGGGCTCCTCATTCTCTGCCGGAGGGGAGTCGCCTGCTGATCGGCAACCTTTTGGGGACTTTATATAAGCAGCAACATAGACTTTTATCTATCTTGAGAGAATATCTATTTTTTTATATTTGCTTGCTATAGTATCTAACATTAATTACCTTAACAAGTAAAACTCTGAGCCTCAGATTCCTCACCTATAAAATGGGTAGAGTCACTGTAGCTACTCCCTAGGGGGTTTGTGAAGACTAAGTGAACTAATGATGCATGTGTGTTCAACACGCATGAAGAGTGATGCTGTAGATAGAATTCACCACCATCTGCCTATTTCCTCTTGGTAAAATAGGTACAATAAAACCTACCTTTCATGCTTTGTAAGGACTAGAAATTATACACTTACATGTTGACAGGCATGCATCATAACACATGGAACCTGACACACTAATTAAACCTCAAGCACTCATTAAATAATAGCTGCTTTTGTTAATACATCTATAGAAATACAAACACTCACAATTTGGAATCTTCCTAAAATAAAGTTCCAATGGCTATCGTTTGAGACTCTAAAAACGTGTCCTAGATAAAAATTTACCATGAGGTGGCATTGAATTAATTTTGATCCTTAAGAACCCATGAGTACATTTTTTTTAAAGTGTCATTTTCTATTTATTTGGAAAGACAAAGCAGGGAGGTCTCTTCCAGAAAACGCAATGGTTGTTTTCTAAATCATGGGTTGGAGGCTGTATTTAGAGAAACGTCTGAGGTGTGAAAACAGCGATCCTCATTAGGACATTCTGGAAAGTGTGGAAGGTTCTCTATCCTCTGATCTGCAGGATTTGCGTTGTGAGAGAACAAGCATTAAACAGATGGGGAGATGTATTTATGGAGTTCCTCTTTATACTCCACAAAATGATGAGGTTAAAACCAATTACGTTATGGCTTTGGTGTGTTTAGTAAAGTGAGAGGGAGTGGGAAGAGAATGGAAAAGGTTGTTCCACTCCACAAGGCTAGGAAAGGGGAGAGAGATCGCTCTGGGGTCTGAATAAGTATGAGTAATGACAAGGGGACATGACTGTGCACATTTTCTATTGACACAAGCATAAACAAAGCAAAGCGAGCCAAGTACCATTTGACTCTCAGTGAACAGTCCTAGTGTTTACCTCATAACAGTGTACAGATCCAACAAAAACTTTTCCAATGTCCAGCAATTCAAAGTTGAAGTGAATCTTTGGTCCCATCCCTTGCCCTTTGATTCGGAGGGGCAGACGGATCTCTCGACCTATATAGATAATTAAAACCGTATTACCCAAATGATGCTTGATTATCCACAGCGCATTACCAATGTGAGCACCCAAGATTACTGCACCAACCCCCTATGCTGGACTGGCGGGCCTGCAATTTAACCAAGGCTGAAGATTTAGTTTACTTTTTAGAAACAGGAATACTGTTAGTTTCTTACCTTTAGGGACCAGCTTATGTTGCAATTTAGATGGACATTTTAGCAAGAAAAATAAAACAATTAAAAAATTTAACCCAATCTTAATAATATCCTTAATTTCTTTATTTTTTTTTAATCCTCACCCAAGGATATGTTTTTGCTGATTTTTTTTTTAGAGAGAAGGAAGAGAGAAATATTAATATGAGAAACGTGGATCAGTTGCCTCCTGTATACACCCCAACCTGAGATCAAACCAGCAACCTGGGTATGTGGCCTGAATGGGAATCGAACCTGTGACCTTTCAGTGCACCAGATGACGCTCCAACCAATTGAGCCACAAAAGCCAGGTCTCTCCTTAAGTTTCTTATAAAGGCAAGTAATTTCTCTAAATAAGAGTGATCCCTGACTGATGCTCCCCATAAAGTGAGTCACCATGCAGCTCCGAGGGGCATTGTCCACATTGATCTTCCCTAAATTTAGGAAGAGCCAGTGTTTTAGGAATCCGACCTTATGTGCAGTTTCTTTCATAGACAGTTAATGGAGTTCACTAAGCAGTATCCCTTATTATACATCCCAGGGTTGTGATGGACCCAGGGTCCACACAGAGCACAAACTTTTAAAGTACTGATTTGTTTTGTTTTCTTTTTTAAAAAATGGAAAAATCCCCACTTGATAATACAGGATCATTATAAAAATATTATTTTTTAAAAAGTAGAAATTCTGTCATAATTTCAGCACCCAAAGATAACTATCGTTAGGCTTTTGGTGCCAATCCTTCCACACTTAATCATATTTAAATCTGCTCATGTAAATGAGGGTCCCACCCTGAGGCCACAGGGATTACTAGGGCCCTTTCTCCTGGGGCATCCCATTAACTCTTTGTGTTCTCTCCTAACTCCGATTAACTTTTCAGCCTCTCCGCTGCATCTACCAGAAAGTCAGTGTTGCTAAGAATAAAGAGTCATTCCTCCCCCAAAATCTAACTGTCTTGGTTTCTTCTCCTGGATGTTGGCCCCACAATTCTTCCCTGTTCTAGCAGCTCTGTTTTACCTTTAAAACTGCTTTTAGAAAAGACTTCATCTTGCTCTTCTAGTTGTTCTTAGAGAGAGAGAGTTCAACCAAATTACTGAGCCCACCATTACTGGAAACAGAATTTTCAGGACAAAGAGATGCGCCATTTGACTACGGTATATTGCCCGCCAGAATGACTGTAATGATTCACACACAAACAACAGTACTGAATGGTTCCCGTCTCTCCACATCCTCCCTGACAATGGCTATAGCACCATTAAAAAAAAAAATAAAAAATCTTGGATAGTTTGACAGGTTTTCCTTAAATTTGCACCACTTAAATGCCGGTTATGTAAGGAAAATTATATCTTTGCTGTATGTGTAATGTTTTGCATATTCAAAATACTTTCGATGCTCTTTTAGATATAATTGTCCGTATTATAGCAATACACTTTTGAACAGCCAAATGATGTTTCTAATTTATTATCATCATTACAATGCCTTGTGACATTTGATGTTCCACTGCCTTCTGTTGCTATTTAGCTTCTGTGTCTCTTCACTGCTCTCTCTCCATGACTGTCCTTTTAAAGACAGGAATACTTATCTCTGTGTCCCTCCAGTGTTTGGCAATGCAGCAGTCATTAGGCAAGTGTTCCTTTGATTATAAGAAACAAAAGCAATCGTGGGACAGCTGATTTCTTCTCAAAGGGTTCCCCAATCCGTCTGATCTCTGGAAAAGCGGTTCCTCTAAAGACCAGATATATTACTGTTGGCAACGTAAGTAAAATTTTCAGAGAGCCCTACTCCATTATTTTGGTATTTTAATCTATTGACAATGATTTGTACTCCTTGGTCAAGAGAAAAATATCTTGACAGAGATCCAACTTTCAGAACGGCAAAGAAAGGGAATTGCAAGTATGTTGTGGAATAAACTGCAAGACTATTTATAACTGTCAGGCTTGAAGCTTTCCCCATCTGTTACCTTGACTGTCTTCCTTAATACATTCTTTTTTTAAAAAAAAAAGATGTGTTGCAATAAAGCACTGAGCCAACATTTCTTTGAGAGTTATTAATTACTTCAAAGGAATTGTCTTTTGTGTAGCTAGCCACTTCCCTCACCCCAGGTGGAGTGGGAATACGAGTAATACCCAGCCTTGATTTAGAAGAATTAGCCCAAGTTTTAGGGTTACATTTCAAATGCTACTTTTCCATAAGATCTTTGAAGCAGGACTTTTCTTGTCTTGGCAAAAAGCAGCCAGAGGGAGAAGCCTGAAGGAACTAGTACTATAAAAGGACAAATTCCTTATTAGAGGAGCGGAATGTTAAAATAGGGCCGTTTCTCACCCATGATTACATTAGCTTGTTTTCACACATAAGAAGGAGAGAAATGTGCTACTGAACCCCTTTAACAGCTCTGAAATTGCTGAATGCAATAGATTCACTGCCTTAAGTACCAGGAAATGTAACCAGGGGCTTTCAAAAACTTGCCATCTAAGATATCTTAGATGTCCACTATTACACTTGAGCTCTATTCCTGTGCAATAAGACAAGAAAAAGGGGAGGGGGGATATAAATAGGAAGAACAATCTGCCATTATTCACATATTTTAGGACTGTCTGCTGGAAAATCCTAATGAATCTAGAAATAATCTTTTAAAATTAGAGTAAAATTGATGGTTATGAAATCAATATAAAAAAGTCGACTGCATTTCTATACCCAGCAACAATCAGAAAAATTAATTCTCAGGATACTATTGACAACAGCAGCAAAAACATAAAGTCCCGAGAAATAAATTTAACAAGATATAAGATCTTCAATGAGCAAAACATAAAACTTTATTGAAAAATATTAATAAAGATCTAAATAAATGGAGGACTAGGCTATGTTATTGAAAGGGAAAACTGACTCAACATCATAAAGTTGTCAAATTTTCTCCAATTGATCTATACCTACAATTTTAATGTTTTAATAAACAAAATGCCAGCAGGTAGAATTTGATGGGTTAATTACAAAATTAAAAGGAAAACACAGGGCCAATAAAAACCAAGACATTCTTGAAGAAGAATAAATTGAGAGGACGTGGCCTTAGTATCTTGAGAATTAATTTTTCTGATTGTTGCTGTTGACTTTTTTATATTGATTTCATAACCATCAATTTTACTCTAATTTTAAAATATTATTTCTATATTCATTAGGATTTTCCAGCAGACAGTCCTAAAATATGTGAATAATGGCAGCTTGTTCTTCCTATTTATATCCCCTCTTTTTTCTTGTCTTATTTTCAATAAAGTTTTATATTTTGCTCATTAGACTTGGCCTTTCATAAATTAAAATCTATTATAAAGCTATTATAATTAAGACAATGTAGTATTGGGGCAGAAAATGCAAAGATGACTAAGGAAACAAAATGCAGAACAAGAATAAATGCACATATAAATATAAACTTGATTTACGATGGAACAAGCATTGAATATCAGTAAAGAAAGATGAACTATCCTATATAATAAAAGGGTAATACGCAAATAGACCAATGGCAGAACAACTGAACAACCAATCAAAGCATAATATGCTAATGATATGTATGCTAAGGATGCTCAACAACTCACTATGACATGCACTGACCACCAGGAGGCATATGCTTCGATAAGTAGGTTAGATTACTACCAGGATCTGGCCCATCAGGACTGGGCAAGATGGGCCGGACATACAGTGCCCTCCTACAGTCCTTCCCCAGTTCTGATCGTGCACTGGTGGGGTCCCTTGGCCTGATCTGTGCCCTCTCACAATCTGGGACCCCTAGTGGAATGTTGGAGAGCCAGTTTTGGCCCGATCCCCACAGGCCAGGCTGAGGGACCCCTCTGGTGCATGAATCCATGCACCGGGCCTCTAGTATAGTATAAAGAGCTAAAACAACTGGGCGTCCACATGGGATCTGTGTACATGTGTGTGTTCTTTATTTCCCTTTTTTTTTTGATTTGCTTCTTTTATTCTTTTTTTTTATAGTTAAAGCTTTTTAAATAACTTTGAACACATGGTAGGACTAGACTTCCCACATTATTCTTGTTTTTCTGAATTTTCTAGGCAACCCTAGTTTGTTTATTTCCTCTATAAAAAGGTTGGTATCAACTAGTTATGATGCTGTTCTTCCTGAACAAAAACATGAGCATACATTTCTATTTGTTCAAGTTTTCTTAAATCTGGGTTCTATATACATAGATATTTATATATCATTCCCTGTGATTTTATGTTTGAAACATTTTAAAACTGAAAATATAATTTAGTGGATCAAGAAAATAATTTCTTATTCATATGACTAAGAAAATAATTTCTTAGTCATATGACTTATATTATTAAGAGGTTGCAGTCTGATGAGTTTTGAGAAAGAAAAGCTATATATACATTAAATATTACTCACTTAGTACTCTGAAAACCCAAAACTGTTTTTAATGATTGGGGTTATTTGAGTTTTTGTTTCCTAAATCTAATTAAGTCTCAATTCCTTAGTTTAATTAGGATAAAAATCAAAAGTCTTAAATTGTGCCCAAAACTTAGATATTTCTCTCTTATGATGTACAGAATAAAAACGGACAATGAAGTTTCATCTTAATTGGGTCTTTAAAGGAAGCAGGTACATCTGGAACCATTTCTCTGAAGCACCCATTAACGTTATCTAACAATACATTTCACAGTTTAAAATCAGAAAGTGTTGCTTCCTTTGAGGTTCCCATATGGTGATCCGAACCAAATACATGCTGTTTCCCTTTGAGTTTTTAAAAAGGTAATCTTTGTGATTAAACTCAGAATTTCCACATTCCATTGGAAAGTCAAGGCAGATGAAAGATCAGTTTCAAGACCTGGATCAAACCATCAGCAAGCCTTTATAAATATCTCACAGGTTTAACTACTTCTAAGAAAATCTGAAATCTTTACATGAAAAAAAAAATGTCAGCTTCAGATTAACTGAAAATATGTTAATGACATTAAACTTGCCATAATCAGACCGTGGCAGGTCACTCCCCTGCTTTCCAGCCCCTCGGTGGTTCCCCACTGTACCAGAAAGAAGTCTAAGGCTCTGTCTGAGCCTGGCATTCAAGGGCAGCCTTCCACGAACTAAATCCCACCTCCTACTCCAGCGTCAATCCCTGCCCCCGACATCCCCTCCCAAGTCTCTCTACCTCTTTCTGTTTCTCTATGTGGGTCTCTCTCTGGCAGCCACACCCTAAGAACTTAATGATTCTTTGCCATTTCGTGCTCTTGTTATGTCCATTTTTCATTGTGTTTCTCTATGTATTTTCACTAAGTATATGCCTGCCTGACATGCCCAGCCATAGCCATCCTTTATTTTCCTGGCTAACAAATACTTTAAGGGTCACTTTCTCTGGGGGGCCTTCCTTGAAAACCCTAAGAGTGAGCTGTATTTCCTATACGATCCTCTTTCATTGTTCATTCATTCACTGTAGGGCACTGCAATATAACGGTTGGTTTGTGTGCCCATTTCTCCTGCTCATTTCAATGTTATCTGAAGGTAGGAACTATGTTTTTATACATCTTTTTACTCATTGAGCCTACATATAAAAGCTTTAGAAAGAAATAAGGTTGCAGTTAGGGATTATGGATTAAATTTCGTGCATCCCGGGAGGCCTCCCTCAAGAACAGTGATGACCTTCCCTGCTACTTCCTGTCTCTGAGCGTGCATTCGCATAATGGCACACTATGCAACAATGACGCTGAAATACAATTAGAGCAACAAGCAACGCCATGGATAAGATGTGTATATTGATGTCAATGATGTACATTTCAAATACAGGCTGTACTAAATTGCATTCTTTCAGAGTATATACCTGGGGTAAAAACTATAAATAAAAGCAATGAATCATGATCATCAAAGACAGAAGGGTGATCATCTCAAGGGGAGGTTGGGGTGAGTGGAGTGTGACTGGGAAGGAACACCCCAGGGGTCTTCTCAAGGCTGGACATATTTTATTATTGGTCTTGGTGGTGATTACATAATGTTTACCTTACAATTATGTTATAATTTACATATGTGCATTAATTCCCCATTGCTCTACAACAAATTACCACAAATTTTGTAGCTTAACATGCAAACTTATCTTAAGAGTGCTGGAGGTCATGTCTAATCATTGTATTATACACCTGAAACTAATATAATATTGCATGTCAACTATCATGGAAACATCTTTTTTTTTTTTTAATTCTGAAGGTCAAAAGTCCAAGATGGGTTGCACTGTGCTAAAATCAAGGTGTTAACAGGGCTCCCTTCTGCTGGCTCTAGTTTAGAGGAGAGCCCATTTTCTTGCCTTTTCCAGGCTCTACAGGCTGTCTGACTTCCTTGCCCTTCCCATCTTCAAAGCCAGAAATGGCGGGAAGAATCGTTCTCATATCACATCACTCTGACACCGAGACTGATCGCTTCTGCCTCCTCTTCGATGTTTAAGGACCCTTGTGATTATCCTGAGCCACCCACACAATCATCTCCTACCTCAAGATCAGCTCATCAGCAACCTAAATCCCACTGTCTGCCTTAATTCCCCTTTGCCATATAATGTAACATATCCACCGTACCATAACCACAGGTGCCGGGAGCACGGACATATTTGGGGGGCCATCACTCTGCACCACCACAGCATACATTATATACATTTCTGAATCTATGTTCTATTTCTTAGTCACAAAAGATTAAAAATGAAATTGTGGTATGTAAATGAAAAGTATTCCTATGCAACCATGAAAAAATGGTACCTTTACATTTAATGTTATAGAATAATCTTTAAGAAATATTTTAAAAGCAATGTCAGAACCATCATGTAAAGTACTGGTATGCTCTCAATTATGCATAAAGGTGTGAGGAGAAGCAAATCTGAATGTATTTGCTTCTATCTCTCCAAGCATATAGGAAAATAAGAGCAAAGCAAAATAAAATAAAGCAAAGGTAGGAGCTTTGCAATATGCCTAAGCAGTGTTTCTTAGTGAGCTAAAACCAAAAGGTTTGATGAGCCCTTTGAAGATAATGGTAAAGAATCATTACCAGCTCCTGAAAAGACATACAGCATTGCATGGAATTTACAGGGAAGATACTATGGAATTACTATTAAACAAAACCCTTCCCTAGCAATTATGTCTTTTAAAATACCACTAATAGCCCTGGCCAGTGTGGCCCAGTTGGTTGAGCATTGTCACATACTCCAAAAGGTCACCAGTTTGATTCCCCTTCTGGGCACATGTTCAGATTGCAGGCTCCGTCTCCAGTAGGAGGTGTATAAGAGGCAGCCGATCAATGTTTCTCTCTCCCCCTCTTCCTTCTTTGTAAAAATATATTTTTACAAAAATATGTTTTTTCAAGAAGCATATTTGACAAAATACCACTAACAAAATAAAGAAGAATACCATGCAGATGGAAAACTATTCTATTCAGTTTACCTAGGATATGACTTGTGGCAGAATTCAGAATTGCAGATGGAACAATAGATAAATACAACTAATAACTAATAATGTTTGGGAACCTCTTAGAGAGAGGCCAACCCCCCTGGAATATGACCAAGCACAACGTCCCAGGGGAGCCATGGAGAGGAGGGAGGTCCCGCCAGCTGTGGCATGGGGGCCTCTGGAGCAGCTCCAGCCTATGTCTAAGCTGATGGACCAACCTTTCCTTCAGTTCCACTAAGGAGCCTGGGATTGGTGATGTTGGTCTGAAGTGTAGAAGCAGACTATGGCAACATAGATGCTCCTAGTCCATTTTGCATTCATCCTGGGGCTATGCTGAGAATCCCACGGTCATGGGCAAGGAAAGACCAGATCCTACTAGGCTTCATTCATTCCATGTTGGCCATTTTGTTGTGTTCTTCACTTTGGGTTAGTGTGATGTTTCCTCATAATTAATTAGACCCAATGGAGGTATTTTGGCTGACATATCATTGAACAGATGCTGTGTTCTCATTGCATTCTAGCCGGTGGCCCAAGAAGTTTATTTCCTCTGTTACTGCTAGTATTAACTAAGATCACATCCACTAGCTTTCTTCAGTATAAAGTTAATTTCTTCTCTTTATAATTAGTATTTTGAAGGAGAATATTTTGAGGCTGTGTAAGATACTATTCCACATCCCACTTTTATCCATTAATTTTAAGATCCATTGATGTCTCTTACTTGAATTGGTTATTACTATGATTGTCAAATGGTAAATCTTACTGAGTAGATTCACAGAGTCCTAATTATTCACTGGATTATAATCTATTTGTGTCATTATTTACAAGAATAAACTTGCATACTCAAAGCCATAAACCTACCCACCCCGGTATATATTTATTTCCATACCTCTGCATATTAACAACTGTGTTCATCATAATAACTCCAATTCCATTCCAATACTAAAGAGCTCACCTTAGTCCTCCTTCCTTCCATTGTATATCTCCCTTTTCCAAGAGTAATACTGGTTCTTGGTATCCTCAATATATTTACTTTTTTTGCTTAATTCCTCAATCTATCTATAGTTCCCAGAAATCATCAGGTTGCCACCCCACTTACACACCCTCCTTGTGGCCCTGGCCACTGCCAGACTACCTTGCCATCCCACTTGCCATACATTATTTTGCAAAAATTTAAAAAGAAAAAAAAATAAGTAGTCAAATACTACAAAAATAACAAAAAAATAATAATTTGTAAGAATCTGTCTCAAGGAATGTTCTTACTGCTCTAAAAATCAGATCTATGGTTTCCCACCCCACCCCCCATCACCCCACAATTCTAGTATAACGTCAGACATTGGTCTATTCTAGAAAGAAGTGAATAAGTGCATAGCTTAATTCCATTATTCCCTGTTGATATCATGCACTGCCTATAGCACTCGTGCTCATTCTCTCTCTCTCTCTCTCTCTCTCTCTCTCTCTCTTTCACACACACACACACACACACACACACACACACACACTCAGAGGCATCCCTCTGTAGGCTCTGGGCACATGGTAGCCTGCCTTTACTACACAGAAGAAGTCTTCACCTGAAATGTCACAGTACACGGTCATCTGGTAGAGCCTGGCTTCCAGAGGATTGAAGTACACAGTGACTTCAACTGATGAGTTGGGCCAGACATCACCTTCCTGAAAAACACAGGAAACAATCGTAAAAAAAAAAAAAAAAAAAAAAAAACCAACATGATGAAGGGGAGGTGCTGCTTTTAAATATTATTACGTTAAAACTCCAGGGAACTGGAAGGAAATATGTTTACAGTAAATAGAAGAAAGCGATATTTTACCCAACAGACACGTTAACTCAGGCTATTTGTTAAGAGGTGGTACAATTTGGAAACAAGCTTTAAAAATAATTTCAGGGAGTTTATGACTATATAATATAGTTATATAAACTTATTATATACCAATGTGCGCCCAGCACTGGGCTTCAGAGACGAAGGATGTGGCCCAGGACTGCACGGAGCTCACGTATAGGACAGATGATAAATATGCATACAAATGTTCTATAACATACATGCTGCATGCTGTGCCTGTATAAATAAGGTCCAGATGGACCACAGAGAAAGAAGGGCCTAACTCACTTGATAGAGGGACCACATTCCTAACTTTTGAGTGACAACATAAGGAAATACTCTTATTCTGGGAAAACACAGCCCACGGCACAACAAAGGCCAGAGCGAGCCCTGGTTCTGAACCAGTGTGACAGTCCTCATTTTAATTCACACCACTCAAACTCATCATGAGGAGATCAAGTTTTGAAATGTTGTAATGCACATACCATACATCAAATGTTTTGTACCAACCATGTAATCTGGGACCACTTCATTAACTTCTTAGGGCTATAAGAGTGGATGCTAATATCACCTGCCTCAGATCGTTTCCTAAAATCAGACAAGGTCATACAGGTCGAAAGCTTTGCCCCGTGCTCAGTACATGGGAAGAGCCCAGTAAATAGCTGTTTAAAGTATAACTGATGTTGTTTTTATGGCCACTTGGAAAGACTACCAGCAAGATGAAAGCATTGGAAAAACGAGGGTAGAAAAGTGAGTGTTTTTTCTAGGGTTTTTGTAAAGAGAGCCAAGTAGGGCATATGTGATAAACACATCCGAAAATCTATGTAGGTGGTGGAGTCTAAAAAGGAACGGAGGGAAGACAACATGATAGATAATTAGGCTCCGTTTCAGACAGTCCCCAACGCACATTCCATTTCCAGCCTGATTAGAAATGAGCACAGTGCTGGAATAAAGAATCAAGCAGCGAACAAAATAGTCTAAGGGGCAGATACCCAACGGGGTGATAGAAAACTAGAGCCAATTTGGGTTTATTTATGAAGGTAGCAGTCTGATCAATGTGCTTCAAGGGCAGCTTCCCGGGAATGCTAAAAGGGCACAGAGCTCACAAACAGCAGCAGCGAGGACTGCGAGTCACGGGGTCCCGGGAGCTCTGGTCTCCCAGATGAGGTCTCTGGATTGAAGGCACCGCGAGGGTGGGCCCTGTTCTATGCCAGGACCTAATCCAGAAGTGGCTCGTGTAAGAATTCCACATAGTTACTCAATCAGCCGTATCCATTCACTTGGCACACTGGGTAGTTATTAGCAGATGTCCAGTCATCTCTGCAGCCTATTTCCGCCATTTTCTCCTCAACTGGCACCACAGAAGTCATACCATTTAGAGCTGAGTTCATGCAGGGAGCAGGAAATCCCTTAGCACTGTCACCGATGTAGGCATTTCACGGTGGCACTTTTCCAAACCTGATAAATGGCAAATACCCCTTTGATTCCTGGGGGGGTCTTAGTGATGTGAACACTCATGAACAGAATGGACAGGGAGCCCAGGCAGAAGAGGTGGTTCATTCATTCACTGGTGTGTCAGTGGGTACTCCACTTCGGAACTCCTGAACGCCCAGGTTTCCTCCTAACCCCTGAGACAAATGCATTGCCTGGGGGGCTGAGACACGACTCTGATGGAGAGTATAGACTGGACGCAGCTAAGCTATTCCTGTGCACGCTGGCTGATCGAAGGGGCCATCCTGGAGGACCCTAGAAATTGCTAGAAAAGTCTCATCAGAATTGTAGGAGATGACCTTCCTTACCTGATGCAGTGGATGTCTGGTAAGCTTTGTGCACGCAGGCCAATTCAAGGGCTTTATGACTTGGGCTGGGCCAGATCACTTTCAAAAACATTATCCCAGCAAGAGAGAGACAGAATCCATGGTCCATGTGCAGACAAGAGGGCTGCGGTCTTAAGCTCTCTCCAGGAGCACTCCTGGAGACCCCATCATGAAAGAAATCTGACTATTAGACTGGGGGGTGGGGAGGGGAAGGGGTCTGGGAAATGAGGCACACAGAATCCCCCGGGGGAGGGAAGTATTGCCAAACAGATGCGATGTGATCCGTGAGTGATGGGCTGCTGCGGAGGCACCCTGGAGGCTGGGAGGCCCTTCTGCTTGGGGAGGGGATGCCAGTGCCGGGGAATCAGAGTCCCCCGGGTTCAGACTGAGCGGGTGGGGCTGTAGGCTCAGTGTTTTCCCATCCTGGGTCGCAGCTGTTTCATCGCGCCTGTGACATTTGCTATAACTTTCCGCTTTACTCAGCCCCGGGGAGATAATTCAAGGACAATCCTGTTCCAACAGCCTCTCCTGGGCTTGTGTTGATGCGCGTTAAGAGGGCTGTGTGTGTCTGTGAAAACACACACAGTGTGGTCATTCTGCTTCCTCTTGCAGAGGGATGCTTTCAATAACAGGTCATTGGAAGGAGTGAAAAACATGTATTTTTCAGTGGGGATTAGAGTACAAACTAAATAACATCTCCTTTTTTTTTACAGCAAAAACTCAATAGAGCATTTTCTGTAGCAAATCAGAGAGAGCAAAACCCCAGAAACGGGCAGTCAGCCTGTGATGGCCCCACTTTGGACCGCTTCATATTACTTCTCCAATACTTCTGAAATTAACTCCCATGTCATTTATGTCTCTGAAAAGAATTTTTTTCTTTCTTTATTGCTCAGTTCTAAAGTTACTTTCTGAAAATGAAAGCATTCAGACGTCTCCCTCCTGGCTCTGACGTCAATATCCTGTCCGTCCAGGCTAAGGAAACAGTCCCGTCACACAGACACCCCCCCGCCCCCAAGCAGGTCTCCCTTCCTTCCACATCTGCCCCCTCTCCCATCACTGTCCATTTTCTGGCTCCAAATCAAGAGAGTGAGGATGCAGGATGTAATCAGTGACTACTACCTTGTTTATTGAAAATGACTGCCAAAATGGCCTTCAGTTATCTTGTGATTATCTTCCTTCTTGGTCTTAATGTTTTGTTCTTCCCTCAGCTTCATAACTGCATTTCACGTATTGAGAAGGCTAAGAGGCTAATTCCAATGTAACCCTGATATTTGGGGTGGGGGGAGGGTGGGACAGGGGGGAGTGAGGAGAGGCTAGCAATCTGAATCTGTGCCAGGAAGCCCAGTGTACGGTCTTGATAACCTATAATTAAGTCACTGCCCCTTTCTCCACAAACTGGTCTTGCAAGACCTGTTACCTAAATGCTCACATTTTACAGAGGCCACAAACCATGACACAGCCCCCTGAGGGGGGTTATCAGCGCTGGCACTAGGCGCAAAGCCCATTAAAGGTCCGGAAGTATAATCCATATTTGGGGGGACAAAGACACCAAAAGGGGATAAATGAGGGACTTCCACCATATTGGTTTGCTCAGAATTTGAGAGGCAACCTCCCCTGAGTCTGCGGGCGTAATAAAGCTGCGTAACTCCATTTCTCTAAGTGTTGCTTGGTTTTCTCCAGTCTTCTATAACAGTATTAAGTGACCTGCTAGAAGGAATCGACTGAATTTTCAGGTCTAACTCGAACTCCCACAATGCAGTTTTTGGCCGAATATTAAATACCTCTGGAAATGGAACCTCATATTTTTCTGGAACAAGGACAAACAAGTGGCGTGATGGACACGGTCCCAAGACTTTCTGAAAGCTGTTTCTGAACAGACTGCCACTGGTTCATGACACGTGATTAGTACAGTCACGAGAAGGGAGGTGGAAGAGGGCATAGAGGGGATAAATGATGATGGGAAAAATAAAATAAAATAATTTTAAGTGTTCCCCTTAAAAATTATACTAGTAATGATTACAGGAGCTCTTTTTAAAATCCCCCTTGAAAATCCTTAAGTAAAAACAATATTTTAAAAATCAACTTCCTTCCTGTTTTCTATTACCCAGATCCTTCCTTCCTTCTTCTTGCCTTCCATCCTTACTTCCTTCCTTTAATGAAGGGTTATTTCTTACATATTTTACAAAATCAAAACCCAAACTGCAAGAACATTTAAGTTATTTAGTTTGTCTGGAAAGTAGTTTACAATATGACTTGATACCTACATTTATCATTTAAATAGTTATTTTAATTCCCAATTTACATATAGAAGAGTGATTCAAATGTCTGCCTACTCAAATGTTATACTTTCTAATCATATCTCTAATCTGACAAGAGACTGAATCATACCTAAATCCAAATCATAATATTTTCAGCCATTAACTGAGAGCTCTTGTTCCCTGCACTGTGTTAGGTGCTGATATTTATTATCTAGTTCAGTCTTTACAACCTTGTAAAGTAGTAGTATCCCCAATTTAGAGATGAGGAAACCAAGGCACAAAGAAGTTAAGTATCTCACCGAAGGCCACACTAAAAGTAAGTGGCAGCACTGAGTTTCTATAATATTCTTTTTTTTTAAACATCTTCATCCCTACTGCAATTATAACAAAAGGTCAGGCCTCACCTTTCTCACATCATTAAAAAAAAAAAAATTCCGGAAAATTTTAAAAACACGACAACTGATCATCAGATTTAGAAGAAGCCAGCATGAACTGGTGCTCCTGTCTGGCGAATATAATAGGACACCCAGCATGCTCATGCACTCAGGTATCTTGGAAGGTGACTCACAGGAGGTCCTTGTGGATGACAGTCAACCCTAGTATTTTGCAGCTCTTGAGAAATGCCTTGGCAGATCTTTACCAAGCCATCTGGCCAGGCCAGGGTTCAGTCGGCTCAGAACAGGGTCAGTGAATAATGACTTCAAGAGCAGCTAAAATGTGTAATAAATTCCATCACGTTACATCAAAATGGATATATTCTTAAATTTGTAAATAAATATTTTCAGCTATCTTGTCATATTTAAGGAAAATTTAAAGAATTTCTTTTGGGAAATAAAAACTCAAAGTCAAATTTCTTAAAGTCAAATTTCTATCAATTAATCAGAAAAAAAAGCACCGATTAGAAGCTGTAATATGTTTCACTACCACAGTTGCTCTTCTAGAGCTTATCAGATGAGAGAAATCATGGCTCTATCATCAGGGCAAATAGAAGTTGTCTCAAAGAGAAATAGGAAAAAAATGGAAGCTTAAACATGGAAGGTAAACTATCCTAATTATCATTGAGATAAAAGATCTAATAGGCACATGACTATACAAGATTTTTCTACTCCATTATATCTTCTTGAACAAGAAACTAAATTTAATAAAGCTCTGATTCTCAAAATAATGACCAGAAAAGTTCCTAAGAGAGGGGTCTAATATTTGTTCACCTGTCAGAGAAATTTTTACAAAAGGTGTGTTTTATCTTGGGTGAAATTCTCTAAACCATACATGGTGAAAATTGCAGTGGGGTTTTATAGAGCTGAAGTAGTTACCTGTGATGTTCATGCCTTTCTCTGGAGAGAACAGATCTGTGTCTCTTCCAACAAGGACGAATGTCGACTCATTTAATGAGCCTTGAGGAACCCAAGACTTCCGTAGGCCTCCCTGCACCTACGCTGGCTCTCCAATACAATAGCGATTGTACCAACACAGTTGGAAAAGGTTTGGCCAAGCACAAAGAACTGAGAGGCCGAACCATAACAAAGGGAGGCTGAAGGATGGGAAACTGTACTGAAGCAAGAGCTGTGACTTGTCAAGGACGCTTTGCTCTCAGCAGATCCCTGTCCTCCTTTCTCCTTTCTGGTGTCCATTTCCAAGGAGTCAGCTCCCACATGTTTGCAATGTGACTCAGCTAATGGTACAGAAGTGGAAGGTCTGCTGCAAAGAGCTACATCTTTCCTCTTTGGTAGCCAGCTGGGCTTCCACCCAACCTGGTTCTGCTGAGCTCACATGCTATGCCTACTTGAGAAAAATAAACTAAATTTGAGCTGTGCTTTCAAAGTCTGAATTGCTGAACCTCGTGTTTTCTGCAGGCTTAAGTGACAACAAAGCGTGGTTTACTATTACTTACATGATGATAAAGAAATTATCAAGTTTCCCTTTTTAAGGCTTATTTAAATTAAACTGAAGCTTTCCAAGGGATACTGAATGACTTCTCCTTTGATGGGAAAGACACTTGCTAATCAAAGCAGAAATGTTTCCCTTGCTCACTGATGTTAGCCAATCAGCTAGGACTGGTTTGGGCAAATACCTTTAAATTCTCAGACCTTTCTTTTTGAGAAAATAGCAAGTGTTCAACATTCAGAAAATTGCTGCATCTCAAAAGTGTGACCTGAGCCAGCGGTCCCAGAGTTCAGGAACAAGGCCAGTACATCTGTGCTGTGATTTCTCAGAGGGCTCCTAGACGCCCATGGAAATCAAAGGCTTAATTCCCTCTCTTGGCCCTGTGATATTCTTCTGCCTCTCAATTCTCAGAATTGTGTTTTTTTGTCTTTGAATTTCTCTCACTCAGGTACCCATGAGACCTAAGCAGAGAAAATAACAAAATGAGGCTGTCAAAATTCTATACAGCCAGAGTCCATCTAGTCAAATAGAATATTACATTTCTGAAAGTAGTCAATTCCACTCGCTTTTCTGGAAGCCACAAAACATGCATAATAGACTCAATTTTACATTTCTTTTCCAAAGGGGGAAAAAAACTATACAGAAAGAGGTGGCTTGAGAAATGATCATCATTCCACAAAAGCCAGTACCTTCCCTAGGTAAGGAATACAAGGAAAATTTTGGCTAATTACACTAATACACCAAGACTTTATCAAAAAGAATTGACATGAGGAACTTGACATGAATAGTAGTATTCCACATGAGTTTTTTTGTTTTGTTTCTTTTTGTGTGGGTTTTAAAATATAAATATATATTATTTCAGAGAAGAAGGAAGGAGAGAGAGATAAAAACATCAATGATGAGAGAGAATCATTGACTGCCTCCTGCACACCCCCTACTGGGGATTGAGCCAGCAATTGTGAATCAAACTATGACCTCCTGATTCATAGGTTGACACTCAACCACTGAGCTATGCTGGCTGGACAATAATTCCATGTTTTAATTATTAAAAAAAACAATGATAGTTACTATTAGAATATCAGTAGATTACTGCCAAGAACCAATTCCAGCATGTAATAATTACAAGAGTTTTACCAAAAGATTGGTGAAGTTTGGGCGGCTCAACAAGGGTGAGCCACATATGTAATTTACCTGTTGGAAATGGCTAAAAGGCACTTCCCCCAAACCTGAATAGAATTGTTAACTGCCAGACAGCTCAAGGCATTTTATTGCCTCCTGTAGGCTATTCTCCAAACTGACAGTGTTTCTGTATATCATTTGATACCTTACCCTTTGAAGTGTATATTTCCACCTTGCAGTTGGGACAAATTTTGTTTAATAAATGCACGGGCTCCTAAGACAAGGAGAGTCTTCTAGCTCCTTCAGCTCAAGTTCCTCTGACCCCCAGTGCCTATCAAAAATATCTTTCGTCCTTGGACTCCTTCTTTAATCATCTATGCGCAGCCCCTTTCTCCAGAATGCTGAACCCTTTGTAAGGCTGGGAAAAGAATCCTCACGTTATGGTGCCCCAACGAGGGACACCAACAGATTACCAAGTAAAACTAAAAAAAAAAAAAAAAATTACTTCTAGACCTCTGTTCTATATCTGCCCAGGACTGCCTTGTGGTCACTCTGAGGCCTTGTCTGCTCCTTCCTCCACTAGGTCCATCTCTGGAGTCTCTCAAACACACACTCCCCCACCTCTGCACTTTGTAACCACATCAGTAGCCCAACACATCCCAGCCTTAACTCCTCAAGGTTTGAATGACAGACCCTACAGCAACATTAGGTACTGAGCATGATGAGAAAGTGAGCTAAGACAATGGGACTAACCAGGGCCACCCGGTGAGCAGGTCACAGAACAGTGGAAGAACTTTCTGTTCTAGAGTTTGGGCCAGTTGTTCTTATAGCATTGAGCCAAACAACTTCTTCACATGATTATATTGAGAAAATTTGATTAAATTCAAAACCATCACCACCTCCGGGCATTTTAGAGACAGTGACTGATTTCTTGATCTTGAATACTTGTTTTAAATTGAAAGAACCTCTAAAATAGAAACAATGTTCCCATAAAATACACAATATGAGGAGAACACAATAAGGGCTAAACTAACCTTGATTTTAGCTGACTCATTTGAAAAACCAAGATATATAGACATAGGTCTGAAAAAATAAACATATCATTTATTTTTCAGACACTAAGGTAACTGTTTTGGATTTTTTTTTTCCTTTTTAAATTTACCTCATTTGAGGCCAATTTCCATCTTAGGTGGACACAGAGGCTGAAGCGGCCATCTGAAAGCAAGGTGGTAACTGAGCCCCTAAGCATGGGTGGGGAACGTCTGGCCCGAGGGCCATATAAGGCCCAAGAAATCATTTGGTCTGGCCCTGCCAAAGCATTAGGGTGGAGTTGATTAAGTGTTCGGCCAAATATAGCAGGCTAATTTTTGAGTTGGTGATTTTGTATGGCCCTTGAATAATGTTATAAATATCCAAATGACCTTTGGTAGAAAAAAAGGTTCTCCATCCCTGCCCTACACCAACCTTTTATTTTATTTTTAGTTTTTGAACAGGATATCCATTAGAGATGGATTTCTAGATCAGTATGCGACTGCATGATTTTAATCTTCTCTGCTTCTGTGAATTCAACTCATATCAAGAAGCTAATTAGAAGGAATCACACTCTAATAAAAAAAGAACACTAATTGCTGATACACAGCTCAACTGTCAGAAATTAAATAGTGGCTTTGGTATAACTGATCTGATATGTGAACAAGATTCAGAGGCCTTCAGTAGAAAGTGAGGATGGACCAACCATAATTGGGTAGAAAGATATAAGACGGCTAATGAGCCCTCCACTGGCTGCCCGCCTCCTAGCGGGCCTTCTCTGTGAATTCACAGACTCTCCCCCCTGTGCAGGGTCTTCAAAGGTCAGCACCCGAGGGCTCTCTTGGGTCCTCTGCAATGTTCTTTTCTCAAACTGTTCTTAGAATTTCCATCCACTTTTCATACCCTCCAGGAAGACCTGTATAAGATTCTCACATATCTTACCTCCACTCCTGATTGCTCTCCCACAAACTTAGGACTGCATTTCCAAAACTTTTTGAACATCTATTGTCATCTCAAATTCAACGTATTCAGAGCCAAACTCCTCATCTTCAACTGGTTTCCCTCCCTGACTCCCTCCATCCCTCCCTCCATTAATTGGCCCTGAGGTAAGCCTTGGAGCCCAGATGAGGACAAACCACTTCTGACCTTAAGGAGCTCAGAGTCTGTACTCAAATTGGATCCAAGTATCCTACCTACCCTAAAAACAAACAAACACACAAAAAAACTTATTTTGTACACAAAGCAACCAAATCCAAGAGAGATGAAATGGCTTGTTTAAGATCAAGTTGGCTATTGGCAAAGCTTGAAGTTAGACCAGGGACAAAGGAGAGAGAAACAGAAACATCAATAATGAGAGGGAATCATTGATCGGCTGCCTCCACACCCCACACAGGGGATCGAGCCCATAACCGGGGTATGTGCCCTGACCAGGAATCAAACCGTGACCTCCAAGTTCATAGGTCAAGACTCAACCATGCCGGCCAGACCCAATCTAATTTCTTATGTCCTCTATGGCTGCGTGCTCCAGAAAAACTGGTCATTGTGTTGTTATATAATATGCCATGAAACAAATAGCCTCCTTTTTCTTTGTTTTCACAATTTCTCCGGCTAGAAACATTCTCCCTCGGCCTCTCCACTTAATTAAATCTTACCCTTCCTCCAACATACAGCTCATATCTCACCTCCTCTATAAATTCTTTCCTAACTCTCTCATCCCAAACTCCAAGAGCATTTATTTACTGTACCAGAAAGCCCAAATCTCAACGGTGGAAAATACCCATAGTTCACATTTGGGTCAAGTAGCTAATAAAATGGCAGCATTTTCCCATCAAATACCTTCAAAAGTAATTTACAAGGTAAGATTATAGTATACTCACAAGAACTGTATCTCTATAAATCTGTCAGGATCTTTAAGAAGGTGGCGGGAGGAGATTTAAAATCAATAAATAATTCACCAACATTGAGATCTGCTGTTTTGACCAGAATAATTTTATGAAGACACTGCCAAAGTTTCATGCCTTCATTTTATTTTGCAAAAAATTTTCACGAACCTGCTTATGAGTACTATTTTCATGAGAAGAAAACCTACATAGTGTAAAGATAAAATCACTATAGATGCTATAAACACCGCGATACTTTATCTCCACTTCCTGTTTCTGGTGATTTTCCCCCACACAATACAAGTAAAATAGTCTCCTTTAAAAGATATCATTTCTATGTATCGCTGTTTAAAAAATGTTGTTTTTTTTTCCAGTCCTGGTGAAAAGATGCCTTGTGATAACACCCAATTCAGTTCTTATCCAACATTCAAAACCAGTTATTAAATGCCTTACTTTAATATACACTTGAAGGAAGTGACTAAAGAGGAAAGTGAAGCTCTATCATGAAGCTTTGGGTAATGGAAGTAAGCATGAGGAGAGGAAAAACCAAGATAATCCTAGTCTTTCTACTTCTGGATTGGAAACATCCAAGACTCACCTGTGTGCCTCCCACACCTCACTGACCACCAATGTTTGCTGTCCCCGAGTCCCACTCCCAGAAGGATATGAGCATCGGGACAGTACTCACCAGCCTGGATCTCCAGCACCAGCTGGGGAGACCCCTGGGCTGTCCACACACTGGGCCATACTGCTTGTTCCTGCTGCCTCCATCCCGCTCAGTCATTTGCTGCTTGGACTTGTAACGCCTTCCTGATCTTTTCAACATCGTTGGGCTTGACCTACTTTAATAGGTGTCTGCTCTATCCCTCTAAGACTGTCTGTGCAACCTGATTTAACCTCTTGCTGGTTTAATCCATCATGTCTGACTATCAATTGAGCAGTGGACAGTCTTCTGACATGAAGGAAGATTCAGCTCCAACCCATGTCTCCAGCCTATTTTCCTACGGGATCCCTTTACGTCAAACAGCCTGACCCTCACACAGATCTCTGAATGAGCTGTGCCATGCACACCCCCAATTTTGTTTCCCAAAAGTCCCCATTCGGCAAGATGGACCCAGTTGGAGGCTCTGCTCTCGCGAAGCCTTCTCTAGCTTCTCAGTCTGATAATCAGCCTCGCCCCTGAACCAGTGTGCTGCCTGCCCGCATTGGGGACTCCGGCAGCAGGTCTCACAAAACAGCGGTCCCAAAGAAGGCTTCCTCAATGTCTGGTACACACACAGGGTGCCTGGTATAGAACATGCAGCCAATAATATTTATTGAGTGGATTAAGGACAGAGTAGTTTTCAGCCAAGCAATTCTGCCCACCAGGGGGACATGTGGCAAAATCCAGAGATAGTTTTGGTTGTCACGACTAGCGTCTGGTGGGTCAAGATCAGGGTTGCTATGAAATATCCTACAATGTACAGGACAAAGATTATCCAGCCCCAAATGTCAATCTTGCAGAGGTTGAGAAACCCTACAAGACTACAGTCAGGCTAATCAGAGATCAATTTCTAACCACTGAGACTAACTGCTTGGCCTTGAGTAAATTATCACATTTCTCTTTATCTCAATTTCTCCATCTGTTAAAATGGGGGATTAACTATAAATGAATATATATATGAAATAAATTAGATAGTGCATACAAAGTTCTTAATAGTGCCCAAGCTGGGTTGCTCAGTAATTAGAGTGTCAACCTACGGACTAAAGGATCCCAGGTTCAATTCAGTCAAGGGCACATGCCTAGATTGTAGGCTTGATCCCCAGTAGGAGGCGTGCAGGAGGTAACTGATCAACGATTCTCATCACTGATATTTCTATCTCTCCCTCTCCCTTCCTTGCTTAAATCAATAAAAATATTTTAAAAGAGTTTAATAGTGATTGGTGCACAGAAAGTGTGACCTATAAACATAGCCTATAAGCATTCTTACCATTAACCTTCATTTACTGTCTCATAATGATGACGAAGCTCTTCAGATGGAGTCTTTATGCTCTCAGAACAATCCCAGAGTGAGTGGTTTGTTTTTTTTTTTTTACCAAAATAAGACCCGCACCCCCCTATATGTTCAGACTGTATATTTGTGCTCACCAGAGGCTCAATAGTGAAAATGTTATTCAAGAAAAGTATGCTGTCCGCCTGAACCAGCCTTCTCTGATTCGCAAAGGTGCGGGAGAGAATGGAAATCCGTTCTCGGAGTAAAGGATCACTAACAAACTCTTCCAGAAACTCATCAGTCTCATCCTTTTCCTCTTTGATCAGATCCTCGCAGACCCTGAAGGAAAACAGAAAAATGTGAGATTTGTTCTGGTACTCCCAGGAAGACCATTGTAAAGAGCTCCCCCCTCCAGTCCATCCTCCTGGGGGTGGTCTCACCCATCACCATGGGGCGGTCTCTCCGTGCCCTGTGTGTGTAAGGTGCTGTCTGAGTGATCTTATATTTTAACTTCTCAAGAGCCTCAGTTTCCTCTTTTGTCACTTCCTTCAAGAAGTCCTCCTGGGCTTCCTGTCCTCCCCTTGCTTTCTCCTGAGCCCTCATGCATATCTGGGCAAATATTTTATTTTAGGTAATAGTGTTTTCCTAAATTGCTGTTTAAACACTTAATGTCTACTCCACCTCTCCCACTTCAAGGACAATTTTGTTTCTGCTAAACTCGCTTAGCTTTCATTCTTTTTTAGCTGGAGAACAAAATTGAGAGCCAGCGAGCACTGGTTTGGATGCTGATTCTACTCTCTATTTACTAGCTCTGTGACTTGGGGAGTCACCAAATTCCTCTATGCCTTAGGGCCTCTACCTGTGAAACAGGAGCTCCCTCATCCTAAAGATGTGCTGAGGGTTAAATGTGATCAAGGACCTGGAGTAGTTCCAGGGGCAAAGTAGATACTCAATAAATACCAGCTTTCTTCCTCTGAAACCACAGGCAATGGCCAAGCTGTTAAGTGTATGAAAGGCTTAAACTACATCTAAAGAAATCTTTTCTCCCTCTTTCTAGTTATTTTTTAAAAATAATTCTTTATTGTTGAAAGCATTTCTTATGTCCCTATTTTCCGCCCATTGGCCCTCTCCAAACCCTCCCCCTTCTAGCTCTTCATGGCCCTTGTAAAAGTCAGAAAAGCAGCCCTCTACTCTGCCCTCATCACACATTACTCCTGGTAGCCATTGCATCACCTGAAATTTTTTTTAAATATATTTTTTTTATTGATTTCAGAGAGACAGGGAGAGGAATAGAGAGAAACACTGATGATGAAAGAGAATCATTGATCGGTTGCCTCCCGCACATACCCTTCTGGGGATTAAGCCCGAAGTCTAGACATGTGTGCCCTTGGCCAGAATTGAACCCGGGACTATTTGGTCCATAAGCGGATGCTCTATCCACTGAGCCAAAAAGGCTAGAGCTCACCTAAATTTTTGGAGACTGAATTTTATTTCCTCCCAGGGCAGTGGTTGGCAAATTCATTAGTCAACAGAGCCAAACATCAACAGTACCCATTGAAACAGTACGATTTTTTTTTGAGAGCCGAAAACCGACTTCTGCGCATGGGCCACGAAGTTTCAATCGCACTGTACGTGCACACCCACACGGGGTACTTTGTGGAAGAGCCACACTCAAGGGGCCAAAGAGCCGCAGGTGGCTCCTGAACCCCAGTTTGCCAACCACCGCTCTGGCCACAGAGCATAAAGATGTCAAAGAAATGCCTTCAGTGTGTTCTGATTCCGTTCTGTGCTTTCTTTTTGTTGTGTCTGGGAAGCAGTGTCCTAGGTAGCGAGCAGTCCTTCTGTACTGCTGGGCAGAGCCGTGCAAATTAGAGAGAGCTCAGTCCACAGAAAGGAAACCGCCAATCCCGGGGAGGGGAAGCTAGAACGCCTACCTCTAGAAATCAATCCTAAAGGAATAGCACAGATGTAAGTAAAAAAACGACAGCTACAAACATGATCATCAAAACGCTGGCAACCATACCGAAAAATGTGGGTGGGTTTTACGTAAGAGATTGAAGGGTTGGTTAAACAAAAAACGGGAATCATAAAAATTACATTTATTTAGAGGTTTAATGGGAGTGGTGTGTGGGGATAAAATGCCTCGTATGGACTAAGGACGGATGATAACGCTCCATGAACTGAAGAGTATGATTAGCTCAACCCTTGAACTAGAAATAAAAGGAAACAGAACATAAATTGCCAAGCACGGCTCTTCTCCCCTGCTGCTGGGACTCTTAAATCAGTAACAGCTGCATAATGCAAAGGGGGTGGGTGGAGGCTGGTCGCAGATGTCTCATCTTTGCCCTGTGATGCAGAAATGGAGCTGCGGCTGAGCTACTGAAAGGCAACACCACCTTGAGCTGGGATGAGTCCATCAAGGGCTTCTAGATACCCTAGGCTCCTGTGAGGCCATTTTTCCTCCTGATCTCCATGGTCTCCTGTCTCAGGTGGTTCTGTACTATAGATGAGGACACCTCTTATCAGAGAGCTTAACAACCCACTAGCCTTTTCTCTCAGTTAAATCGTGGATTTAACCTTATTTTCCAAATGGCCTGGCAGCCACCAACAACCCATCACCTTCAGGCCTCAAACAGAGTTCAGCCATGGATTACAGTCAACGGGGAAGATTTGCGTCTCGGGTATAATTAGCATTGAACCGGTAATGCTTCCTCATCTTCAGGTGCTAGATACCCTGCTTCTTTGCAGCACCCCGAAGAGATGGGAACTAGAAGCCATGGCCTTCACCGCTGGGAGAAATACTCCCATGCCCACACCTGGGTTACAGCCATCCGCCTTCAAATGGACCACGTGACCCTGGCCACTGAGCACTCTGGGATGACTGTTATGAGCTGAGGACTAGAGGTCCTCTCCCTGTTTATCAAATACCACTCAAGATTAAATGTCTTACTACCTGGGTGGCAGGCCCAAAGCCCAATTAAAACTGTTCTATCTAGAGAAACGTGTGTTTTCCTGTTTCTGAATGTTGTGGAATAAATCCATGCTGACTACTTCTGGGAGTCCACCGAAGACTGCGGGAGCTCCTGCACAGAGTAAATCCAGAATTTGAGCCAGCTGCTCTTGAGACACTGGGCATGACCTTCTTGGAGAAGTGGGGAACCGAAATCCTCAAAAGCCCATGCCGAGTCTGATGAGAATGAATGTGAAAGAATCTTATGGGAATGTTTTATAATTCCTCAGGACAAAGGGAAGGAAGGAAGGTAGGATGGATGCTGCCTCCACCATTTCTGAAGAGATTAATTTCTCTACAAGTCCCAGAAAAACATCAAAAAGAAGAAGACCCAAAGGGCAATTTTTAAGCCCTCTGTGTCTCCTTCTGAAGGTTTAAATAAAAGTGTGTGTGTGGAGGGGGGGAAGGTTGGGGCGGGACTTAAAGTCCAGAATTTCTTCCTAGGAGTGACCTCTTTGTTGTTAGAATCTGGAGCCTGGGGTTAGCTCACAGTCCCAAATCTGGACACGTGTCATAAGGTTGGTACCAACATGCTGAAGTATGTGGAGAGGAAGGAAGTCATCGCTCCTAAAATGAAAATGACAACTTCCAGAAAATGATAATTCCCAGAAAGGAACTTCCTTCCTTGAGGAGGGCTGAAATCCCTCCACCAGGAAATCAACAAGATGTAGTGGCCAAGAAACCACAATGGCTGGAGAGTGGGGTCTTGAGGGTACCGGCTAAAGCAATTAGCAATCTCAATGTGACCACTGAGCAACGTCCAGCTCCTATAAGACGAATGCCTTAGGACAAGGTGTAAGCCATGTTATAGTTGGAAAGCAGAGGGCAGACTCCCAAGTCTCACTTAAAAATCTACACTGATGTTTTAAATCATAGGTCCTTGGAATGCTGAAAAGGGAAACTTCTGTCTCTCAAAGTATGCATGAGACCATTTAGAATAGGTCCTCTCTGTCCCCAAGTTCAGGACCAAAGTCGACCTTCCTCTCTACATTTTTAACTACAGAGGCTGCTGAAGGAAGAAAATGGGTAGATTGCTCATCACCAGGAGCAGAAGAGTCAAACATGAAGAGAATTATTCTGGGGATACCTACACCGGCCTTGGAGAGCTCAAGAGAAGATTTATACCATTAGCTAAAGACCTGACTGCTACTTCTCAGGGATGAGCGAACCTCTGACCACAAGCAAGCTACCAGAGAGCATTCTGCTTTATCTTACACTGCTGTGTGGCTTGAGATACAACTTGAGGATTTGTGACTTAGAGGAGAAGAGGGTCCATGCTCACAGCAAGAGCACTGCCACCCACAGAGGGGCAGCTATCCAGAGATGGGAACTAAATGTTCAGTAAACAACAAACCTCTCTGTAATTGACTTTTTTTTTTTTTTTTTTTTTTTTTTGCTAGAGGATGGGCATCTCATAGCTAGTTATGTCCAGGATAAGAATCCATGACTAATAATATAAGTTGTGGCATGGTTGAAGATGCATTAAAGGAACAAGAGAGGGATGAGAGAGGAGAGACAATCTAGTCAAATAAGATATTAGGTATAAATGGCCTATTTCCCCTTCAAATCAATTTCCCTTCATGTTCCAGGCATCTGGCTCTAGGAGAGGGGGGAAGAGGGTAAGGAACGGGATATTCAATAAACTCTTCACATAAATCAACCAACCAGTTTGGAGAAACAATGAGTTATGTTGCTGTGTCCAGTGAAAATGGAAGTATTCTTATTTAGCCATCTGGTGCCACTTTTCAAGTTCATTGTTTAAGGGAACAATGTTTATGATCCTAGATAATAAAACTAGGTTTCTAATCATGGTTATGAAAATGTTATCCCATATTATGCCCTTGCTACAAAAAAACTATTAGATGAACTAATGAAAGAGCAAGAGAGATAGTGAAAGAAAGATAACCTAAGAGAAAAGGAATAAGACTCAAGGATAACATTAAAGAAATAAGGGTGTGAGTGTCAGGGAAGGTGGAATGGGGAAGGGGCGGGGAGAGAAATATCCACCTACACGTGGTTGAAATTATATACTCTATGTCAGAGTATATCTTGCTATATACTCTGAAAGCAATTGGTTTGAATTCTTCTTGAGTTTTCCTGTTGGCATTAACATCCTTAAATATTTTTTGGACGTACGTGTGGCATCAACTATATCCTAGACATATAGTCAAACACATAGGCATGGTGGAACTGAAAGCTGGCTTCCCCTCTGATAGTGTATATTCATTTTCCTCAAGAGATTATTATGCCTACAGGACAAGCAGGTTATGTAAACACTACATTGACTACTACTCCTTTGCTTGTACCTGCTCTCGCATCTTGTCTTTAAACCTGGTTGGCCCGTTCTGGTTGATGGTACACACTTCAGCTGGGGAATCGGGACCAAGGAGGCAGTGGATGACCAGCTTCCTCTTGCCTTTTTCAACTCCTGGTGTTTCTATACCATGAGGCCAATGAAAGTTTTTGGGCAGGAAAGGCTTTTCTCTTCTCACTTTTTAAAGATGACACAGTGGCAATCCAGTGATTAAAGCTCCCTGCCTGAATAATGAAGCTTCTGGTTCCTCTGTGTCCTGTCATTGTCACAGCTCCTTCTGATTCAATTAGGGGCAGCACAGTGGGGGATTTCTGCCCTGTTTCCATGGATCTAAGACTTTTATTTTTATCACATACTAACTTGGTTTTAAACAAAGCTTTGAAGCTTCCCAGGGCTAATCTTTAATGAAATTGGAGAGGCAAATAAAAAAAGGCTGAATAAATCCAAATGAAAGCAGCAAAGGTGCTAATTTGGGGAGGATGAAAGGAGTTTAAAAGAGGCAGGGGTGGATACAGTAAAGAGAAATATTCAAAATTTAATATTGAAGAGATTAGTTAAAATACTTTCTCTACTGCCTAAAGTATCCCTTGAAAGAGCAGAAATTAAAGATAACAACAAGAAATCATTAAATTACTAGTATATGGTTATCAGAGATTCAGTAATGCTACTAAAACTGGGAATATAAAAGCTGTTATATCTAAGCCCTTCTTTTTACTCATTCGTTCTATTTTCTGGAAATATCTTTTCACTAAAAAAAAATAATTCCACATTGATCCCAAACCAAAAGAGAATATTTTCAGAAACCCTATGACTCTTGATCAATCTGATTAGGGCTATGAAATGAAATGCAGATGTATAGATTAGTTTTGAGGAATTTTGAAGAATTTTATATTTGGTCTTCAAAATCCAGTAGTTTGACTACTGATAAATTATAACTAGGGTAAGATTAACTGATAATTGACAACATTGTGTTCCACATAGTGCAATTCAAGTTCTTTCAATGAAAAAATGAGCATTGTACACTACAACCAAGCTATAAAAATTTGACATTGTTGAGTTGGTTAAAAAGTTACCACGAAAGTCACTGATTTTTCATAATTAACTGAGCTTAGTGTTTCCCCAGATTACAGCACCTAGGTGATTTTTCTTACAAACCTATATTTTTCTTTATCTTCCTCTTCCTGGGTAGCAAAGACCTTCCACTGGAAATGGGCAATGATGTTACTGCGGTTGTAAATAGTTATTGTTCTCTGATTGGCCAGAGATAAGTAGGTTTTCTCAATAATCAAAGAATTCTTGTCCAGCCTTATATTCATGTCTATGGCAGCTCCATACAGAGATACAAACATTTTTTCACCTAGAAATTAACAAAGTAAACATACTTTGAGATTTGTTCTAGAATGATATTACTAGACTATTTATTCCCTCCCCCCTTACCCTAAAAGTGAAGTTAGGGAAGATTACACAAGCATCACACATTTCATTCTTTTCCCCTATCAATCCAGAGGTCAGATATGATTAGTAAACTTCAATTATGTTGGGTGCAATTATAAAGAATCAAATCTTGCTTAATATGAGTTGTTGTGGTAGTTGCTACAGGACTTCTTCTTTGTGACAGTTTCTAAATCCTAAAGCCCAACCATGAGGTCAACTGAGTTCTAGAATTATAACCATTTGCCTCATCTCCATTTCAAACATGAGCTGGATTTCTGATTCTTAAAGTAACTGTACCAAGTATATCTGGGAAGAGATGCTCAGCATGAGAGGATCTAAGTCCAAATCAAAGGGAATCGGGAAGGAAATTCAATAACTTCATTAATAGATAACAGACTATTTAAGAGAAGCCACATCCCTAGATAACAGCAATTAAACTAAAACAAAAATGAAACACATATACACACACTGCAAAAACAGAAAGACAAAAGCTATGTTTATTATTTAAAATTCTTTTAATGTTAAGAACACCTTCATTCAACATAGTAATTTATTTCAGACTTCATTTAAGATGCACAATTGCCTTAATTCTAGGTGTATACATGAGGGCCCCTTTTCCAAGAAGACACAACCCTACACACTATACTCTATCTGCCCTCTGTAATGTCACGGGAAATAGAAAAGAAAATGCTTAGATACTATGAATGTTCTGTTGCTCTATACTGCTAAAGCTTTGATCAGCATCCAGAAGGCATAATCATTTGCACTTCATTTTTTAGCAAACATTTTTGTTCCATTCACATTTGTATGAACCAAGCAGCTAGTTAGTAAACTGACAATATACATTTTAAATGTATCAGGTATATTTCCTGATAAAGTAACTTAAATATCTGAACAAAATACAAATAAACATCTTCTTAAAGGCACTTCAGATTTATTGTGATGGAAAGGAGGAACTACTGGGCCAAAATAAATAAATAAATAATATAAATAAATAAATAAATAAATAAATAAAAAACAGGATCCAGAGAAATAAATGAGCACGAAAAAAAATTTTTGACATGAAGACATGCTACTCTTGACAATTTTGAGCTACCATTCTTGTGAGGGCAGGAAAGATAGAAATCAAAGCCTAAAAATGGGGAAACTTAAGATGAAAAAGAAAAAAAGATCCTCCCAAATAATCTGATCCCCAATCCTCAAAGAACTGTACATTCAAGATGAGGGTAGCCCTAGTTCAGAGATAAACATTATACTGGAATTGTCTATGTTTTTCAGATAACTGTAAGCATTACATTTGGTGATCATGGGATAGCTTTGCTCTCTAAAACAAAACATAACTAAACCAACTTGTCTCTTTTTGGAGAAAGGTACTTGCACCCAAAGTTTCAAAATTTTCAACATTATAAAACAATAAAACAAAAACATAGCCAAACATAATGAGACATGTTTAAAAAAATAACAAACAAACAAAAAACTCCATAAGTTAGAACCTGAAGATACAAGCCAAACAGAAACAGATCCACAAAGAATCAGATAGTAGAATCATAAATTATAGACTATAAATCAACTATGCTTAGTAATTTAAAGGAAAAAAAGGATGAGCTTAACTATATGTAAGGGAATAGGAAATTTTTAAAATCTAAAGAATTTGAAAAAGAGCCACATTCTTGGTTCTCATAGAAATAGAATAAAATAACCAAAAAATGTAAAAACCCTAAGAATATACCTGAGAATTTTTTTTATTTTATTTAAAAATTAGTGAAATAAAAGATGGTTCAGAAAATACAAAAGGCAATATGAAGAAATGAAACTATACAGAAAATACACAATGAATGGGTAAAATCCTAGGCAGATGAAGGGAGATGGTATAAAGTGTTTAACTGTAAACTCGGGAGAGGAAAAAGATAACAAAGCAAAGAAAATATTTTAAGAAATGATGGTTAAGAGTTTTCTAGGATTGATTAAAGACATCAGTTCACAATTCAAAAAGCCCAATGAATGACAAGTAGAATAAATTAAAAGAAATCCATACATAAGTAAATTGCAGTGAAACTAAAAAAAAACCAAAGACAAAGAATAAATCCTAAAAGTAGGCAGAGGGAAAAAGATGTTACCTTCAAAGGACCCATGGCTAGAATTACAGCTAACTTTTCAATGGAAACTAAAAAAAAATGAAATGGTTTTTTCAATATGATAAGAAGAAACAATGCCAACAAAAAGTGTTATAATTTTCAACATTTTTTTGTGTCTAAAAATGTCTGTTTTGTCTTCACTTTTTAAGGATATTTTCAATGTATAAAGAATTCTAAGTTATTTTTTTTCTCTTCCAGGTCTTGAGTAATGCCATTTTACTGTATTCCGGCTTCCATAATTTCAGATGTAAATTTTGCCATCAATAATTATTATTAGTGTGCCTTTTAAGATAGGTGTTATTTTTTCTCTAACTATTTTCATATTCTTTTTGCTTCACTGTTCAGCAGTATGTATACCACCAAGAGTTTCCTGAGCGTTGTGAACCTTGGATTAATGTCATTCATCATTTTTGGAAAATTCACAGCCACAATCTCTTAAAATATTTTTTACTCCATCCTTTTCTGAATTTCTAAGTCTCTAATCACATATAGGGTGACCTTTTGACTGTGTCTCATATCTACAGAGCCTTTACTTTCTGTTCTTTATCCCCTCATTCTTCTTTGCTTCTCTCTGTAATTCAGTATGGATAGTTTATATTTACCTGTATTCAGGCTTACTAATGCTGTCTTCTGTCGTATCAATTCTATTATTAAACTAACACAATTAATTCTTCATTTCCAACATTAAATTTTCAGTACAACATTGTTCTTATAACCTGACAAAGATAAAATAATTGGGCCAATATATAAACTGATATATTCTGAATATCAATGTAAATCCTAAATTTAAAAAATTAGTAACTATAATTCATCAGTACATTATCAGAATGATATTGTGCAAACAAGTAGAATATGTTTCAGCAATGCAAAGATGGCTCACTATTAAAATATCTATTAATATGCAATAGATCTAGAGAGAAAAAATATGTAATCTTCACTGATACTGAAGAAGAATCTAGTAAAATTCAAAACACATTTTTATTTAAAAAACTCAATAAAATAAGAACTGATAGAATTAAAATATATTATAAAGTCTCAGTAACTAAAACAGCATGAAGAGACAGACCAATGGGTGGAAAAGAATAAAGTCAAAACAGAGCCAAATACTTTTGGAAGGTATTATATTATAAAGACAGTATCTCAAATCATTGGTTTAATGATGAATTTTGTTTTTAAAAAAGTGCTATTGGGACAACTTAGCAACCATATGGAAAACACATCAGAATAAAAGCCAAATGAATCAAGTATTTCAGTGTTTAGTATGAAACCATAAAAGGACAGGAAACTTTTTAATAACTTAGAGGGAAAGTTTTCTAACTTTGACTCAAAATCCACATCCCTCTAAAAAAAAAAAAAGACTAGAAAAATAACTACATAGAAATGACAAAAGAAATTCTGCATGGAACAAATGCTCATAAGCAAAAGCAAAAGAGGAACTGGGTGAAATGTTTGTAACTGTTTCTGAGACAAAGGTATTAAACCACTAAATATATAAATATCTCTGAGAAATCAACTAAACAATCCAACTGAAGAATGGAATTGTGTAAAAGGAAATACGAAGGTCCCCTTTATGTATTAAGATGCACAACTTCACTCATAATAAAAAAAAATACAAAATAGATGTATACCTATACCATTTCCCCCATCAGATTGGCAAAAAAAAAATTTTAATTGAGAACATAATTTGTTGTGAGGGCTAAGGGGAGACAGCACTCTCACACATTGTTGAAGGGGGAAATGCACAATGGTTTCATTCTTCATGGATTGACACAGATCTAAATATCTATCAAAATTATAAAACTATTAATTTTCTGGCCCACTTTTAGGAATTTATCTTATGGACGACTCAGAACAAGATCAATGGTATTATTCTTAGTAGCAATAGAGTGAAAATAGCCCAATTATACCCACCAGCAGAAGGCCAGTTAAATATCTGTGCTACATCTGAAAGTGGAATACTGTGCAGGTATGGAAAAGTACACAATGCTATGGAAAGATCTCCGGGACATATTATTAAGTAGAAAAAAACAAGGTTCAGAACAATTTATACAGTATGTTGTTTTGGATAAGTGGGGAATACAATTATGCATTCATGTTTGCATCTATTTGGAAAAAAAACACTGGAAAGATGTGCAAGAAACCAATAAAATAAGAGCAATGTGGGGTGAATGAGATAGGGTGGAAGTAACACCTTTCAACATCCACTTTTAAATATATTGCTTTAATTTCTGAATATATGAGTGCATTCCTTGTCCAATATTTTAATGTAAAAATGGATTTATAGGGCTTCAGGAAACTTTTAAAGCTTCTAGATAGCACTAGTAATGAGAGAAATATAAAATACCATTTCATAACCATCCGAAAGAAATGCATATAGCAAAATGTTGAGATACGTTAAACATGATGGTTGTTGATTAGATCATGTCTGTGCTTTTGTGGTTATTTGAAATAAAGGGGAAGGGGAAAATGGGCTTACAGTTATTCGTACGGAAGCATATACAATACAAGAATAAGTAGTACTACAAGAATAAACTCTCTGTTTCACATACTCAAAACTGTAAGCCTACTTTTGCCCACCCCGTATTTCATTGGTTAAAAGTCCTGGGGAGGGCTCAGGAGGGAGGCAGGAGGAGTCAAATGGGGGAGAAAAGGAGAACATCTGTAATACTTTCAACAACAAAGATAAATATATGTGTGTTTTTTTAATCAAAGAAAATATTCAAGGGTTTACTTATTTCACACAGATCTAGCGGGTCAGAGAGATCAATGTCCATCCATTTCAGTTGCTCACTGCACAACAGTCCCTTCATAGAAATACAGCAAGAGCAACTACATTCTTTTCAAGAATGATTGATCTAATAATCATTTTCTTCACCACCATCATCCAAAAATCATCAGATCCACAAGATGAAGGGAAACTGTGCCTCTTGTCTTATCCCCGTGGGTGTTGCAATACTTCTTTGTTATACCCGCTTTCCTGAAGACAGCCTTAAGAGGGGTCCCGAGCCCCCAGCTTCTTAGAAGAATGATGGGATGGAGGTGTGAGGCCTACAGGAACGGGTAAGGCGGCTGTGCCCCCGTGCTCCTGTGTCCTTGAGTGCCTGTTCCCACAGTGTTTCTTTTTGAGTTTCTGGGGCTGAACAGTGCAATTACTGTAGATGAGAGTAGCCACCATCATTTATTCGGTCCTTGCAAAGATCTATTTTGTGCACGGTCTCATTACCTCTTGCCAGTTTTGCCACTATCCATCTAGTGAGAACAAATACGCACAAAACTAATTTTACCAAAAAAGGTGAAGCCAGCTGTATACACAATACATTTCATACTGTGGTTTCAGTACTTTCAGACAGGAGAGGGCAGTTTAAAAAAATATATGAGTGGAGCCCTAGATTCTTCTCTAGGGCAGCGATTTTCAACCTTTTTCATCTCCTAATATAATAATAAACTAATTACTAAGATTCTGTGGCATACCAAAAAATATATATTTTTTGCAGATCTAACAACAACAAAATAGATGGAATTTTGATTCATTCACACCAAATGGTTATTGTGTTGGCTGCTGTCATTTTTTAAAATTTGACAATCTAAGGGAAAAGAGGTCAGTGCCCATGACTGAATAGTCAGGTATTGCAGGTTTTAACAATTCTTGTGGGACGTCAGTGTTGAAAATCGCTTCCCTAGAAAACTAACAAGTTGGTGGATGGAGTGTTTCTCATCTCTTGGTCACAGCAGGGTCAAATTCACCAAATCAAGTGAATTGCTGAATCAAACTTCTTTGGAAGTGCTTTGAAGGGCTTAAGAAACAAATTAGGGAACATTGACTGAGCTCACCCAGCACGCCAGCGGCAATGCCAAAATCAGGATTTCCAATCTGCATGGAAGGCAGTGTGGGATTATAGAATGGGCGATGGTCTCAGATGGTGTCAGAGGCCTGGGTTCAAGTCCCAGCTTTACTTATATATACTATCACTGAATGTCTCTGGGCCTCAGTTTACTGATCTCTACAATGAAGGGGGTTAAAGAGAGGTCCTCTAATGTTCCTTTACATACTAGCATCAAATGAATTGTGAGTCTTTATGTCCTGTGTAATTTACAGAACTTTCATTCCACTTCCCTAAACAATTCCTAACCAAAAAATATATATATTTTGCCAATAAACATAAAGTTTATTCTTGTACTATTATTTATTCTTGTATTATATGTTTCCGTACGAATAACTATAAGCCTACTTTTCCCCTTCCCCTTTATTTCAAATAACCACAAAAGCACAGACATGATATAATCAACAACCATTATGTTTAACATATCTCAGCATTTTGCTATACACATTTCTTTCGGATGGTTATGAAATGGCATTTTATATTTCTCTTATTACTCGTGCGATCTAGTCTGTGTGTCCTAACTTCTGCTATTCCCTGAGCTATGGAATAAGAACCAAAGAAAAATAAAACTAGATCAAGTGATATTTCCAGTGCCTCCGAGCCATGTTAAAACATTTGCTTCTTTTGCAATGACTATGTTTTGTTAGATTTCCAAGGTGCAAAGCACACGTTTATAATATAATACTCACATAATCAAAACAAAGTTCATGCAGGTAAGCCTGTATAAGTATATTCAGATATGTACTATTTAGCAGCTTCAACTGCAAGACATTAAATCACTCTCAATTACTTACTATTTTATATTTTGGTATTCCTTTATTGGCTTTTAGAAGGGAAAAAAATAACTTCTTTATGGTTCACTGGAGTAAAATATGTAAATGACCATATAAAGCTGTCCTGTGAAGTACTAACATTATTGCGTATAGGTTTAATAATACATCATTACACCTCTGGGGAAAAAGCCTACTTGCCAATTCCTGAATTGAAATATCTCCTCTTCAGTAAGAGACACGGTACCTTTTAAAATGCTGAATAAGTGCATTAGCTCTATATCCTGATGATGCTAGCTAGCGCTTAATGTCACCTCTGATGACAGCAGCCTCACTGGGCACTGATGAAAACACACAGCTATGCTCCTACTTCTAGGGCTCATCCAAGCCACCAAAGGTTCAATCAGAATATCTCTTTCTAAAGCCTGTTCTGATTACTAGTATCACCTTGAACCCTTAGGTTCAATGTATCTCCATGCCCAATTGGAAAAAAATGCAAAACTTAAACATCATCAACCATTTGTTTATCTCGTAATGGTCAAATAATCTTTTCACATCTCAGTTTTATTGAAATGATACAACTAGTTCATTCATTATTGTTTTGTTTTATTTTGTTGTTACCAATGTAGTCTTGTTTGTTTGTATTCTTAATCTTTTCTGGAGGATTTCTTTGTCAAAGGCAGAAAGTTGCTTCTGTTCTTTCTCAGTTTTAGACTACAATAAAAGGTTAACAAAATCAATTGGTAAAATCAATTGCCTAAACAAACTTGATTCCACCACAGAAGGGCAAACGCAAGAAAGGAAGGAGAGTTCTGGTTCAGGAAAACGTTAATGAATATCATATTAGTCATTGGTTAAATTTAATACTCAGTCTCTTTAATTGCTAGAACCCTGGTCAAACTCTGGTTGTTGAAAAAGCAAACTCTCCTGGCTGCATTTAACCAAGAACATATCCAATGGGGGACCAACAACTGAAAGGCAGAAATACAACTGTTTTAGAAATGTGGCCTGTCATTGACCTATGCATAAACCAGGAGGTCAGGGTTCGATTCCCGGTCAGGGCACATGCACAGGTTGCAGGCTCGATCCCCAGTAGGGAGTGTTCAGAAGACAGTCAATCAATGATTCTCTCATTGATGTTTCTCTCTTCTCTCGCTCTCTCCCTTTCTCTCTGAAATCAATTATATATATAATTTTTTTAATGTGATTGAGTACTGCCCCCCTCAAGGAGTACCAAAACTCCTCCTCCTTCTGGAACATGGTTGGAGGAAGTATGAAGAAAAGCCCAGGCTAAACTTCCCTCCTCAAATTAATCCCTACTTCAAACAGCTGCAAAGTGTTCAATCGGATGCTTATTTCGGGAGATGAGAAGCCAGTGATCATGACAACTTGGAGGAGCTGCATGATTAATTGTGTTTAAGCAGTCATTATGGTTTTCACTAATGAAAGCTTGGTTATAGGTTCTGGTCATTAATAACCCGTAATAAAGATGAAAGCTTATTCTTATCAGCTGTTTATTTCATGTAAGGAAAATTGCTACAAGATAGTTCACCTCTCTGTCTGCAATCTTTAGAAAACAACTTTATTCAGCAAACCAAGCTGACACCAGAACCTCAGGGTATGGAAATCAACTTCTCCACGGATGACTAACTTTTAATACACAAACATTCATTTTCTTTAGCACAGGATGATAAATGTAAATATGGTACCAATCCAAATACTTACATAAAATCTAGACCGAGGGCCACTGGGAGAATGCAGCTGCATTTCAAAGTAAATGGATTACAGGAGTAAAAATGCAAATGAAGGCATGTGAGAGGCTGGGGGGATGACCTGCGACTGTGGGAATCTCACTGCACCGGACTGAGAGTCTGGGTTCTAGCTGTCCTCCTACCTAGTGATGTGACCTTGGGCAAGCCGCTTACTTTCTTAGGAGAATTGCTTGGAAAAGTTGAGCAAAAATTATACAAGAGCAAGAAAGAAAATCTTAGATCTCTGTCTACTGAGAAACTGAATAATTTTTTAAAAGCTTTAAGTCAAATAGCTTGAATAATGAATTTTTCAATCATTTAAGGAAGAAAGAACAAGAGTCTTAAAGATTCCTTTTAGAGAATAAAAAAGGAGAATAATTCCCAACTTCTTTTCTTTAATGAGACCAGTTGGCTTTTTCAAGACCAAAGACAAGGGCATTATATTAATAGAAAATGGCAGGCTAATCTTTCTTATGAATTTGGATGCTAAGCTCTCAAACAAATTATTAGCAAATCTAATCCAGTGATTAACTTAAGGCAATGACATTTAAAATTTAGGTTTATCCCAGAATATTGCACTGATTTAGCATTTGAAAACCAATCACTGCATTTGAAGAATAAAGGTGAAGTAATATGTAATAATCTCAACAAATACAGAAGTAGTTGATGGAATTCAACACCCTTTCAAGATGAAAAGAAATCTAGAAATAGAAAAATGTCTTTAACTGATGGGAAGTATACACTAAAGATATCATATTAAATGTTGAAACTCTGACACTTCCCCCTCTGAGTTCAAGAACAAGAGTAGGACATTAATTATCATCACTTCCATTGAACTTGGTACTAAAAGCCTAACCTGTGCAAGACACAATAAAAAAATAAAAGAATTAAACTATCATCTTCAAATGATCTGATTATATATATATATATATATATATATATATATATATATATACAAAATGCAAGATCATCTACAGATAAATCATGAGCTAATAAGTTAATTTATCAAGGACTATAGATAAAAGATCAACACACAAAATTCAACTGTATTTTGATATATTCACGAAAGTTTAGAAAATAGAATTAGAAAAAAAATACCACACTAGCCATAAAAAGAAAATAAAATGAATACAGCCGAAACTGGTTTGGCTCAGTGGATAGAGTGTCTGCCTGAGGACTGAAAGGTCCCAGGTTCGATTCCAGTCAAGGGCATGTATCTTGGTTGCAGGCACATCCCCAGTAGGGGGTGTGCAAGAGGCAGCTGATCAATGTTTCTCTTTCATCGATGTTTCTAACTCTCTATCACTCTATATTCCTCTCTGTAAAAAATCAATAAAATATATATTTTTAAAAATGAATACATAAAAGACAAAAGGACAAACAATCCATAAAAGAATAGGTAAAAAATCTTGAATAAACACTTTAAAGTAGAAAACATAAAAATAGTAAAAATGCATGAGAAGATACTCAACATTATTAGTCATTGGGGAAATGGCAATTTAAAACAAAACAGATAACACTTCACATCCACCAGGATGACTAAAATTAAAAGACTGACAATGACCAAGAGTTGATGAGGATGTGGAATGAATGGAATACTCATACATTGCTGATGGAAACATAAAATGCTTCAACCATTTCAGAAAACGTGAAGTTTTTTAAAAAAAATAAATTTAAGCATATAAACTACCTTACAACCCACCAATTCTACTCCTAAACATTTACCTGAAAAATAAAAGTATATGTGTGTATATCCTGAATGGGATGGTAGTTACTAGTACACTGGTACTTACATTTGTCAAAACTCATCAAACTGTACAATTAAAATCTGTGCATCTAAACCATATATACTATAATTAAAATCATATCAATATAAAAAACAATGAATATATGACTAAATCTAACTATAAGGTTCAAAACTTGTACTCAGAAAGCTACTGCTGAAATTAAAGAAAGCCTAAACACATAGAGGGATAAACCATGTTTATAATATGATATATGGAGAAGATTATAAAGTTACCCTGTAGTGGGAAAGAATGAACTCTATAAATAACATTGAACAATGTGAAAAAGACAAATTAGAGACAGTTTTAAGTATTAAATTGAACTGGAGATTAAAAATAACTAAAATACTCAATAAAGTATTTTTAAATGACTTTAAAAATAAGAACAACAAAGTGAAGTGAAAAATCACAGGAAGTAATGTAGTGCCAAAGCTGTCTTTTGCCCTAAAGCCTTTTATTAACCCTTGAATTCCTGCTTTAACTATTGTTTTGTATTCCTAGGACAGGTGATAAAGTTGAAGGCCCAAGTGGAAATGCTAAATTCAAAATTTACGAAACACAGTGGCATGAGATATGACCAACTGAGAACACACTACCTCAAATTATGGCAGCGTGGCAGGTGCAGGAACGATTTTTTTTTTTACTTTCCCCTGAAGCAGGTCATAAGACCTTCATTGGAGAGGTGCCCTCCTACACTTATGACTGGAGCATCCTTATCTGCAAAGACAGAGGGACACTGAGAGGAATCTGAGCAAACAGGCCTTACTGTGTCCCCAAGTTTACCACATACAGCTCATACCCTTTTGTCCTATCACATTTTCCCACAACTGACACCCTTCATCACACCTAGCGTACAAGCACTCGGGTTTAGCCGCTTCTTCCAGTCTTCATTTCCTTCTGAAGGCTCCAGTGTCACATAAGAATTCTATTAATTTGTATGCTTTTCTCCTCATAATCTGTTTTTTTGTTACAGGGGCCCAGCTAAAAGCCTAGAAGGGTATAAGTAAAAGATAATTCCCCTCCCTACAGATAACATGTAACATCAGTGACAATAAGCAGCAAATGAAATAAATTATAAATAAATAGACAATATATTTGAATTATCAGATACAGAATATAAATAAGTTTAATATATTTTAAAAATAAAAGGAAAACTTGAAAAATAAGAGCAGGGAGCACTTTGATTTAAACAAGAATCAAATAAAAATTTCAGAAATGAAAATAATTATAATTAAAAAATTGAAACTCAGTAGACTTCACTGAAGAGTAAATTATTGAATAGGTAAGAAGTATCCAGAGATGTCCACAGAGACAAAGAAATAGAAAACATAAAAGGAATAAATAACAGAGTAATAATAGATTAAGTATTAGAACAAAGAGTAACTAATTAAAATTTCAGAACATGATAATAGAATGGAGAAGAGCTAATAATCCATATGGGGTGGAGGAGGGGGGGCATAAACGTGGTCCCTGCCTCACACATACACAAAAATGAAATCAAAGATCAATCACTAACTTAAACATAAAAGCGAAAACTAATATCCTCCTAAAAGCAAACACAGGAGAGCACGTTCATGATCTTGGAGAAGGCAAAGGTTTCTTAGCAAGAAGGCAAAAAGCATTAATCTTAAAAGAAAAAAAAAACTGATCATGTAGATTTCATCAAAATGAAAAATGTCTTCTCATTGAGAAATATCATTAAGGAAATGAAAAGGCAAGCTACGGTCTGAAAGAAAATATTAACAATACACCTATCTGGCAAATGACTGGTATTCAGACTATAAAGTTATAAAGTACTCTTACAAATTAATAATAAAAACATATATGAATGGCTAGTGAGTGCATGAAAAGGCGCGCAATGTCATTAATCGTTAAAGAAATGAACATTTAAACCCTAGAAGACATCACTTCATGCCACTAGTATATCTAAGATGAACAATATAACACCAGGTGTTGGCAAGGCTGTGGAGCGACTGGAACTCACTCTTTGTTGACGGAAGTGTAAAATGGCACGACTACTTTGGAAAAAATCAACGTCCCTGCTGTGTTGTAAGCCGAGCGTTTAACCTTCCTCGGTTGGGTTACCTGGGACCAACCTTCTCCTTTGCTTAAGATAGGTCAGGTTAGGTTTCTCTTGCTAGCGGCCAGTGAACTGCGGCCAACGCTAAAAGATAAGAAATACAGAGTGTGCCCCTGGCTACGTGCAGCTTTTATGCTGGGCAATACAGAGCCAGAACCGCTTAGCCACGTGTCCTTATGCAACGGCTTGGACTGTCCTGCTGCTGAGCTACGAACTCATCCACAAGGCCAGCAACTCTGAGCTGCGACCTCAGTGTCTTCTGTTTGCTCCCTACCACGAACACCCTTCTGACGCAGACAGCCTGGACCGTTCAACGTGAACGGTTAAAAAAGAAATGTGGAGGAAATGAGGGTGTGAAGTAATAAATGGGAATGGTAAAATATTAATTTGAAAACCAACTCTAGGTCCTTGCATATTGTACATGCAGTCTACATGACCATCAATTAAATGAATAATTCCCGTCGTTATGCGGGGGATGGCCTTCAAGAAACTAACTGCTGTGGCAAGAGTCACTGTCTTAAACTGTATTTAAGAAAGAAGTAAGATATTTGCACACCCTAAGGATTAAAGTAACTGCATCTCACATAGACCAGGGAACACACAAAAGACCATTCTGAACGGGGGACTTACATTTTCAAAATGTCAGACATATGCAGCAATAAATCAAATGGAGAACACCCGGGGTAGTAAGTTGTCTTCAAGTTCCATTTACATATAAATAACTTCAATCTACTAACGTGACATCTGGGTGCAGGTTGCTCCCTGAGCCCTGTGTTTCATACACATTGGAGAAACTGGTCAGGTGGGATCTTTATCTGCCTCAACATTATTTCTGTTGGAGGCATTCGCTCTTCCGTTCTCCACCTGGTGAATCTTGGCTTGCTCTCATGCAGCCAAAATAACCATTTCCTGCTTCGCGTCCTCATGTTTTCCATCTGACCTTTCTTAACGGGCGGCACTCGGAATAAAGGACCATGCTTACCTGTGTCGTAATACACAATCAGCCGTTTGCTGTGGTTGCCCACGGTCTGTGGCTCAAAATCCACTTGCAGCTGCATGGACTCTCCCAAGGTGAGGGTCCCAACAGACGGCTCCACGGAGAACGGCCTGCAACACACGGGACGCGCCATCAGCACACGCTCCGGACTGTGTGAGGGGCGAAGGCGCAAGAGCTCTAGACCTGTACGTGGTTCAGTCCCGACACTGTACCTCGGTGCTGGGGAAGTAACTCCCCCCCCCCTGATGTGAAAGAACTTGGGTTTTAATGTTAACATGAGCAGCCCGTGTAAGAGAACATTAAATGACGCAATAACCTTCTTCTGTGTGTCCTTGCCATTAGGCAATTCCTTTAACATTCATGGAGAGATTCAGTAAGGGACAGATTTACAACATGTTTGCAAATAATGTAATCTGCAAAAACAAAAACAAAAAAACAAAAAAAACTGAACCTTCCAAGGGATAAAAATCAAGTTTTGTGAGAGTTCAGAGAAAAAAGGGCCTTCATAATGGAAAACAATATCAGAGTCCCCAAAGGCAAGTGATGACACAATCACAGAAGGTTCATTTGAGGACAGAGTAACAAAGGGTCTAGTTAAGAGGGCCTGGATCAGCCGTGGGCAAACTACGGCCCGTGGACTGGATCCCGCCCGTTTGGCTGTTCTATAAGGCCCTTGGAACCGAAAGAGCGGAGGGTTCTCTTGCTCTCCCCTCCGCTCCTTCACCAGCAGCCCAAGATGAGAGTGCCAGCATGGTCAGGTTGCTTTTGTTCCCGCCCTCCGGTCCAGTTTAAGAACCCATTGTGGCCCTCGAGTCAAAAAGTTTGCCCACCCCTGGCCTAGATCAAAGGGAAACTACAAGGGTATTAACAGTAGAGCTGTTCCCCGCTCTGGACCCAAAGAGCCGGGGAGAAAGATTGGTTTTTAAAACCCAGAGGAGTTCTAAGAGAACGCTAGCTGATGAGGAGCAAAGAGCTTTCGTCACGAGAGACAGCCAGCCCCTCTTCAGCGGGAAGACACAGCAGCGGGGAGAAGTGTCCTGACCTCAAATCCTCCTGTCAAGTGGCCTGCGGGTCTCCCCCCCCCAAGGCCTGAACCCAACCGGAGGCCAGAGGCCGGGAGCCCGCTGACCCATGCCTTACAGGCCGGCCTCCTGGGCCAGGGCAAGCTGGGGAAGGGTGGGGAGCATTGGGAAAGGCGGCCTGGGACAAGTTCTGTGTCTTCAAAATAGAACTTGGGCACGTAGACACTGGGGGAGAGGTAAGATGGATTTGGAAGCAGCTTCGTCTAATTGCCCGGGAAGGGAGCTAGTAAGAGAGAAGCTGGATCTGGTCATGAAGTGCCTTAAATAATTTACAGAGTCCTTCTTCCCAAATCAGAAACCCAGCCCACTTCATTGCTTTCACGCTCCGTTTCACTTCTTCCAACTGCTGGCTTTTCAAAGTGAAGGCATTGTGCAATGTCTGGCAGGCTAAGCTATTTCTGATTATTTACTTATATCACAGCCGACCCTGAAATCCTCCCTTGGATAATGAGCTTAATTTCAGAGCACCTAAGCTTTCTCTATGAGGGTGCAGAGTTTACGGCCAAGACAGTACCCAGTGGTACCTGAGATTATTGCCGTGTTTCCCCGAAAATAAGACATCCTCCGAAAATAAGACCTACTTACAGGGTTCCTTCTGAGGGAAATATAAGGCATCCCCCGAAAATAGGGCCCCCAGGCTCTGTCTCAGAATGAAAATTAATTTACTGTAAACTGGTCGCTAGGGCCGCCCCAACTGGCATCTAGCAACCCGTGACGCTACGCAGAGTCCTGATGTCACTGCTGTGTGAATGGAGAGAAATCAGTGTGGAAACTTTGTGAAACCTAAACTGCAAGAAGTTGTGACTTGGGTGAAGAATTCATGGGAGAAAATCACTGACAGTTGCATTGCAAATGCACTGTGAGCAGGCTACCTTGACAAGAAGTACTCATTTAAAGATAGTGCTATTGCTAAACATGAGAGATTTGGTCCACTGATTCTGAAAGAAATGGAGTCACAAGAAATTCACCAGGAAATTCAGGAATTTCATTGTTATGATGATGTTCCAGAAGATGATGACATGATTGTCATTGAATAAATGAGTCAATTCTTGATACTGTAGGATTCACAGTTTGTCTGGTTTGTGTTGACAACTACCCTACTACCATACCATATATGGTAATATATTTCCTTTATTTTCATTTAACAATAAATGTGTACCGTATTCTTCTTCATGGAAACATAAGACATCCCCTGAAAATAAGACCTAGCGCATCTTTGGGGGCAAAAATTAATATAAGACACTGTCTTATTTTCGGGGAAACAGGGTACTGTAGGACCTCTGGTGCTTCCTCCCACGGGCAATTGTTTCTTTTCTCTGATGTTCTCCATTTGAGTCTCCCTCTCCTTTCTTTACTTTTCCACGTTGATATTAGTCCTTTTCCCATTCCTGCAGCACCAATCCTCAATAAACCCCAGACACTGCTGTGCAGGCACGATGGTGCAGTGGTTATTGGCCTCGAGTCAATGGAATAAGTTCAGAACCCAGCTCTGCCATGACCTTGGGCAAGTCCTTGAACCTTCAAGTTCCTCAGCTATAAAATGAAAGTAATGACAGCACCTACTCCACAGAACTCTAGGAAGTAGTGAGGAATAAAGGAGTTGATAGGAGTAAAGTGCTTTGAATAATGTCTGGCATCTGGGAAGTGCTAAAAAAAAATGTTTATCATTATTTTTGTTGTTGCTATTTTTATTTTTATCCCCCTCACTGGCAGCCCCTCCGTGGAAGATGGGTCTGGGGAGGATCTTGGGTATTCAGATGAGTCCAAATTTTTGTAATTCTCCTCTCAATGCATTACACTGCTCTAGAGATTTTTGCAAAAAACACACACAGGTCATAGCACATCAACCTCTTGTTCAGACACCTCAGTGGTCCTCCCAACCTATGTCATAAAGTTCAAAGTCCCAGGCCTTTTCCGTCCCACACAATCTGTTCTCAACCCGTTTTTGCATTCTCATTAAGCACAGACATCTGTCCAAATATCCCACACACCTGTCACATTCCAAGTCAGGTTGGGAACGGGATGGCATGGGAGGACTTTGGTCTCTTCACCCATAACCTCCCCTGGCACTGCCAACCTCCTCTCCCTCCCAGCCAGCCTGCGCCCCCTGCACAGACGTTCCCCACACCTTCCACAGCCCAGATTCAACATCGCTTCTTACACAGAATCTCCCCCAATTCTCCCTCTTGTTAACAATGCCTCCTTCCTCTGAGAGGCGATAACTTTCTTCTTTTTTCTTCTTCTTACTTTCAGTTCACCTTGTACTATACTGACTTTTCATACTGCTTCTCTCAAAAGCTAGAGACTCTTGAGATGAAAGGAAAGGAAAAGCAAACAAAATCTCATGAGCACATCCTCCGTGCTGGGCACTACACGGGCACCTTACATATGTTCATTTCCCCAATCCTCAGAAACACTTTGAGAAAGTAGGTATTGCTATTGGCATTTTCCACTTGAGAAAACAGATGCTCCAAAAAAGGCAGGCAACCGTCCCGAAGTTACCCAGCGAGGCAGTGGTGGAGGTTGAGAGGAAGCATTGCCTTCAAGTTCAAGTTCTTTCTGTTGACCCAAGCTACCTTGCTAAATTCGCTTTGATGTCTCTCACCACCCAGGAGCTTCTCAGCAGAGGCTGTCAGATGCAATTACCACCCACTTTTAGAGGGAAATAAAAAAAAATATATCTGCAATCATAAATCAGTGATTATCACATCCTAGTGGCACAGAAGAGGGGCAGACTTTCGGTATCTCAAGAATTTCCGCTTCATGCGAGGCGAGGTTGAATCTCACAGTCTCGAAGGTTCCTTCCTTCCTTATGGCCCCAGTAAGAATCTAAAATGTTGAGAAACTGGCCCCAGTTTCCTGGTTGGGGAACAAACATCATCTACTGTAATATCTTCTTGTGTCTTTGCCTCCCTAGTTCCTAATATTTTTCTTCCCACCCTGAAAGGAAATTGCTTTCATTTTCTTTTCAAATATTTCTTGGTAGCAGAAGAACAGTTTTGAAACGCACTGGGTAGTGTTGCATTGCAGAGCCTAAAGCTAATTTTCTATGGAAAACAGAAGTGACCCTTCTCTAGAACTCCAGCAATTGGCGTTCCATGGAGAGAGAGGTAACAGATACTTGGCTGGTTGTGCTAATGGTCGGGTTTCTATTACACTAATTTTCTTCAGGACCTAGAAAATCACCTGGGACAGCCACTGCTACTCAGAGCCGCCTGAGCGATCTCCATAAATCAGACGGTAATTGGGGAGAGCGTGTTAAGTGCTGGTGCTTAAGCCTTGTCTCTGGTTTAATTTTTTTTTTTTTTTTACTTCATTTTACTAAAAGCAGACAGGCTGAACAGGCTAGATTACAGGGGTGGGCAAACTTTTTGACCCGAGAGCCACAATGGGTTCTTAAACTGGACCGGAGGGCCGGAACAAAAGCATGGATGGAGTGTTTGTGTGAACTAATATAAATTCAAAGTAAAAGGGTATGATCTTTTTTTCCCCAATAGTTTAAAACAGCCATCTGGCCCGAGGGCTTAGTTTGCCCACGCCTGGGCTAGAAACTATCGGCAAATGCTCTTACAAAGAGCTGAAAAGACTGCTCCTCGGGATATAAGGCTGGCTCTCTCTACGAAAGCCTTTGGTTTTGATATCACATCCTCATTAATCCCAAAGACTTGATGAGGGAGGGAACTCGGGTTTGGGGAAAAAATCATGAGACATCACAGGAAAGATGTTAGGGGACTTTTGAAAGATTTTTGTTCAATCGGCTGCCAGCTGCTCTTAAGAACTAAAACTATTCCATCGGAATGACTCAGTGCTTTAACAGAAGACTAACTTACTGGCTCTATTTTATTGAGTATCAAATAAAATGTTAGCGCTTTTTCTTCAGATAAGCTTTTTATTAACTGATTCCCAACTTGAGGTTTTGAGATTTTTGAAATGGCTCCCTAATCCTTTCTCTTTTCACCTCCCAAGATTAATCCTCCTTAAATCATCCAAGTCATTCTGGCACCTCCTAGAGGGTTAGGTCAAATTTGTAATAAAGTTGAAGAGTAATTGTTTATGTTCTTTGTATATTTTACAGCAAGTGCGGCTCCTCATATCCGTGTAAAGAACACTGTGCTTCTTTTATAATACTTGGAGCATACTGCAGCTTCGCCTTTGTGATGTATTGTCCGTTAGACAGCCTATAAACATTGATTGGGCACTTGTTTGCTTTAGATACTTTGTTAAATGCTGGGGACACAACTGAGGTTAGATACAGCCCTTGCATTTGAGAAGCTCATATTCTAACGGCAGCCACAGACCTACAAGGTCACTTTTCTTTTTTATAATTTATAGGAACTTGACCATTGACGAATGTAAACATTAATGAAATCATTATTTCAATGAAACGAATATGATGTTTTCGTACTTCCTGTGAGATATTATTTCTAACTGCACATTGGCTCTAAAAGTAGTCAAGACCAGGAAGAGATGGTGGGTTTTTGACTGACTCCAAATGTAAGGTCCCAAGACCTCCGGTGAGTCCGACGGAGGGGGCGACGACCCCATGTCAAACGCCGAGACCGAAACTTGATGCAAAAAGCATGAGGTTTTATTAGTACAAGCGCAGCGCAGGGGCTTCTCAAGCAGCCAGCATCAGTGCTGGCTGGCTGAGAGCGCCGAGTAATTACAGGACCTGAGTTTATAAAGGCTAAAACCACACGTAGGTGGTCTGTAAATCAGGGAACTATGTTAACAGATAATATTTGGCTCATAATAGTTGACAGTTGACTCATTTCCCAAGGAGGCCGGATGGTCTGTTTTTGCAGGTCGATTCCAGAAACAGATAAAATACCTATAGCCCTGCGGTTAAGGAGGCTGGATGGTCTCTTCCTGACAGGTGCATTCCGAGGTGGTCAGCTCAGTTCCCAGGGGGAGAATTCCACAGTGGTCAACAGGATGAAACCTTCCTAGCCCTGCTTTTATTGTTTTGTCATAAAATATTGTATTCTGGCTTTTTGCATTTCAGGGTAGGGAGTTTCTGGGGACTGGCTTCATTCTTGCCTAATCTTCAACCATAAAGAACTGACCTCATTCCTGTCTAATCTTTAACCTTAAAGGTCACATCCTGGAACAGGCAGTGGGGAAGGCCAATTCCTCAATCTTGGGGTCCTTACACAAATACCCACTGCTCTGCCATGTCTACTGACAACCACAGCCACTGAATTAGTGGTCCCCAGCCCAGAGGGGCAGCACAGTCCCCTGCGTGCCTCTCGGAATGGACACTTGCCAGGGGGTCTACCAGAGATTCTGATTCAACGCGATGCGGCCACAAGTCCAACCTTCAGCCTTTGTCGTTGTAACCATCAGGGTTCTGGGCTGTAAACAGCAGAAACCGGCTCTGACTAACAAGCAGAAAAGGGATTATGGGGAGGATTTGAAGCTGCTCACAGAGTTGACAGCGCGGTTGGAAAACGTGCATTCTGTGGAACGAACATAAAGCTATTATTTTATGCAAAGTCTAAGCAGGAAAACAAAAATATTTGCAGGCAGGGGATTTAATTGAGAGTCTTGGTTACACCGAAGATGGGAATGATGAGAAGCCCAGTTTGAGACAGTGAGATAGATGAGGGATTAGTAACAACAAGCCACTTCCGCCCGGGCTGGGGACAAAAGATGAGGGGGAAGTGTGACCAGGTTCTGGGGACCTGGCAGAAGTTGGAATGCATGGTGGGCTTGTCTGAAGGGCTAGACCAGGGGTGGGCAAACTTTTTGACTCGAGGGCCACAATGGGCTCTTAAACTGGACCGGAGGGCCGGAACAAAAGCAGCCTGACCATGCTGGCACTCTCATCTTGGGCTGCTGGTGAAGGAGCGGAGGGGAGAGCAAGAGAACCCTCTGCCCTTTCGGCTCAGAGGGCCGGATAGAACAGCTGAAGGGCCAGATCCAGCCTGCGGGCCATAGTTTGCCTACAGCTGGGCTAGACGCACAGGGAAAATGCATTTGCTTGCTGGGGACAATGCTAAAGCTAGAGAGGGAGGAGGAGATATGCCCTGGCTTCTTCCGACCCTCTAATCTCCTTCTAGTGCCCCCAACTGGTCAAACCCAGCAGTTGTCCAGCTGACTCAGGAGGCTAGGGGGCCTGACACAGCCTGGAGGTGACACTGAGCATTGTTGGGAAAGGGTGAGGAGTGGACCCGCAGGTACAGAAGCCCAGAACTGGGCCATGCTTGTTCTAATCCAGGCTTTGCTATTAACTTACTGGGGGAATTTAGAGAAATCATTTATTTTCCTTCTCAGACCTTACTACCTTCATTTGTAAAATAGGAATGTTGGACTATAGCTTCTGAGGTCTTTATGATTCTCAGCTAATCCTTAAGTTGGCCCGCCATTTTACCTTAGAAGCATTTCTGTATTAGGGGGAGATGATTCACATTCATAGCTACCGATGAATATGCTTGAGATACTTTCCTACAACTTCATACTATTCAATCTGTGAAGTGATTTTGTCCACTTTATGGGAACACGATATGTAAAGAAACTGTCATTTACGCCTAGCTGGGAGATTCAACTAAACAGCCCAAGAGGATGTGCTGCCTGCATTTGTTTGCCCACCTTAGCTGGATTCTCTTTTCTAATGAAAAAATACCAATGTACCGGAAGTGGTAACGTGAATCATAGATAATGGTTGTGGGAGGCCTTTTATTAAATAAAAAAAGACTGGCCCTAACCAGTTTGGCTCAGTGGACAGAACATCGGCCTGCGGACTGAAAGGGTCCCAGGTTCAATTCCGGTCAAGGGCAAGTACCTTGGTTGCAGGCACATCTCCAGTAGGGTGTGCAGGAGGCAGCCAATCTATGTTTCTCTCTCATTGATGTTTCTCTCTCTCTCTCTCTCTCTCTCTCTCTCTCTCTCTCTCTCTCTCTCCCTCTCTCGCCCTTCCTCTCTGTAAAAAAATCAAGAAAATATATTGAAAGAAAGAGGAAGGAAAGAAGGAAGGAAGGAAAGAAGGAAGGAAGGAAGGAAGGGAGGGAGGGAGGGAGGGAGGGAGGGAAGACTAGTTCTTTCTAAGTCACAGTGAGCCAGTTGAACAACCTGCTTCCTTCTCCTTCCATCAAAATACGAGAGTCCCACCCCGAGATGATGGGCCAGCTTGTATGAGTGCTGTGGACAATGTCAGGAGACACTGATTTTCACAAGAAAACTCTTCCTTTGCCTTTGACAGTGGATTTACCTGAAATAGATCAGTGTCTTGCTTCCACCTAGGATGCAGAAAGATAGAAAAAGTGTCTCTCCTACTCTAATGATGAAAAATAAAATAAAAGGATAAACAGCAAAATCCAAAGTTTTCTTGAACCATTCAGAGAGCTGAGGTTGCAGGGCACACAAGTGGCAGGAAATCTAAAAATGGACCATCTCCAGCCCTGTGGGGCGATTGGGCGCCTGCGGGCTGTTCCTGCTGTGATAATCACAGGTTCCCCACACGCAGAAGGAACAGTGAGAGAGGACGGAGTAAAAGAGACATTTGAAGAGATCGTGGTTGAGATCCTCCAAAATACAAAAGATCCAGGAAGCTGAGAGAACCCCATTCAAGACTGAAACTAAAACTACACAAAAGCAAAATAAATTCCTTAAAAATAAAACACAAAACCCACACCTAGACACATCATATTCAAAGTGCTGGGGGGGGGACGGACACACAAATATAGGGTTATGTAAAAAGTAGGTTTACAGTTGTGTGTACACAAAACACAGTTCATTCTCATATTATTAGTCATTTGTAAATCATTGGACTATGTGTTTGTATCACACCCATAAACCTACTTTTGCCCAGCTGTATAAGAAAAAAAAATCTTGAAGGCAGCCCAAGAAAAAGACATAGAGGAAAAAGCTAAGAGTTATAAGCAGACTTCTCATGAGAAAAATATAAGGCAATAGACCATAAAGTGACATCTCCAGAGTACTAAATAAAATATGTGTATCTATTACTGTCAACTCAGAGTTCTATAATGTAGAGAAAATACCTATCAAAAATGAAGGCAAAATGCTTTTTATTAAATAGATAAAAAGAGAGAGGATTTCCAGTAGACCTGTGCTACAAAGAAATATTAAAAATAGTGATTCCGCCAGGAGACATACAGTCCCAGGCAGAAGCTCAGATCTACGTGAAATGGTTCAGAGACAGTGATGCTCCTGGGACACGCGGGAGGATAAACACAAATGCCTTCCCCGGGGATGTGCCTTCAACCTGCATTACGGCAGCCCTGCTCCCTGTAATATTGCAGACCGGGTAACTTGAAAACTCTTCTAGCAGGCATACCTAGAAAGACGGGATAAAATGTAACTTACGTAAACGTGTAGCTGAGCATGCAAACAATTGAGGCAAACCCACAGGTTTCAAAAACGAAGAAGAAACTAAGAACGAGAGCTGTAAGCCACTGAGCTAATGCTGGGTCTGCCCTGGGTTCCCAGCAACCCGGAAGCCTGGGTTTTAACAGCCTTGACATGGTCAAGTCAGGGAACTTAGAACAAAACCCCCATATAAAACCCAGAAACGCCAAAACCGGTTTGGCTTAGTGGATAGAACATCGGCCTGCGGACTGAAAGGTCCCGGGTTCGATTCCGGTCAAGGGCATGTACCTTAGTAGTGGGCACATCCCCAGTGCAAGAGGCAGCTGGTCGATGTGTCTCTCTCATTGATGTTTCTAACTCTCTATCCCTCTCAATTCCTCTCTGTGTAAAATCAATAAAATATATTTTAAAAAAATAAATAAATAAAAATAAAATAAAACCGGGAAACTTGAAGGGCTGCCAAACCATTCTCCATAAACACAAGGAAAAAAAAATGCCGTCTTGGTTTTGAGAGAAAGAAACAAAATTTATCTAGGATTCATAACTTTGGACATGTGTCTTATGCAGGGTTTGGGGGTTGAATTCACACTATCAGTCCATGAACCCCCAAGTCAAATAATCAGCAAATAATCACCAATAGTCTATGCAATCTAACCTTTATGAACCAGGCGGAAGCAAATGCTAATCCTTTCTGAAGAGATGAATCCTTAAACCAGCAAAGGCTTCCACGGATAAAGCCCTTCAGAAAACGAGCTCACAGACCAGATCAACATACACACTTTTTTAAGTCACAGAAAAGAACTTGACCCTCTGTTTCCTATCCTCCCAAGCTGGTCACGCTTATCATGGCCCTGTTTTTGAAGTATCATAACAATTTTTCTTTCCCATTTTATAAGAGAGTTTCTTGCAGGCAAAAATTGTCTCATTGTCCCATGGTGTCTATTACCCTGTAGCTACTTCTCAAATTATCAGATGAAACTCTAACTCCTTCACTTATTAGCTATGTGCTCTTGAGAAAGTTATACAACCTCTGAGTTCCTCTCACATTATCTTATCACTCTGAACTCTCCTTCTACCTCCCACTTCTATTTTAAAGACCCTTGTGACCCACTTCTATTTTAAAGGGTCTTTAAAGACCCAACCCGATAACCCAGGATAGCTTCCCCATTTTAAGGTCAGCTTATTAGCAACCTTAATTACATCTGCAACCCTAACCCTCCCCCCTTTGACATATAACATTATACATTCACAGGTTCTGGGATTAGAATATGGACATATCTGAGGAGCCATTATTCTGCCCACTGCACTAGCTGTGGCTCATTTGAAGAAACAAACACTATTATATACCACTTGCTGTGTAACAGCAGTTAACATTTAGTAATTCATTTATTCCTCACAACAACCTTATTAGGTGACTACTATAATTTTTCAGAGGAGAAAACTGAGCACCATGATCCAAAGAATATGGATGGCCAGTAGGAACTGGAAAAGGCAAAGAAATGGGTTCTCCCCTCAAGCCTTCAGATAAGAACAGAGCCCTGCTAACCCTTTGTTTTAGTCTCGTGAGGCTTCTGGCCGACTGAAATGCCAGAGAATAAATTTGTGTTGTTTTAAGCCTCTAAATTGGTGGTAATTTGTGATAATAGCAGTAGAAAAATAGTACAGCCAGTTATAAAATTCTTAGATAAAACAAATGTTTATTAGTAGATTCCCACAGACCATTCTCCATGCCAAGCAGAAAGATTCTCATCCAGCATTTCAGAAAACCTTTAAAACCCAAACAGGTAATCTTGAAATTTGGTTTCCTCTGGGGGTGAAGAGGAAGTCTGCCCCACATCCGTGAGATCCCCCAGCCTTGCAACTCAAGACTTAACAAGCAGTTCTCACCCCAACTGCTATTCTAGCAAATGACTTACGCTGACCGGATGTGGCTATCATGAATCAGAAACAAGAGCCACAGACATGCATACCTGTAAGTGGTGATGTGAAACATAGCATCTCGGTTGCCAATGTTCCGGATCAGCAGGATCTTCTGAGTGGTGTATTTAACAGGGCAAGTGGAGAAATTCAGCCTGTCGGGAAAATCTAGGATGGCTCGAGCACCTCTGGCTTTGATGGGTACGATGAACTTTTCTCTCTCAGTGACACAGGTCAACATATGAGCGTAATCCTACAGGAGAAGGTACAGCCATTATGTGTGGACACACCAACATGATCAAGATAACTGGGCAAGAAATATGGCCATATGCCAGGCATCCACCAAAAATGTAATATATTCTATGAAACTGTCTCAACACACTTATAGTTGTACACTTTCATTAAGATACTCCTACTATCTGACAGAGAACAGTTCAGGTGTTAAAACCTACAAGCTAACAGAAAGCTTACGTTTCTTGTGTTTCTCAGATGTTAGGGAGGTAGGGTGGGGGGTGGTTGAGGCACATTTTTGTTTAGATCAGAGGAGGTTCACACCAGTTCCCTCACATCCTCCTTCTAACCGTGCCTAGTCACCCTTCTAACCTGTGTTAGATTGAAGGCCCCAGTTGGTTTCTAGACGCTAATGCCAGGCTTGAAAATTATGTTACCCAGACATATGGAAGCGCAAATTACATTAAGCATATTTGACCCTAGAAAACCCCACTGAAGCCAACAAGGAAACAGTCTTGTCTGATTACATTAGAATCCTAAAGAGGTAAGTGCTGTTCTTCATTGTTCCTTGGGAGATCAAACCTAGCAGGCAAAGGTTTTGTTGGGAATCAGAAGCTGGAAAGCTCCTGGTGCCTGTGGAGATGTAACATTTACCGAGGCTTTGAGAGAAAGAACAAAAGCTACTGCTCAACCCAGGATGAGAGGCCATCCAAAGTGATTTGTCCTATCTTATTCTATATTTACATATTCTCTGCCTCGCTCTGTAAGAAACTGGGAAGCTAATTGAAATATGCACAAGGATGTTTTCAACCCTTTTCATATGTCCAAATGAGGAAGACTTGAAGTTTGGTTGGAATTACACAGGAGTGAGCAAAAAAAGTAGATTTGAATTCAACCACCTCAGGAGGCAGTGGGGCTAACTTTGCAGGTCACTGAAATTCAGGTTTCTTTACTGATTTTTTTAGAATGTGTTTTTATTGATTTTAGAGAGAGGTTGGGAAAGGGATAGAGAGATAGAAACATCAATGAGAGAGAAACATCAATCAGCTTCCTCCCTCATGCCCCCTACTGGGATTGAGTCCCAAACCAGGCATGTGATCTGACCAGGAATCTAACCATGACCTCTTGGTTCATGGGTCAATGCCCAACCACTGCTCAGTGGCAACATTGGCTGGGCAGTTTATTGATATTCAAAGACTACAAGAATCCTATACAGTAAAAGGCTAATATTCAAATTGTCCCCTCAATGGGGAGTTTGACCAGGGGGCGACCCCCCCCCCCGGTTTCCCCACCCCCAGCCCAACTGGGGTGGGCCAGCTGGACCCCACCCATGCACCAATTCATGCACTGGGCCTCTAGTGTATAAATGATGAAGGCTGGCAACTTGAGCACTTATTAGATTGGACCTAAGTGCACTGTGCCATTGTGATATTTTTTGAGTTAATAAAGCTATTGTAACAATCATATCCTGCATGTCTTTTTTCCATACAAACTGTAAACCTACTTCTGCCCACTGCTGTGTATTTTTTTTCATAATCAACACATGCACTCATAAAAGATTATGGACATATTCTTTAAACAGCTCCTTAATAATGTATTCCAATCTCTAGAGTTCTATATTTAATATGACTATATTAGATTATGTAACATACAATTTATATTACTATACTGGACTAAAATTAATTCTGGTGTTATGACGGGGGAGTCTTTGTTGGCCTGCAAGCTAAGCAATTACTTCAGCTGATGTACTCCCTTCTGGCTGTGCTTAGACGCAGAGCAATGAGCTCTAGCCCCTCTACTACAGGAGACTTAGCCAGAATTTACTTTATATCCTAAAATTTTATCCTATGTGCTCTCCAGATGAAACTTCCAATCCATTTTTTTTGTCTGTTAGCCTTCCTTCCAACATGCCTTTCCTCTTAACTTTAAAACACCAGCAGTAGGATATGAAAATGGCAGGTGTGGCTTTCTGAGAAGTGGAGAGACTGAATCTTGAGTTCCTATTAGCTCTGTGAGAGAGAGCAAACATGGCAATAATTCTGTCCTTTCAACGCTCAGGCAAAGGCCTCTCAAGGCTGAATTCAAGGTTGGGCACGGCCAGTGGCTAAGCCCCCACAATCCTCTTCCTGTCTTTTCCCCACTCCTAAACTATTGTTTTTGCTGTGATTATGGCTTTGTGGCTATGTTAACTTTTTAAAGGTCCTGATCTTTTAGAAACAGAGAATGAAGTATTTACAGATGAAATAATATGATGTATGGGGCTGGCTCCAAATCCTCTGGGGCAGGGAACAGGATCGATGAAGTAAGATTGGTCACGCACTGATAACCTGAAAATCTGGGGGATGACAGTTCGCTCTACCTACCATTCTCTCTACTTGTACAAATGAGCGAAAGCTTCTGAAACAAAAATATATATATATTTTTAACTAGAGACCCAGTGCATGAATTCGTGCATGGGTGGGGTCCAGCCAGCCCACCCAGATGGGGCCTATTGGACCAGGCCGGCCACAGGGAGGGGACATGAGTTGTTGGCTGGCCAGCCCCATCCCCTGGTTGAACTCCAGGTTTGAAGTCCGGTTGAGGGGACAATTTGCATATTAGCCTTTTATTATATAGGATGCTTTCAGATGGCTCTCTGTTGTGCCTTGCATTATTCCTAAGACCCTTGCCCTCGGCAGCCTTGTCTCCTATGCTCTTCCTGCAGTGTCATCTGCCCCAGCCACACGCCTCCTCACGCCTCCTGAGCATGTCTCGGGGCAAGGCCTTTGAGCCTGCCCTTCCCCGGACACATGTTTCCCTCAGGCGTGTGCACGGCTTGACTTAGTGTTCTGCTCAAATACTACCTCCTCAGACAAGCCTTCCCTGATCCTCCTGTTGAAAGGAAACAGAACCCTCTCGCCACTCTTTCTTTGCTATCAGGTCATTAAATTATGTGCATGTTTGTGTATTCATTGTGGAGCACAAGCTCCAGAAAGGCCCAAGCTTGTTCTGTTCTCCTAGGATCCCAGCTCACAGAACTGGGCCTGGTGCAGTGAGTGAAAGAATATTACTCACTTTTTAGTGTATTTTTCTTGATTTCAGAGAGGAAAGGGAGATTGGGGAAGGGGGGCAGAGAGGAGAAACATCAATGATGAGAGAGAATCATTGATCGGCTGCCTCCTGCATGCCTCCTACTGCGGATCAAGCCCACAACCCAGGCATGTGCCCTTGACCAGAATCAAACCCAGGACCCTTCAGTCCCCAGGCCAATGCTCCATCCACTGAGCCAAACCAGCTAGGGCAATATTACTCATTTTTAATATCTTTATTTGGGTATTAAAGTATCAAGAGTTCTTTATTAAGGGATTTCCCAACATCATTGTATTAGCCTTATTATAAAATGATACTGATCAAGTCCAGAAAGCTAAAAAAAAGTAGTGATATGACTCAAGATGACATGAAACAAAATGGTGAGAAGCAATCCTCTTATATAAGACTCTCAGACATCTTTCTCTTGACTGAAATGACAAGAAAGTTAACATCTAATATGCTCATGGCACAAACAGATATTTGAGCCCTTTTTAATAAGCTTTTGCTTTTATCATCGGTAGGCCATTCTCAAGTTGAGAACACATCTTCATATTTTCTTGACATGAACTTTTATTTACCTATCTCACTTGGCGAATATTTACTGTGTGTCAGGCACTGGACTTACAGGGGTGACCCAGACAGAATCTGAGAGGGCCAATTACAGGCAGAAAGAACACAAAATCCTTAACTTTTTTTTTTTTTTTGCCAACAAACATTGTTGATTGCAGAAAACTTTATGATATCTAAACTTTCATTCGAAATGCTGGCAATGTATTTCATTATTGCTATTTTAGATAACATTAAGCATGTTAACGTTTTTCTCGCGCCATAATTTTTTTTTAAAGTTTCATAGTAACATATCCATAAAACTGTGTGGACAATACATTAGATATTTTCTTAAGACATGACAATAAAGTTGCATCACTTCACATTTTATTCATGTGGCCATTTCCCTATGAGAAGACTGCAGTAAACAGATGCTTCCTTAAGCCCAAGGACGTACCCACTTCTGCTTTACTACAGAAGCCTATTGTCTTTCAAACACCTTTTCATAGTGAATATGCAAATTTAAGAGGTCAAGGAAAATGCCAGGCTCCAGGATTTTGTAGTATTATGACCGCATTGACTATTATATTTCAATGACAGGTACACAAGGATTATTAGAGTAATAACATATCCAATCCTTATTTTAAAGTCTGTGAGAGAAGAGATAAGGAAAGCTGAAGTAAATTTGCTGCACCTGTTATCTGGGTATTTGGCATTCTTAACAAGTTCAATCCCTAGGAGGCCAGATGAATAGATGAAGGGGGGGGGTGTGAATTGCATTATCATCTCTGACATGCTAATATACATGGGTGCTGGAAATCCAGTTGAAAGGGGGCTGGCCTATTAAGCTATGGCATGCTGCAATTCACATATCTCACCCTCCAGATGAGTGTGCTCAGATCGGCAGGGGATAAGGAGGGAAAATACACGTCTACATTGGCTATCAATGTTGCCAACTGAAGAAAAATGACAGTGAACAGACGAACTTTAATTTTTCCTAGAATAAATCTGGCTCCAGTTAGTCCTCTGCTACTCCTGGAGCAGCACTAAAACAGCATGACCAGCCCCAGCGGGTCGTTCTGCACGTGGCCTTGCTGGCTTCCCAACAGCCCAAGTGGAAATGTAGACACCCAGGGACTGGAAACTCTGCTGATGGTGCATGTGTAACAGGATCTTTGCAGAATAAAAGTAAAGGAACAGCTACAGCAAGAGCTTCTCCACGCACACACACACACACACACACACACACACACGCCATCAGTCTTAGTCAGCAAAAGGAGAAATCACTGTGTCCTCAGAAAAACAAATTCTGTAAATCATATTATAGCTTCAAGCCCATATCCAAAACAAAATCTTAATGTACTCAAAATCAAATAATTGCATTTCTCTAGGGAGCCATTATTCTCACTTTATGCCTCTGCATACATGCTTGTAGCCTCAGACAACTTTCAAAGGCTTAGAAGAAGCAGTTAAAATGGGGGTTTCCCAGCAAACACGCAATGTTGAAGAAATGGGATGATAAAAGGGAATAAAAAACCCGGGAGTAAAATAAGCAGCCACAAAATATAGCTAAGTAGTAATCCTCAATGGAATGTTAGCATTCCATATTTATAAGGTAAAATGCATTTCAGTTATGTATTTGCTGTATAGAAAAACAGTAATAAAAAAACTCTCTTTTCTTTAAGGTTTTGATTAGGGAAAACTTAAGTCATATACAAAGAATAGTATAACAAATCCCACGTACCCATCACCAGATTCAGCAATTACTAATATTCTACCACTCTGGCATTCTCTATACCTCAATCCATTTCTCCTTCTATTATTATTTATATGTCTATAGTTTCAAGGTTAAGTTTGGATATATTGGAAAGCATAAATATTAAATGTGCAATCCTGACAAATGAGTTTATCCACACAACCCTCACACCTATCACGATCTAGAACATTCCACCTCCTCAGAAAGTTCCATGTGTCCTTTTCTCAGGCAGACTGCCTGCAGGGAGAACAATACTTATCCAACAGAAGACATATTTCCTCCAGCACAGAAAAAAATTAAGAAAAGCCAACTCTTCCGGTCCAGCAAGCTTTCTATTTCAAGATGCACAAAGGCTTTATAATCAGCTTATGCTCGGCTTCCTACGGAAATGTCAGTGTGGGAATTTGATACCCAAACTAAATCCAGGTGCTGTTCTCTTATCAGTTACTATTCAGACAGAGAGCCTCAAGGAAAAACAAGGACTTCAATCGCACTTAACAAAGGGCATTGCTTCTGGAAGTATTTATCTTTTCATTTATTTCAACAGTGCCCCAAAACAAAATGCCAGGTCCACAAGCACAACCCGAGAAATAGTGATATTACAAATTGGCAAAATAAAACTTGCAGCGTTATTCATTATAATGGAATTTCTAACCACTTGCTACAGTGATACATACTTGGCAGATCACATTTTTAAATACTCCATCCCTGCTCTCCAGAAAAGTAGGAACAAGAGCAATAAACAAGAATACTGGGAATGACACTGACAGCAGCTAGTAGGTATTAGTGATGGAGAAGCAAGGGTTCAAATCTAGTTCTCTCGGACCCCATTATGCTCTTTTGATTCCAACCATAATGGCACGTCACGAACACCATTAACATTATATATAACCTGATATTTTATTATGCCTACTTAAGCCTTGATTTTTGTCCTAACTCCTTTGATCACGCAGGTAAAACCCGCGTGGTTTTGGTCTCTATGGACCAAAGTCCCCACTTTGGTCCATAGAGAGGAAAATTCAGCCCACAATGTTGTGCTCTTGGAGAAGGGTTAAGGAGGAAGCCTCCTCTCTCAGTTCCCCTTGGCTGGTCCTTCCTTCTGGGAGGAACAGGAATTTCTCCAAGCGAGGAGAGCCTAAGGATGGGTTAGATTCCCCACAGCTCCGTGGTGCTAAGGGGAAATGGCCTCTTTTTTAATGCAGGCTCTTTCCACCCTGCCTGTGTACACATGCTCTGAGCTCTAGCTTCTCCGCTCCTGCCTATACGGAGCTATGAGTGAGGTCAGCCCCTCATCAAGGTCCAGCTACCTAGCAATCCCTTACCAGGCAAACAGAAGGAAGTCCCTTCTAGGCCTCAGGTCTGGCCACATTTTTAACCATTAATTAGACTTATACTGTGAACAATATTTGGACCTTAGGTCTCTTTCCTAAACTAGTTCGAATCTGGGGAGGAGGAATGTAAGAGCTAGGATCCCAAACTTTCAAGGAGCCAGAGTTGTTATGCTTTGTCTTAGCTCACCGCACCTGGACCACACCTCTGTCTTTTCGGTATCCCTCTAACTGTACAGTCAAACATAAGTATGCTGAAGTAGGTAAGGGGGAAGAAGGAAGAGGGGGGAGGGGGGTCGTGTAGAAGGATTACCCTTCTTTACATCCTGGCTACTTACAGCTCATATAAGCCCTCAACACGCCTTGACAATTGTATCCTCATTCCCAGTGGAATGCCATCCCCTCCTCTCACCCAGTCTTATCACTCCCCTCATCACCACCCACCTCCAACAGCAATACCATCACCACCACCACCACCACCAATACCATCAACAACAGCAATATCAACAACACAACTACCACCACCACCAAACAAATATCACGACCAACAACACCACAACCGATACAGCTAATACCCCTACTAACAATACCAACACCAACACCAACACACCAACCACCACTTCCTTTATGGTCAGAATTGCAAACCGCTAGTGAAAGCATGCAACCAACCGGTTTCTTGCCAGCACAGCCGTTACCTTGTTCTCCTCCGGAGTGAAGAGGATTCGGAATATGGACGGCACTCCTGGAGCTACTTTGTGGCCAATGTCTTTGGGACTGATCACTTTAAAGTACGGTGAGCTTTCCTCAACGACTTTCACCATCCTTGGAATCTGCAGGAAAAACACAGAGCCATGACTGTGCCTGTGAAGGTGCAGAAGGGGAAGTGCAGGCCTCGTAGTTAAACAAGACATTTCCACCTCCTGCCCACTAGCCATGCGACCTTGGCCAGGCCTGAGCTTCAGTTTCATCAACTGTAACAGGATACGACAGGCCCCACCTCTATCCCAGAGTCTTTCACAAAGTAAGCACTCGATGCATTTTAACGTTAAATTTCATGAACATTATTATTATTACTCATTTTATTGTTATTTTAAGGTTTTGTTCATACCGTGTTTCCCCGAAAATAAGACCTACTTACAGGTTTCCTTCTGAGGGAAATATAAGGCATCCCCCTGAAAACAAGGCCCCCAGGCTCTGTCTCAGAATGAAAATTAATTTACCGTAAACTGGTCGCTAGGGCCGCCCCGACTGGCGTCTAGCAACCAGTAACATTACGCGGAGTCCTGACCTCACTGCTGTGGGAATGGAGAGAAATCAGCGTGGAAACTTTGTGAAACCTAAACTGCAAGAAGTTGTGACTTGGGTGAAGAATTCATGGGAGAAAATCACTGACAGTTGCATTGCAAATGCACTGCGAGCAGGCTACCTTGACAAGAAGTACTCATTTCAAGACAGTGCTATTGCTAAACATGAGAGATTTGGTCCACTGATTCTGAAAGAAATGGAGTCACAAGAAATTCACCAGGAAATTCAGGAATTGGATTGTTATGATGATGTTCCAGAAGATGATGACATGATTGTCATTGAATAAATGAGTCAATTCTTGATACTGTAGGATTCACAGTTTGTCTGGTTTGTGTTGGCAACTACCGTACTGCCGTACCGTGTACAGGTAATAAATCTCCTTTATTTCCATTTAACAATAAATGTGTACCGTATTCTTCTTCATGGAAAAATAAGACATCCCCTGAAAACAAGACCTAGCGCATCTTTGGGGGCAAAAATTAATATAAGACACTGTCTTATTTTCGGGGAAACAGGGTATCATTATTTAAATGTGACCATCTTCAGAGACTAACTGCTAAGACCGCACTCACACAGTGGGGTTGAGCTGGGTTTCCCAACATCTGAGAATTGCTCTTGGAGAAGAGACCACGCTTGCTGGACTCCCGCTGTGGGCCATCACTGCACAGGAGGTGCCCCTCAATCCTCCCAGTAAACGTTGAGCTTCATTCTGACTCCCATTCTACAGATGAAGAACCGGACACCTGCCCTATTGCCACAGCCTCACAGGGCAATGGTGGTCAAGTCAAGTCCCAGCCTAACCCCTCCCTACTGTCTCTGAGATTGTCCTGAGTAAACACCACTGTGAAGCAAGAACAACGAAAACGGTATAATGTCCCCGAGGCCAGTCTCCCAACAGCTTCCAACAGTTTTATTCTTCTAAAGTCTTATTTCTCTGCCCTGCTTGCCTTGCCTAGAGGAGTAGCTCTATCTCAGTGAGCCCAAGCAATAAAGGAAATGCAGTTATGAGGAGAAGGAGGTTGGTCAGGGGTGGAGGTTCTAGGGAGAACCAACAGAAAGGGAGACAGGATTGTGTGTTTTTAAAGACTAACATGGGCATCAGAAAAGTTAACTATAATCAAGGCTGACCCAGATGCCTCAGGTGGAAAAGAAGGGGAAAAGACCTCCCACCACCTCTCAAAGCTGTCACCAGATGAGGGAGGGGAGAACAAATGCAAAGAGAATTCAGACAGCTAAGACCAGGGAGTGAACAGATAAGGAAGAGATGTGTGCAGACTCGACAGGCATAGAAATAGCTTTGCCGTAAGGGAAGTAAATGTACCGTGACATTTATGATGTGTTGAGTGATACTGTGTAAGCTTGCTGGGAATACTTTAATAACAGCATAACTGTGAACTAAAAACTAGGAAGAAAAACAAGAGTAGCACTAAAATAATAATAATAAAAGTAATAATGGTATAGTGCATACTACGTGACAAGCACTGAACTGCATACACTCATTATCTCATTTACTATTCCAAACGACGTATTGAGATGGGTGTTGCTATTATCCCCATGGCCCATGACAGGGAGGACAGTTGAGGGCAACCAGGCCAGTAGGGGAGGGCAGTTAGGGGTGACCAGGCTGGCAAGGGAGGGCAATTAGGGGTCACTGGGCCAGCAGGGGAGGGCAGTTGGGAGCGACCAGGCTGGTAGAGGAGGGCAGTTGTGGAGGATAAGGCCTGCAGGGTAGGGCACTTAGGGGTGACCAGGCTGGCAAGGGAGGGTAGTTATGGGTGATGAGGCCTACAGAGGAGCAGTAATAATGGTACAGTTCCCACAGGTTGAGAAGCACTAGCAGGGTTGACTAAGACCATCAGTAAGCACTGATGTTTACATTATGATTCATAACAGTAGCAAAATTACAGTTATGAAGTAGCAATGAAAATAATTTTATGGTGGAGGGTCACCACAACATAAGGAACTGTATTAAAGGGTCATGGCATTAGAAAGGTTGAGAACCACTGGTATAGTGCATACTACATGATAAGCACTGAACTGCATAGGGCAGTTGGGGGCAACCAAGCCGACAGGGGAGGGCAGTTAGGGGCAATCGGGCCAGCAGGGGAGCAGTTAGGCATCAATCAGGCTGGCAGGGGAGTGGTTAGAGGGTGATCAGGCTGGCAGGCAGAAGCAGTTAGGGGCAGTCAGGCGTGCGGCTGGGAGCCAGCAGTCCTGGATTGTGAGAGGGATGTCCGACTGCCCTCAAGGGGTCCCAGATTCAAGAGGGTGCAGGCTGAGCTGAGGGACACACCCTCCCCCCCCCCCCCCAGTCCCCGTGCATGAATTTTGTGTACCAGGCCTCTAGTCTAATACAAGGAAGGGCTCTGGGAGCAACTCACCCAAAAACAAGCCTGCCCAGCCAAGAGAAATCTGTCTGCTTGTTGCTGGCTGAATTTCCCTAGATGAGAACTGTCCTTTCCCAGGGTCCAACCCTCTACTAGCATATTACCAAGAGCTTTTGGGTTATCCATGAGAATGGAGTGGCCTTCGGCAGTAAAACTTACACGTGCCCTTTATCCTTGACTTGTCCATATAAACCAACTGTCAAGCCCTTCTTGTTTATGGCCAGGGAAGAGTGGCCCAAACTACCCTTTGCACTAGCTCCTCCCTCCCTTTCAAAGACTAAGAAAACTCAAGCAAAAGTAAAAAAGAAAGAAAGAAAGAAAGAAAGAAAGAAAGAAAGAAAGAAAGAAAGAAAGGAAGAAGAAGAAGAAGAAGAAGAAGAAGAAGAAGAAGAAGAAGAAGAAGTAATGTAGAAAGGGAAAAAGAGAACTGGAAGTGAGAAACTAAATTATTTGGCAGCCCTATATGAAAAGAGAGAGAGTCCTAAATTCTATGCAATATATCTCTTCTTAAGGTCTAGGAACATAGTAATCCTGAACACCTGGGTTCTTTTTCTTCCCTATGCCTACACTTAGTTTCTATTCCTTGAGCTTCTCTCGCTAACACTCCTACAGCAAAAAAAAAACCAAAAAACAAACAAACAAATATACCATTTTCTCCAGAGTCTGGCTTTGCTGTCACTAAATTATCCCACTGATCTTGGAAGTATCACTGATTCATTTAATGAGCTACTGTGCCAAATATACCTGCAAGTCTTCCCATTTGCCTTGGATTCCTGCATAGTCTTTACTTCGTATCTTCCCTTGGTCAAGGGAATTCCCTCAGTTAGTGGGAATTTGCCTCCACATTCTTAGATTCTATAAGTATGTTTACTTGTCTTTACACCTAAACTTTAGCATCTCTCAGATGCCTTTCCTCCCTATCTGAGTATTTTTCATACTTACTTGTGCTTTATACTGAAAGGGAGGGCAGTTGGGGATCGTCAGGCCTGAAGGGGAGGGCAGTCGAGGAAACCTTCGGGCATTTAATATCTTTTCTTTAAATAAACTCTAATTTATCTCTGAAGAGAAAGGCATAGGATGGGGAAGAAATCCTCAGTGGCAACCCCAAAGTGACAAGGTATAAACAGTGAGAGAAGCTGTCCAAAGCTAGCTGTAAACAAATATCTAATGGCTTCTTAGGTATAAAGAAGGAGAAAGGAAAGAGGGAAAGGGATATCCATATTTTTTTTTATTAAAAGAAAATAGAGCCGAAACCGGTTTGGCTCAGTGGATAGAGCATCGGCTTGCAGACTGAAAGGTCCCAGGTTCGATTCCAGTCAAGGGCATATACCCTGGTTGCGGTCACATCCCCAGTAAGGGGTGTGCAAGAGGCAGCTGATCAATGTCTCTCTCTCTCATTGATGTTTCTAACTCTCTATCCCTCTCTCTTCCTCTCTGTAAAAAAAATCAATAAAATATATTTTTTAAAAGAAAATAGAATTTGTAGAATATAAAAGCATTGGCTGAACGACTGCAATTCAGATGAGTTTACACCTTCAATTAGGGGTTGGAGGCTCTAAAGCAAAGTATGTAAGCATGAGTAGTAATCACCCTGTCTTAAATGAAAGCCTAGCCCACTGGACACACGTGAGAGCTTCATGACATTCATCTGGCCAATCCTTCAGTCAACAAAACGTTAGTGCACAGGTCGGGAGCTTTCGGTTTGTTGGGCACTACCCAGGGATTGAACATACATATAGCCACAAACCAACCACCAGCAGAGTCTTGGCTTCATTAACCCTACAGTCAAAGGGCATGTTTTCATCTATTTTCCTAGGTCTATCAAATTAAAGAACTTATCTAAGTCCCTACGTGATCCCAATTTAATTTGCTCCTTCGTATATGTATTCAAGAAAGATACAGCCATCGCATTGAAAGTACTCACTTTGTCATTGTTCCTCAACACCAGTGGAACTTCATAGACTTCACAGGGAGTGTAGTTCTGAAATACAATTTCTGATGGAAAGGGCTGGAATAATGCCTGCTCCAGGTCAATGTCTGAAAACTTCAGTTGAAAAAGTAAATTAATCATAGAGTCACACAATGCAAAAATGACTAGCAACAAAAGAAACACTCAAGAGGGGGTAGTTACCATAAACAATAATTGGTATAATTGCTACGGTTATTTCAACAACTTCTTTAATACAAAAAAGGAAGTTTGGTCCTCATTAAAAAATATATAGAGAGGCTAGCTTCCTAATTTCAGCTCAGAGGAAGCTTAGGTACAACTTTCCCTGGTTGTCCAAAATCCAGGTTCATCTGACACCAGTTACCTCCTACATGCTGCCAAAATTCAGCCCCAACGAGGTCAAAGTCATATATTTGAGTTGCACCAGTGGGGAAGTCAGTGCCACGTCAGCCCTGGTTCCCAAGAGAGGCCCCCTGGGCCTGTCTCCAAAAATGTTTGCTAATGAAATCGCCAAACCAGCAGGTGATTGGAAGGGTGCGAGGATTACAATGAAACTGACCATCAGAACAGACAGGCCCAGAGGGGGGTAGTACCTTCTGCCTCTGCCCTGACCATCAGAGCCCTCAAAGCACCTCCAAGAGACAGAAAGAAGCAAAAGACATTAAGTACAGAGGAAAGTGATGAGATTGTCAACATTGCCAGACAGGTGCAGCACTGATCTTTTGCTAGAGAACTCTCTGGAACCATTAAAGAGATCCTGAGGACAGCCCAGACTGTGGGCTGCAATGCTGATGACATCAACAGTGAGGCAGTGCAAGGCTGCCCACTTGTTAAGAACTACAGCGGAAAATACTTCAATTAAAGATCGTTTATAAATAAATAACAAAGACTAATTAGAACACTAATCCAAAACTTCCATTTCTGGTAGTGATGAATAAGGTAATTTGAACTAATTCCACTATGAGAATAATAAAAAGTGTTATATCAGCAAATACCTCTTTGGACTAAAATGATGGTATAATCTAATATTGAAATTATATTATACTGTATACTTATCCAACAAATTCCGAGTACTGCCATATTTCCTTAAAAATTCAGAATATTCCATGATGCCCTGAAATCTCACAGCTGTACCCTGAGGCACGTTGAAACACAGCTTGAAAACCAAAAATGTAAGCATCCACTTCAGTAATTTAGAAAATCAATAGCAAACATCTATCATATTAAAAGTGAAATATGCAAATTGACCAAATGGTTGAACAGTGGAAGGACCATCCGGACAACCTTCTGGACAAAGCCAGGGCTGCGAGGGCCAAGCCCCTTGCATGAATTAGTTAAAAAATAAAACCCAAACAAATTAAAAATTATATAACAAAAAAAATAGCAAAAAGTAATGAAATGGGAAGTAACTATACTATATAGCAACAAAGCGAAAGGTTGCTTTTAAAAACACTAATAAAATTAATAAAATACCCAGTGAATCTGACTAAAAAAATAAGAGAAAGAGGAGAATGCTGAAAGGTATTATTTAGGAAGAGGAAGAAGATCAAGTGAATTAAAAATCTGAGGAACAGGATAAACTGGTGAATATAATAAAAATCAGAGGCAAAGAAAGGGAGTGGATTTATAATTATGAGGAGGAAAGGGGTGTGGGGGTGCAGAAAGAGACTGGATGAAAACCTATGGATGAGGGCAATGGTGAGGAGGGGTGGGGGGAGACATAAGGGCAGTGGGTGGGGCAGGAACTGAGTGGAAGGGAGCTATGGGGGGGGGGAGGAGAAACAATTGTAACAACCTGAGCAATAAAGATTTTTTTTATAATAAAAAAATAAAAATAAATAAAGTAGAAAAAATAAGATAAAGAACTCCTTAAATAATGAAAATAGGAACATTGGGAGACAACAAGATGGCGGCAGAGGTAAAAGCCTAACTGCAGCCGCCCTCAACAATTTAAAAAAATACAACTAAAATATAGAGTGGACACTATCCAGAACTACAGGAAAGTTGACTGACTGGAAATTCTACAACTAGAAGGATAGAGAAAACCAGAAGGAAAACCAGAGGAGCTGTAAAAGCCTAAGGTACAGAGGCAGAGTGCGCGCGGGGGAGAGGACGGAGCTGGAGAGGAGGGGCGGCGGAGTGCCTGGCTGGCGTTCCCTAGCGGGAAGGAGATAAAAGCTCCGGACCGTGCTGAACCCCAACATCGACTGCACTGAACCCCAGTTCTGGGCGAGACCCTGGGGTCCAGGCTCACACAGAGGGAAACTGGGCTGTAAGGCGGAAGCCCAGCGGAGTGGCGAGAAAGGCAGAGCTCCGGAGTCGCGCACATTGAGCGCAGAGGAGGGACTGTTCGCTGAGCTGATGAATTGCCCCAGCGGGAAGGACTCAAAAGCTCAGGAATGTACTGAGCCCCAGTTCTGACTGCACTGAACCCCAGTCCTGGGCAAGACCCTCGGGCCCCAGCCTCATACAGGGGGAATCTGGGTTGTAAGGCAGAAGCTCAGCGGGGCGGCGAAAAGCAGAGCCCCCGAGTCGCGCACATTGCGCGCACAGAGGACAGACTGTTGTTTGGGCCGCAAGATCGCCCTAGCGGGAAGGAGACATAAGCTCCGGACTGTTCTTAACCCCACTTCCAACTGCTCTGAACCCCAGTTGTGGGCTTGTTGGGGGAGAGACTAGACTGTCTGGTAGCGGGTGAAGCTCTAGGGCGCCTTTCTCTCAGAGGTGCTTGCAGCGAGTACCAAAGGACACTGAGGTACACAGAGACTCAGGAACCTCAGGGCGGGGCTAACCGGAAGCCAAGGCTGTAGGCTCCACCCTGAGACTCTGCCCCTTCCAAGCTGAACTCAGAGAGGCTTTTGCAGGTTTCCAAGTCTAGTGGAATAAGGTTGTCTCCTGGCATAGACACAGCTGATCCTCCCAACCTACCAACTCAGGGAAGCAGCGAAAATGTCGAAACGAGGAAACAGATCACAAACGAAAGAAATGGAGGACAAAAAGCGACGGGATATAGAGTTCAAAACCACGCTTATAAGGTTGTTCAACAATCTCCTAGAAAAGGCCGATAAAATAAATGAGACCTATGAGGATATGAAAAAGAATCAACAAGAAATAATAAAGGATCAACAAGAAATAATAAAGGGTCAACAAGAAATAATAAAAGGTCAACTAGAAATAAAGAATACAATCTCTGAAATAAATAATATTATACAGAGTCCTAAAAACAGATTGGAAGATTGCAAGAATCAAGTCCAAGATTTGCAACACAAAGAGCCAGAGGACACTCCTCCACAGAAGCAAGAAGACAAGAGAATCCAGAAAGTTGAAGATAATGTAAGAAACCTCTGGGACAACTTCAAGCGAACCAACATCAGAATTATGGGCATCCCAGAAGATGACAGAGAGCAAGATACTGAAAACATATTGAAAGAAATAGTGACAGAAAACTTCCCCCACCTGGTGAAAGAAATAGACTTACACGTCCAGGAAGCACACAGAACCCCAAACAAAAGGAATCCAAAAAGAACCACACCAAGACACATCATAATTAAAATTCCAAGAGCTAAAGACAAAGAGAGAATATTAAAAGCAGCAAGACAAAAGCAGGTAGTTACCTATAAAGGGGCACCCATACGACTGTCAGCTGATTTCTCATCAGAAACCATGCAGGCCAGACGGGAATGGCAAGAAATATTCAAGGTGATGAATAACAAGAACCTACAGCCAAAAATACTCTACCCAGCAAAGCTATCACTCAGAATCGAAGGCCAGATAAAGAGCTTCACAAATAAATTTAAGCTAAAGGAATTCATCTCTGCCAAGCCAGAATTATATGAATTGTTAAAAGGGGTTCTTTAGGAAGAGGAAGAAAATAAAGATAAAAATTATGAACAAACACGTAACTATCAACAAGTGAGTCTAAAAACCAAGGGAAGTAAAAATCATGATGAACAATATTAACTGGTGAATATAATAGATTCAGAGGTATGGAGGGGGAGTGGACTGATGATTCTTGGGGAAATGGGGAGTGGAGCGGGGCGGGAAGAGACTGAACATAAACTGCACCTATGGTTGAGGACAATGGGGGACGGGGAAAGGGCAGAGAATTGAATGGAAACTCGGTATAGGGGAGCAATGGGGGAGGGGGGGAATGAGGAACATTTGTAATAATATGAACAATAAAGATTTATTAAAAAAAAAAAAAAAGAAAATAGGAACATTACTAGAAAACCTGAAACAAGGAAGATAACAAATGGATATTATGTCAATAAATGTGAAAAGTTAGATAAAAAAGTAAAACTTCCTAGAAAAATACAATTTATCAAAATTAGCACAAGATGAAATAGAAAGTTGAAATAGTTCTTTGCCTATTAGAGATAGTGAATTTGTAAGTAAAAGCCTTTCATAAAGAAAATTCTGGCCCTAATAATTTTACAAGCAAATTCTAGCAAACATTTAAAGAAGAGATGATTCAAATACTATAAAATTCTACCAAAGAAAAGAAAAGCAAAAATTAAGTATCTCCCAACCCATTGATGATATTAACATAACTGTCATAAATCTAAAAAAGACAATAGGAAAAGGGAAAAAAATATAGGTCAATATTACTCATGGACCATAGATTCAAAAAAAGAAACAAAACATTAGCAAACTAAAACCCACTAAAAGGAATAATACATCATGACTGCATTGGGTTTATCTTAGAAATTCAACATTCAAAACTGACCAAAAGGAAACAAAATTGTCATTTTCCCCAGAAGAAAAAAAAAACTGTTTATTTAGAAAATTCAAAATAACCACCTAGTTAAAACTATTGGGATTAATAAGTGATTTATCAAGGTCACTGTTTATAAGATCAACATGCAAAAAAAATTATACTTATATGTACTATCTATGAACATTTAAGAAATAAATTTATAAACAATACCATTTAAAGTATAAATGCATAGGAATAATACCAATAAAAAATGTACAAGGCCTTTATCCAAAAAAAACCTAAAATATCACTAAGAAGAGTTCTTAAAGATCTACATAAAACACAAGAATATATATCATATTTTTGAACTGAAAAACTCAATACTTTAAGAATGTCAAATACTCCCCAAATTGATATAAAAATCCATGCAATCCAGTAAAAAAAAATTCCCAGTAAATTTTTCTTTGAAATTAAAAAAGTTGATCATAAAATTTATCTGGAAAAGCAAAAGATAACTCAGTTGTAGGTTCCCCATGCCTGGTAGAGGCCAGTGCAGGAGGTAACCAATGAACTTGTATGCAAATATGAATAGTCCATGGACACAAACAATACGTGCTAAAGATCTGGGGCAGGGGTAGGGGTGGACTGGAGAGGGTGGAAGGGGAAAAAAGGGGACATACATAATGCTTTCAACAATAAAGAATTTAAAAATAAATAAAATAAAAAGAATGAGTTTTGAGAGAAATACACATACATAAAACTCAAAATAAGGGACACAGAAGATAACCTGGTGTATGTAATTACAATGAAATGAAAATGACAGAAAGTTAAAAATGGATTAGAGAAGGCATAGAAGATAGAGAAGGGCAGACAAAGAAGGTCCAGTAGGTTCATAATTGATATTCCTAAAGAAAGGAACCCAAAATGGCATGAACAAGAAAACTTTCTGGAAATAAAATAAAGGCGCAACCTAATAAAATTATTGGACATTAAATAAAAATAAATAATCTTTGGGCATACAAACTAAAAGATTAAAATAGCTATCTTTTACCTTGGGGGAAATCAAGCTGGCTTCGTACCTTTACATGCTATTATTTAAAGCCAAAAGGTTGTGAGGAAAATGCCTGCAAAGCTCTTATGGAAAAAATGTGGGACCCAAGAATTTTATACCTAACAAAACTGCAGTTCAGTATAAAGGCCATAGGCAAATATTATCAAACATACAAAATCAGGGAAATCGTTTCCATAAGCTCTTCTTGAAGAAATTAGTAGAGGATGACTGTCATCTAACTGAGAGAGAAAAATGAAAACTCCTAAAAATAAAGTAAAAATAACCAGCAGGGTTGAGAAAAGAAAGAGAAGATGAGATGTTTTATACTTACTTCCTCATTCTTCATAGCAGGAGTCAAAATACATTAACACACACACAAAAGCGGTATGCACAGAAAAATACACCGGGTCTGGTCTTAGTTATGCTATGAGAATGGAGCAAATAGCCCTTAATTAGGATAAATTAGCTTTGGGAAAAGCCATATTCCCTGCCCTCAAAGTTAGAGTGTGGCTATGGAAAAGAGAATAAATAATAATTAAAGTTAGCAGGGCTGAAAGGAAGAACAAATTTTTATGTAGATCCTTGATGGGGAGGCAATGGTATTTTAGCAAGAGCCAAAGAGCCTCGGGGACACATTCATCATGTGGGAAATAAGTCTGAAAGACTCTCAGAGGTAGCGGGGAGCCCTCTGAGAGGAGATTGATCTCTAGCAGTTCAACCGATGGAAGTTCGTACTATAATGCCTACACAAAAAGTGAAGCGTATAATTCAAGAAGTTAATTAAAAAGTAAGAAAGACTTCATTTTACTAGTATAATAATAATGCTCCCAAAGCCTATAACGTATGGTTTATACTAGAATACTAGAGGCGTGGTGCACGAATTTGTGCACAGGTAGAGTCCCTCTGGGTGGCCTGCAGGGATCTGGCCAAAACCTGCAGTCCAGTGCTGCCTGCAGCTCCTGCTCATCCCGGCCCCACTGTGCCTGCCATGATGGATCAGGAGAGGCTCACACTGCTGCAGCAGCACTTGCCAGCCATGCTCTCTGCATCTGGCGCTCTTCCAAAGGGAGTGGCCTGTAGGATCGGGCTGAAACCAGCCCCCAAGGAGTCACAGATTGCTAGGAAAGCACAGGCCAGGCTGAGGGACCCTACTGGTGGGCCGGGGAGAGACCTTGGGTGGGCTCCAGGGCATGCCTGGCCCATCTTGCTCAGTCCCGATTGGTCAGACCCCAGCAGCAAGCTAACCTACCAGTCAGAGCACCTGCCCGTCGGTGGTCAGTGCACATCATAGTGACTGATTGGCCAGTTGACTGCCCCGTGGTGGTCAGTGCACATCATAGTGAGTGGTTGAGCGGTCTTGGCATAACATTAGCATATTACACTTTGATTGGCTATTCAGTTATTCTGCTGTTCGGTCCATTTGCATGTTACCCTTTTATTATATAGGATAGAAACATGTTAGAATAACTAGTTTTTAAAGACTAAAAGAAATCATTTGTTATTAGAAATTAGAGGCCCAGTGCATAAAAATTTATGTTCTCGGGTTGGGGGGGGGGGGGTTATCCCTCAGCCCCACCTGTGCCCTCTCGCAGTCTGGGAGTCCTTGGGGGATGTCCACCTGCCAGCTTAGGCCTGCTCCCCAAGGGATTGGGCCTAAACTGGCAGTCAGGCATCCCTCTGGCAGCCCGGGAGCTCTCAGGGGATGTCCACCTGCCAGCTTAGGCTTGGAAGCAGGCCTAAGCCGCAGTTGGACATCCTTAGCACTGCCAAGGAGGCGAGAGAGGCTCCTGTTACCGCAGCTGCACTCGCAGCCATCAGCCAGCTTGTGGATGAGTGGAATTACTCCTATGGGAGCGCACTTACCACTAGGGCACAGCTCCTGCATTGAGCGTCTGCCCCCTGGTGGTCAGTGTGCATCATAGCAACCGGCCATTCCCCTGTTAGGGTCAATTTGCTTATTATCCTTTTATTATATAGGATGAACAACAAACGCCTACTTTAATAATTCCACTTTCTTTTCTTCTAGTGATGACAGCTCAGGTTAGGAGGGATTTCTTGTGCTAAGAAGATAACTTAATTAAGCCTAGCTAATATAATTCTTGGAATTACTCCTAATCTGCAAATAACAGTATCCAGAAGTAGCTAAGAAAGAAATGTGAGTAGTCAAGAATTATGTGTAGTAATTAATTGTAATTCTCTCCATATCAAATCACAGGTATCAAGATCAACAGAGGAAAAAAAGAATATATTAAGTAAACAAATAAAATATTAGCCCAGAAAAAATAACTATCACTTTGTGACTGTTCACGTTATACACTGGCCAGTGTTGTTCTATGGTTAGAGCTTCTCCTGTGCACTAGACAGTCGGAGGTTTAATTCCCAGCCAAGGGCACATACCTGGGTTGCAGGTTTGATCCCCAGCTCTGGTCAGGGCATGTGGGGGAGGCAACCAATCAATGTATCTATTTCACATCTCTCTTTCTCTCTCTGTCCCTCCCTTTCCTTTCTCCCTCCCTCCCACTCTTTTGAAAAAAGTAATAGGAGAGATGCAAATCAAAACAACAATGCGGTACCATCTCACACCTGTCAGAATGGCCAACATCAACAAAACAACGAACGACAAATGTTGGCGAGGTTGCGCAGAAAAAGGAACCCTCGTGCACTGCTGGTGGGATTGCAGGTTGGTGCAACCACTGTGGAGAACAGTATGGAGCTTCCTCAAAAAAAAACTGAAAATGGAACTCCCATTTGACCCAGTAATCCCACTACTAGGAATATATCCTAAGAAACTAGAAACACCAATCAGAAAGGATATATGCACCCCTATGTTCATAGCAGCACAATTTACAATAGCTAGGATTTGGAAACAGCCTAGGTGCCCTTCAGCAGATGAATGGATCAGAAAACTATGGTACATCTGCACAATGGAATACTATGCTGCCATAAAAAGGAAGGAATTCCCATCATTTGCAGTAACCTGGATGGAATTGGAGAGCATCATGCTGAGTGAAATAAGCCAGTCAATGAAAAAGAAACACCACATGACTTCACTCATTTATGGATATTAAAGAACATTATAAACTAATGAACAGAAAGATAGATATAGAGACAGTAAAACAACAAGCAGACTGTCAAATGACAGCGGGGGGGGGGGTAGGGAGATCTGGGGGAGATAAGAGATCAACCGAAGGACTGGTATACATGCATATAAGTACAACCAATGGACACAAAACTCTGGGGAGGGAGGGTATGTATGGGGAGAGGGGCAATGGTAAGCTATGCACACATATAATACCTTAATAAATTTTAAAAAATAATTTAAAAATAAAAATAAATAAATAAATAAGTAATGGGAGACAGGGGAAGGCGATATTCACATTATACCAGTGCCTACTTTCTATGCTGGTAAGACAAATGCCAGTAAAAGAGGAAGTAGCTACCTTTTGATGTGTTGCTTCCCCCATATCTAAGAGCTCGATGATCTGTGGTCGACACATCAACCGTGTGTTTGCCAGTCTCTGTTCCGTGGTCAGGGACATTTCCCTCAGGAACTCGGAGGGTGTTAGCTAGAATTCAAAACAACAGGAGCCAAAGATTAATAAATGGCTACACTGAAAACGTGTTTTCATAAGTTCTAGCAATGAATAATTTGTGTTTTCGGCTTTCAGGATAATTCTGGAATGCCACTAAGTTCCCTTATAAAATATTTAAAATAACTGAATAATACAAGAGAAGTAGCCATGTCCTTTTGAGCTCTTTGGAAGTGATTCGAAATGACAGGTACTTACTGTTTCTTTATGAGCTTGAGGGAATCACACGCAGGAACTTGGGGGGCACAGGGAGTCCACATATTGCATAGGAGCATGTCCAAAGAGCCTAACATTCGTGCTCAGAAGAGGCATCTGAACGTAAAACCCTAACTTTCTAAAATCACTTCCGGGCTTCAGAGATAAGTTTGAAACTTATCTGTTTCTCCACCGAAATTACATTAACTATCACGTGAATTCAGGTTACAGAGGAACCATGCAAAATGTACAAGGTTTGGAAAGTGTGATTACCCCGCTTAGGAATAAAGTTTGAACATTTTAGAAATCATTTAGTGCATTCAGACCTTGGTTTAAAACAGATCTAAGCCAATCATCAGACCTGGCAGTCAGTCATATTCACATACCCAAATGAGAACACAAAATGCTCTTAACACTTCCTAACGTCATGAGGGGAAGAAAATGGAACCTATCGTTTATCATTTAAGTAACTGAACAAGGTCTTGGTTAACCAGGACCAATCACTATTACTATAGCTGTTGTGCTGGGATGTTTACACGATTTCCAGAACCTACTTTATTTTTTTTAAATATATATATTTTATTGATGTTTTACAGAGAGGAAGAGAGAGGGACAGAGAGTTAGAAACATCGATGAGAGAGAATCACCGATCAGCTGCCTCTTGCACACCCCCTACCGGGGATGTGCCCACAACCACGGTACATGCCCTTGACCGGAATCGAACGTGGGACCTTTCAGTCCGTAGACTGACGCTCTATCCACTGAGCCAGACCAGTTTCCGCAGAACTTTATTTTATTGGTTGATTGGTTGATCAACTGAATTATAGGAAAGGGTTTTTTTTTTTAATTAAATTTGTAATGTTAAGATGTGCATGCTGTTTAGTTGTAAGAACACCGAAAGGAACCAGGTACCATATGCCTAGTTTCTCCAAAAAATAGTGTCTTGCAAAACTATATTACAGTATCACAACCAGAATACTGACATTGATACAGTCAAGATGCATAACATTTCCATCATCCGGGGCCTACTTCAGCTGCAAGGAGATTATAGTCACTGGCAGCAACATAACGCTCCAGTATGTGCCAAGACTCTGAAACACAATCACAGTGATATCATTTAGCTGATTTGTTTTGCCTTGGGTTAAAAATCAATGCTTTTCAAATTCCCTATGAAATTATTTTCTGTGATTTAATCCATTTAAAATGAAGGTATATTTCTAATATTGCTCCCAACTTGGTTTTTTAAGGTGTGTGTGTGTGTGTGTGTGTGTGTGTGTGTGTGTGTGTGTGTTTATTGGAACACAGAATACTAAAATGTCAAGAGGTATCCGCTGTGCTATGATTTAAACAAAAATAACAAAGTTGAGCCTTGACCAGTTTGCTCAATGGTTAAGAATGTTGGTCTGTGGACCAAAGGGTTGTGGGTTCGATTTCCAATGAAGGGCATGTACCTTGAGTGCACGTTCCTGGTAGTGGCATGGGCGGGAGGCAACCAATTAATGTGTCCCTCTCACATCAATGTTTCTCTCTCTCTCTCTCTCTCTCTCTCTCTCTCTCTCTCTCTCTCTCCCCCTCCTCCCTCCCTTTCACTTTCTCTGGAAACCAATGGAAAAAATATCCTCCTCAGATGAGGATTAAATAATAATAATAATAATAATAATAATAATATAGTCGTATAAGCAAAAAGGTCAAGAGTTACCTTAAATATGAATCCATAACCATCACAAGAGAATAATATATTTTATTTTTCTAATTAAAATGTAATTTGAGACTCATTTTTAAAATGCAGTGAATACTATATCTAACACTGTAAGTTGTTACTGAAATTTTCTATAACTTGTAGTTTATAATTCAATTCTCACCAAATCATTATAATTCATTAACAATATAAATATTCTTAATATTGAATGTCAACTCTTATTTTAAAATAAAATATGTATACATTTTCATTTTAAAGGAAAGAAAAATTATACATTTTTCTTATAATACAGTCATTATTTTAATATTCTATATCCTACAAATATATAACCAAAAATAACTCTTGCCAATTAACAGGTAATGGAGTGTTCAGGTTAAAACCTATAAGTTTCTGATATTTGCTTGTTTTTGAACTATACAAGTGACAGCTTCATAGGGTTCAACCAAATATTTGGAAAACCGAATAATTTGCTTTCATTGTCTTATTTCAACTGCTTGACTTAAGCATTTCAAGCCTCTCTTTCAATGTATGCCATTTCACAAACTCCGGAGCCTCTCAGAGGTGCTCTGCCACAATTCTCTCTCATATGCTCATAATGCCAATTAGCAGCTGTCATCCCCCTGAGACGACCACATTGACAATTTCACGCTGAGACCTCTGATACATTACCATTTGGTTTACATCTTCTTCTTTCACCACCCTTGGACTCAGCGGGGCCAACACCTTGCTTTGGAATCCTTTGAGCATCCTGACTAACCCCATCTGAACAGCACTCACGGACTCCTCTAGTCTTCTGCTTGTCATTTTTAGTTATTTCCTTTGCTCACCTAAGAGTGAAAGGAAGTTTGAGAACAAATACAGTTAATTCCTGAATACAGGTCACTATTTTTTATTTCTATAAACTTTTTCAAATACCGGGAGGTTTAAAAATACTGATCTTCAAAATTACCTCAAATTCTTGGAACAAATACCTGAACCAAAGGAGTCCATTCCATGTAACCAGCCCAAACTTAGCCTTATCTCAAAGCTTACAATCCCTTTTAGAAAAGCCAAGTGATTCTGGACAAAACAGAAGATATGAAAATACAAACAGTCCTTACATTTTGGCACTTTTACCTTTTCTAGATAAGTAAACACTATTCAATAAATATTCTTCATCGTCTGCTATTTTATCTGCTATTTTATCATTTTGACAATTGTCTCTCGTGATCTTTTTCAACAGAAAAAACAAACAAACATAAGGGTTTAGGTCTTCACGGCTGGGCAGAGACTCCAAAAAGGCAGCATGAGGTGAGATGGGAAATAGGAAGTTTCCAGAAAAGTTGTAATACTTGGTCATAAATAAGGCATTAAACAGCCACCCAATATCTACAAATCAAAGAAATATGACATCTCTCCTTTGCATATCCTTCTTTATACTTCTGGCAGGACACTTGCAACTTTGGGGGCCATTTATGACTAGCTAGGGATTTCTGTTTTCAGTATTGGCAGGCTAAGTTATTCATCCCTTTACCAAAACATAAACAAACAAAAAATCCTAACTAAAAATGCTTGATACATCAAATAAGAAACTTTGAAATCATTAAAAGGTTCCCAAAACTATAAGGCATTACCAGATAAAAATGGAAAGAGGTGCATAAAGGAAAACAGATTTGAATGAAAATGTAATAAGGTACATTAAAGGAAAGCAGTAAAACACCCAAGAAAATAAATATAAATTTTTTAGAAAGGAAAAAAAAAGATTATAAAGAACAAAGGATTGAAACAGAAGACAGTCAAAGAAGGACTAACATGCTAGAGCCCATGAAGAAGAAAAATAAACTACTGAAATGGAACTAAATATTTAAAACTATAATCCAGGATCATGAGGGTCCATTTAGGTACCCAAGAAAACTGACCCAGAATGATAAACTCTGAGTCATATCTTATCAAAACTATTAGACTTTAAAGAATGTTTAAAACTTCTTAAAGACTCCATGCAAGGGGGGGGGGGGAGTAAAATAACTTACAAGGGCAAGAGAATGAGATGTCATTGAACTTTGAGAAAGCAACCTGTGACGTGGGAAAACAGAGGAGCAACGTTTTCCCAAAACTTTTAACATACGTGAGCCAAGAATTTTATATGCGTCAAGGCTCTTCTTCAATTATTAAGACCCCTGAAAAGGAATTTTGAACATGCGAAAACTCATGTGAAGATGTTCCCTTCTTGAGGAATCTACTAGAAAGTAGGCTTCATCTGGCCAAAAGGTGATTGGAGGACTTCAGCAAAAGGACTGACAATGAACATTCCCTGTGTTTCACTATAGAGCTAAGATTAAAAATGAAGTTGAGGACACAAGGGGGAAGATTAGAATGTAAATATTATATTTTCTGACAAAATAGAAAGCATGCAATTTTTTTAAAGAAAGGGGGAAATGCCAAAAAAAATCAAAAGTAGAGTTTTACATATAACCATTATATAAAAAAAAATAAATGTATAAGAATAAAGGAGGATTTATGGAATTATGACAGAAAGCCACTAAGATGGCAGACAATGACACTTGTTTCCAAGCACTCATGTATTCGTGTCATCCCCCCCTCTTTAGAGTGACGGTGCTTAGGTGTCCTGACAAATACAATATAACCCACGTGGTGGATGTCACTGCCGAGATTAGTTATAAAGGGACGTGGTCCCATCGTGGGCTACTGTATGGGTCTCTCAGGTCATCAGCTGCCGCACTGCGAGGAGGATACTCAGGAAGCCTACAGAGAGCCCATGTGATGGGGAGCCAAAGCTTGCCAGCAATGACATGAGTAAGCTTGGAAGTGGGTCTTCTGAGGTTTCCCAGAAGTACGCGTGGATAAACTTGAAGCCAGATTGGCAAGCCCCAGTAGATATTTGAGATGATTCTGTCCTGGCCAACAGCTGAGAGACACTGAGGAGGAAGCACCAGCTAAGCCACACCCTGGATCCAGGCCCATGGAAACTGGGAGAAAACCAACAGTCACTGTGTTAAGCTATTAACGCTTGGTTAATTTGCTATACAACAAGATAACTAGCGTAGGCCTTATAAAGGGTTAATATAGAAAGAAAACTTTGAACCTAAAGACAAACCTTCCTTAATGCCAAAAGGAGTTTTAGAAAAGAGCAAAAAAGACATACTACACAAAGACACATAATAAATCAATGTAATACACAAAATGATTACAATATAAACGTAATGTGGGAGGTGATAGCACTAATAGGATGGAGTAGATGGTTAACCTCAGTCTTACTCCCAAAAAGACTAACTAGAAACTAACCATAGACAGGACACCTTTGTAAAAATACCAGAAGCACCTCTTTGGGTCACAGGGACATGGAAAAACAGCAAAAACTTCATGTTAAACAAAATAAGCCAGTCTCAAAAGACCACATATTGATGAGTCCATTCAACTAAAGTGTTCAGAATAGAGAGAAAGTTAATTAGTAGTTTCTTAGCACTGGGAAGGTGAAGGGTAGGGGGTGATACTAAAAGGTATGGGATTTCTTTTTGAGGTGATGAAAATGTTCTAAAATTAACTGTGGTGATGATCACACATATTTCTGGATATTCCAAAAACTATTGAATTGTACCTAATATCTAAATGGGTGAATTGTATGGTATGTGCATTATATCTCAATCAGGCTGTTAAAAATAAGTGTTTAAATATTCAGTCAATTCTTCAAAATTAAAGCAAATTGAAACAAATGAACCTTGCTATGTATCAAGTTGAAGTCATAACCACAAAGAAAACAATTATTCCGACGGACCTTAAAACAAAGTATTTTTCTGTGTATCTTCAAATAGTCTTATTGTTGGCCATAACATTACTATAGTAATATTTTTTTTAAAAATAAGTCGTTACATCAATAATGTTAGGAGCCAAGTATTTCAGCATTTTAAAAAGTATAAAACCAAATTAAGTTCTTTTTAAAAAAAAAAAAAAAAATATATATATATATATATATATATATATATATATATTATTGATTTTTTACAGAGAGAAAGAGATGGACAGAGAGTTAGAAACATCAATGAGAGCGAATCATCGATCAGTTGCCTCTTGCACACCCCCCACTGGGGATGTGCCTACAACCAAGGCACATGCCCTTGACCGGAATCGAACCTGGGACCTTTCAGTCCGTAGGTCGATGCTCTATCCACTGAGCCAAACTGGTCTCAGCCAAATTAAGTTCTTAAGTTAAGAAAAACCTATCGTCTTAAATTTAGTTGAAAATGGGTGTGAGCTCATGATTATTTTCTTGGAAATAACCTAACTCAAACAGCGCATAATCAATGAAGGCCCAGTAAGCAAGCCAGCCAGGGACACGCTGTGGTCTCTACCCACCATCTCCCTCTAAAAGGAAGTGCAGCTCCTTGGAGAAATGGGAAATTTGAGGTCTGAGCACAAATGTGTAAAGATCAACTTGGAACATTCTGTGGTACCCTAAAACAAGGATGTTATCAAAGGTGACTGGGGTTGAGTCTAAAGGTCCCAGAGCAACTTGAAGAAGTTCCCATTCACCAAAGATAAAACAATTAGAACATTTTTTTAAAAAAATCTTCAATGGGTCGGTCTCTAAAATTCTTAGTTCAAATGATACAAAGAAAATCATTAGTCACCTTTTGAAAGTCGCTAAACAAATTATTCTGGAAATAATAAAAGGGAAGAATCAACCATTCATCCTGCGTGTGTGTGTGTGTGTGTGTGTGTGTGTGTGTACACAAATTACATTGCAAGTTAACCAAATTACTGATGAGTGAAAATTATTCTTCATAGAAGAATTCCAGGTAATAAATGCAGAAGAAATGACAGGAAAATAATCACCAGTTTGAGCCCTAATGAAACAAAGGATCGTAAACGCTAAAGCCATCAGGAAAGATGTTGCTGAAGGGATTTATAATGGCTCAATCGGGCTAACAACACCTGAGTCCTCTAAATCAACCTTAGCACTAAAGGTGAAAACCAGACATAGCACGTGCCAACTAACACAGTGCACCACACAGCACCACCTATGTAGAACTAGCAACAAAAATATAAACCTAAATCTAATTAAACATCTAGAAGACCCACAGGCTGGGTTTCAGGAGGTACAGGAATGGAGGAAAATACATATTCTGTAAGAAGATACTAAGGCAAATCTAGCAAGTTGGTAATATTATGGGGAAATGACCTAATAAACTAATAAACAACATGAGAGAGAAAAAGAAAGAGAGAGAGAAAGAGAAAGAGAGAGACTGGTTATGAATTAAAAGAGTCTTATAACAAGGGTGGGCCCTATTTGGATCATGATTCAAATGAATGAAGAATAGATTATATAAAATAATTATTGTTTTTTTTCTTGTGGAATAAAGATATTGTGGGCATGATTTTTAAAAGCAAGTTCTTAAATGTTAGGGATAGTTCACATTTATAGATAAAGAGAAATTATGTCTGAGATTTACTTTTTAAAATGTGTGTGGGGAGGATGAGTGAGTGTGGGTGTGTAGGTACGTGTGTGTGTGTGTGTGTGTGTGTGTGTGTGTGTGTGTGTGGTAGGGGAAGAATAGAAGAAACAAGTGGGGGAATGTCAGTAACTGTTAAAGCTGGATTACATAATTCTCTCCACTTCTGTGCATGCTTTTAAATTTTCATAATTAAAAATATTAATATACTAAATCAATTTTTTAACTGGAAAAGAATGTCCAATATTGATAAAATACAGTAGATACACTTTTCCCTATTCCTTCTGGGAAATACAGCTAAAACCCCTGAATATTATATATACAATAAACATTATATATTAACTAGGGGCCCGTTGCAGGAATATTCCTGTAAGAACAGGGCTTCCCTCCCACCACCGCCACCTCTCCCACTGCCACCTCTCCCACCGCCCTTCAACCCTTTCTCTGCCGCCTCAGCCCCCTTTCCCCACCCCACGCTTTCCCTCCCACTGCCGGTGCCCCCCAACCCTCTGCACTTTCCCTCCCACAGCCACCTTGCTTTCTGCTTTCCCTCCCTCTTCCTTCTATGCTGTCTTCAGTCTTCACTCCTCCCTCCCTCAGCATATGTAAATTAACCACCATCTTTATTGGGTTAATTTGCACACTTGCTCTGATTGGCTGTGGGCGTAGTGAAAGTACAGTCAATTAGCATTTTTCGCTTTTATTAGTGTAGATGTACATATATTATATACACAATAAACAAAAGAAGACAAAGGTGGAAAGAAGAATGCAGAACAGTTAGGAATCTCAGAATCCAAGGTACTCTTTTTTTAAAAATATATTTCATTAAATTTTTACAGAGAGGAAGAGAGAGGGATAGAGAGTTAGAAACATCAATGAGAGAGAAACATCGATCAGCTGCCTCTTGCACACCTCCCACTGGGGATGTGCCCGCAACCAAGGTATATGCCCTTGACTGGAATCGAACCTGGGACCTTTCAGTCCACAGGCCAATGCTCTATCCACTGAGCCAAACCGGTTTTGGCCCAAGGTACTCTTAGTTTTCATTTACCGCATGTACCCCACACTGGGTGCTGGAGAAGTCAACAATCTGGAAAAGCTAATAGGAATAGACCAGAAGGAACCCCAAGGAAAGCATGCTCTCTCTCTCCCCAGAGAACCAGGAAAGCAGCAGCCCAGCAAGACACAAACCATTTAGACGAAAAGCACTCTACTCCAGCCCCGCACCAGAGGGAAAATTGCAGCCCCTCCAACAAAGACAAAGTAGGGACCTAGACTGCCACCCTCACCAGGTCAACACGGTGCTCCTACCCTCTGCCAACACGGTGCCAGAGACTTCAACCTCTGCCAGGTGAAGAGCAGAGACTTCCATCCCTGCTAGGCAGTAATGGGCCCCTCCCCCATCCTCCCAGGGTGCCAGTGGAGGCCGTGGGAGGAGCCTGACCGTCCCACTCCATCCAGTGGTAATAGGGTGGCCACCTCCCACTGGGCTGGTGCCAGAGGCGGCCTAGGAGAGGGTCGGGACAACATGTTCACCACTGCCCAGCAGTAGCAGGGCCACCACCCGCCCTGCAGTGCCCGTGGAGGCCACGGAAGAAGCAGCAGATGAAGCCCCTCCCAGCGAGGGTCCTATCAGCAAAAGCACAGGAGGGAAGCTCAACTCTCCCCCTCACCCAGAACTAACCATGAGCCGTCTCTCCGTCCTTGTATGCCAGCAGAGGTTGGGTGGAAAAACAAGGCCCCCACCTGTATTTGGCAGAATGAGGCGATGCCTTGCCCAGTGGCCTCTCTCTTATCCACATCCCCGAGCTCTCATATTTTTCCGTAGTCTCCTAAGTAGGCTGCTACCGCCAGTCTTTCTCATCCTTACAACAACAACAACAAAATCTCTAATATGTTTATATAAATTTCACCCTAGCTGGTTTGGCTCAGTAGATAGAGCATCGGCCTCAGGACTGAAGGGTTGCAGGTTCTCTTCCAGTCAAGGGCAACATACCTCGGTCGCAGGCTCCATCCTCAGCGCCATCTGAGTGCAATTCGGGAGGCAACCAATAGAGGTGTCTCTCTCACTTCCGTGTTTCTCTCTGCCTCTCCCCCTCCCTTCTACTCTCTCTAAAAATCAATGGGAAGATATCTTCAGGTGAGGATTCACAATAACAAACAAGATATAAAAACGTCACCTTTGATCCTCCCTGCTCCACTCGTTGGGATAAAATAATTCACACGTCCCCTGCCTGGTGCCCGTCTACTTTGCAGCCTCACCCACGCTGCTCCACTGCGGCTCACACATGCCCCTCTGCCACTCTCTTCCCTGCCTTCGTCTCTCCTGTCTGCTCACATTCTCACACTCCCCCGCGGAGGATTCTGCCATCTGGGTCACCGTCCTACATTCCTTCCCAACTCTGCCTCATTCTGGGTGAGTCCAGCAGCCACAGAGCTGAAAACCCATTCTAAACGCTTTCACCCCCAAAATACTTCAATCTGGATGCCCGTCCAGACCTTGCCATCACCAGGTACTGCTCTGTGTCTAAGTAAATCATTCTTGTAAACATCCCCCTCTCCGGAATGCTGGTTGTCAGGAGTTGGAGGGAGGGAAGACAGAGGTATTAGTCAATGGCCACAAAGTTGCGGGTATACAGTTGGGTAGGTCCCAGAGATCTGCTATGCAGCATAGTGTCTAAAGTTAGCAGTAACGTAGTGTACACTAAATATTTACTAAAGACCTTATTTTAACTGTTCTTATCACATACATAGGCAAAATAACAAATAAGAGGGTGAGAGGAAACTTTTGGAGGTGATAGATAGGTTTATGGCAAAGATTGTGATTAAGGTTTCATAGGTATATATTTATCTCGAAACTCATCAAGAGTATACACTAATTATGTACAGCTTGTTGTATGTTAAATATTTTAAGAAAAGAAAAAAAAAGAAAAAACTAAAGCTCCTCCATCTACCCCAAAATTGTAACATGAGGTTTACTCTTCCCAAGCTTCGGTTTCCTCCCCCTATAATGGAGTAACAAATTGCTGCAAAACTTTGTAGTTAAATTTTTTTAAAAAAATATATCTGAATAAGATTTCTCATTTCTTACAGTTTCTGTGATTCAAGAAATTGAAAGAATCTGGGCTAGGTGATTTGGCTTGGAGGTTGCAGTCCAAGGTGGCAGCAAGGGTTATTAAAGCCCTCTTAAGGCTTGACTCGGGCAGGAAAATCCGCTTCTAACCGGCCTCACTGAACCTGCAGGTTAGTCCTGGCTGTTGGCACGAGACCTTGGTTCCTCTCCTGGGGCTGCTTGAGTGCCCTCATGGCGTAATGACTGACTATACCTCCAGAGCAAGCAGCCCACGACACCATGGGAGAAGCTACAGCGTCCTTTGTAACCGCAGAAGTCACACGCCATCACTTACGCAACATCTGCTGGTCACACAGACCAGCCCTATTCCCTGTGGGAGAGGCCACGCAAGGACCATTTGGAGTCATTGAGAAAGCCATCTATCACATTCACCGCATTCATTTATTACGAAGATTAAATGAAATAACATTTGTAAAGTACTTCACAGTACCTGTTCTTAGTGTTGTTATTAGCATAAAATTCGATTTAAAATAAAACTGAAAAGACAGGCATTCCATTCAATTAAAGCTTGCTCTCTGGAAGGAAAGGGTGTGAAACTTCACATCAACTTGTGCCACGGCCACCATAAGGGCAGGGGCAGTTACACTCTGGGAATGTTGATATTTCTTTTTCCCAAAATACTATGTTAGCAGGTGAATATAACAGAAAATAATAGGGAAGATGCTCAAGTAAATGCAATACAACTTTTTTTTAAAAAAAAATTTTGTCAGTGAGGGGTTCTCTGGGCACTCAGCATGAGAAGATTAGTTTTTACTTTTTAATCCTGCTTCATCTTCTGATTTTCTATTGTGTCTAAAGCTGCCATGCTCCTTGGTTTTCTATATATTTTATCTCTTTTCAATTGGATTACTTCAGATTTCCTAGGGTTCACAGTGGCCTCTGCTCTCCTCCCCTTGAAATGCTTCCTGAAAACAATCTGTCTCTGTGGGATGTGTGACTTATTATATCTGAGGCACATAAAAAAGACAAATTTCAGAAAGAATCCTCTTGTTTGGCTCATGTTGAAGAAAAGAAAAATGAAGATGAATTTTGTTCTGGCCACCGAGTCCAATGTGGAGAGGTTGGGGGGAGTGATAGATCCTCCCTTTCTCCAATTGATGGACAGATGTAAACCCCACCTGTGGCCAGACATTCCTGAGCTCTGAGCCGCCAATCAGCACCTGCCAAATACCCTAAGCCCCCGATTCCTAAGACCCTAGGTCCCTAATCACCAATCAGCGTGTGCTGAGCGCCCTAAGCCCGGTCCCCTATCCTCCCCTTAAAAGTAGACCCCCGGGTGTCTTCCGGCCTCTTCCTCTCATTCTCTCTGGAAGCAGCCGGCGGAGGTACCCTCTCTCCAATAGAAGCCTGTCTCCTGGCATCACAGTCTCAGCTGCCTTCTTTAATTAATCTATCAGGGAGGGCATCCTCACACCAAAAACAATTCTTGGGACATCAGCTGGTGTTCTACAATTCAACTCAGATTCCATAGGTTAAGATTTCAGTCCTACAAGATTGCCCCCAACCCCCCACTTCAAATGCCAGCTAAAAGCCCAGGTTATCATATGTACTTCTAGCCAATGGCTATAAAGCAGAGGTTCCAAAGACCACCCCTCAGGCCCAATTAACTAGTAGAGCGGTTCCCAGAACTCAGAGAAATATTCTACTTGCTGGATTACTGTTTGTTTATTTTTAAAATATATTTTATTGATTTTTTTTTTTTTTACAGAGAGGAAGGGAGAGGGATAGAAAGTTAGAAACATTGATGAGAGAGAAACACCTATCAGCTACCTCCTGCACACCCCCTACTGGGGATGTGGCCGCAACCAAGGTACATGCCTTTGATCAGAATCGAACCTGAGACCCTTCAGTCCGGAGGCTGACGCTCTATCCACTGAGCCAAACCAGTTAGGGCTGGGTTACTGTTTACTATAAAAGGGTATAACTGAGGAACAGCCAGACAAAAGAGAGGCATAGGGCAGGGTGTGTGGGAAGGGGCTGGGAATTTCCAGGAGTTTCAGTCTCTCCCCAGATCTCATCCTGCTCGTCAGCTCTGTCCCAGGTTTTTATGGCGGCTTTGTTTCATAGGCATGGATGATTAAGTCACAGGCCACTAGCAACGGACTCAACCTCCAGCCCCACTACCCTCCCTGGACTGAAAGTATACTGTTAGGTGAGAGGGACACTTGGTGTATTAACACTGAATAGCTACTTGTAAAACTTTAATGGCCAAAAATAAACATTTAAAATCTGTCTACCTAGCAACCACGGGTTCATTTTCCGGCCCCTTCTCACTTAAAGAACCAAAAAAGCAATAAAAAATTTTGTAAAGGTATTTTGAAACTGAGACTCTACGAGATTAGCTAAATCTTCTTTCGGAGTCCTGATCCGGGTAGGGATCTCTAGCTTATGAGACTCCCTGCCTCAGACACCCTCAGGTAACATGGCAAAATGCACAGCTCTTGTCTCTGGGATGCCCATCTTCTCCTCCCAAGTCCGTTAGCCCTACTGGCATATTCTGTCCCCTTTTTTCTGGGTTCCCAGGCTGCTCTGTTTTCTCTGATCAAACCACTGAGTTATTTAGAGGTAAGAGTCTCTGGAACTCTCTGTCCATCCCTCTCTGACTCATCTTACAGCTCTCAGCTGAAACATCACCGCCTCTAGAAGGTCTAACCTGACCTCCCGAGAGCCCCCTTGTTACACGGCTCTCAGAGCAATTGTACGTTACACATATTGAGTCAATTATTTGTGTAACTAGGTATTTATGTCTGCCCCGCTCACCAGAGAGCAAACTCCATAAAGTCAGAGACCTTGGCCACTGTGCTCATTATTGGTATATACGCCTAACACAGGGCCTGGCTTTGGGGTCAATAAATATTTGCTGAATAATTGGATGGGCATCTACACTGTTTATTATGAATTCCTCCTCCAAGATGTGTCAGATATTTATTGTTTTTTTTACTATACCCTGCATCCATTTACCCTTCTTCTTGGATCAATATCATTTTTTCCTTAGAAAAATACTCCACTCCTTACTCCAGACCAGGAGTGATTTGCCCCCAATATCTCACCTCCTTGGCAAGTGATTGGTTCAGGACAGGGTAAATGACCCAAGGCAAACGGATAAGGCTCAGGTATGACTTTATTGGAATTGCTGAAAAAAGAGGCATGTTTTCCTCCCGTTGAAGTTGCTAAGTAACAGGATATGAGCTGGAAGCTGCTGGCAGCCTTCTTGCCCCATGAGAGGAGAGGCTATCTAAGAATGAAGCCACAGAAATGAAAAGCTTGCCAAGAGACTGTGTTCTGGTTACATCGCTTGAATCCTTAGATCCAGCCAAGAACTGTTGAGTTATCTGAGCCAATTAATGTTCCATGACACAAGTGTCATCTGAGCTATATGCTGCGGCCGGTCTCTTGACAAAGTGAATCCCTTATAAATAATTGCAGTCCATCTATTATTTGTAATGTATTACCATAGCGTGAATAGCTTGAAAGCCATCCAGACTGTTACTTGCAGGATCCGTTTCTGATGGTCTTGTTCATTTTGTCAAAGATGCTAATTTAAATGTAGCAGACGAGCTATTCTAAATCCGTGTTTGCCTCACTAAAATATAATGAATTTTCATTTATATAGCATTGACTTTGTCGCCGCCAAAGTCTACAGACCAGTAGGCTTGCAGTAACACACAGCAAGAACGCCTTTGGATTCTACAGCTATTACACATGATAAATGCTCATTTGGAGAATTGACTTTAATACACACACACACACACACACACACACACACACACCACTCAATGTAATCTATTTTATAAGCTCCTTATAAATGTTAGGCGATTCATATTATTTCATTGCAGCAAATTAATAAGCAAATGTATATTTATTTATAAATTTGCTGCAATGAAAGAGAGTAAAATTACCATTTATTGCTAACTAAAATTCCTTATTTTGGATCCAATCAAAGAGGACTTATTCATAAATTAAAATTAAATATATATATATATATATATATATATATATATATATATATATATATGTATACTTAGTCCTAGCTGGTTTGGCTCAGTGGATAGAGGACTGAGGGTCCTGGGTTTGATTCCTGATAACTAAAGGGCACAGGCCCAGGTTGCAGGTTCAGTCGCTGATAGGGGACGTGCAGGAGGCAGCCGATCCATGATTATCTCTCATCATTGATGTTTCTATCTCTCTCACTCTCTCCCTTCCTCTCTGAAATCAACTGAGCCAAACCAGCTAGGACTAAATAAAAATTTGGGATGTATATTTTCCTAACACAGCAATCCCTAATTCAATTGAACCTTTCTCAAGTATGCTGTATCAATTTTTCTAATCTATGGAATTTTCTAACGTGAGAATGTATCTACTTGTATACCTATAATGATTTAGTTTTCTTTTTTTAACATATATTTTTATTGATTTCATAGAGAAACAGAGAGGGAGAGATAGAAACGTCAATGATGAAAGAGAATCATTGATCAGCTGTCTCCTGCACACCTCCTACTGGGAATTGAGCCTGCAACCCGGGCATATGCCTTTGACCAGAATCAAACCCAGGACCCTTCAGTCCATAGGCTGATGCTCTATTCACTGAGCCAAACTGGCTAGGGCTGGGTTTAATTTTCTTAAATCTATCTTACTGGAATTCAAGAATGCATACTCAATTAGGGATACTTTTTAACTCGTTAATCCTTTTTAACAAGCTACTCTTGTAAAGGACTTCTTTTGTCTGCCCAGTATAATTCCCGCCCCCCCCCCTCCTAGTTTTCCTTCTCCCCGTAAGAACCCACTGTCCTGTCTGGAAGAGGTAGGCTGATCTGACCAATCATAGTATCTATTCTCCTATGCTCTGATTGGTCTTATGACCCTAATAATGCCAATCAGAATTCTTTCCTTGAATGATAGCTGGACTTTTTCTTTGGGGCTTGCTGGGCTGAAATGAATTTTAAACTATTGGCAGCATCTTTTGCTTCACATGGAGATGGCTTTCTGCAGAACAAAGCAAAAGGGTAGAAGCAAAACTCTGAGCAGAATGGATGGATGACAGGAGGGAAGAGAGATGAAGATAAGTGAATGGTGTTGAAAGTATGTTGAAGAATGGTGTTGAAATGAGTGGTGTTGAAAGTAGTTCTAAACTATGAGGCCTTGGCCTCTGTGGCTCATCTTTTGATCCTATGAGTCATCCTAGTATCCTAACTAAATGAATTACTAAATTCCCTCTTTTTACTAAACTATATATTGAAGTTTGAAGTAAGTTTCTGTCACTCGAAATACAGAACTTATCATTGTTATATTTTGTCATATTTTTGTATGATAACTGTTATATTTTGATGATTAGATTTTTAGAAATCATACATTTCCTTAAAATTTACTCTTGGAGTTTACTAGGAAAATCTGCAAATAAGATCTATTCAATGGCATGAGTTGCTATTTTCAAAGCAAACTGAAAATGCTTCATTTCTGTGAGAAGAGGAGAGAATAAGCTTGCATTCCCCCACAGGTTGAGAACCACTAGCAGGGTCGCCTAAGACCATCGGAAAACACAGATATTTACATTACGATTCATTAACAGTAGCAAAATTACAGTTATGAAGTAGCAACGAACATAATTTTATGGTTGGGGGTCACCACAACATGAGGAACTATATTAAAGGGTCGCAGCATTAGAAAGGTTTTATTTCCCCTCTAGAACCACTGCTATAGAGGGTTCTAGAGGGGGGGGGAATCCTTTATAGAAAACTGATAATTTTAGTATGAATTTTTTCTAAGTATTAACAACTTGAGTTCTCTGCAAACATCATTTAAAAGTGATCGTGTTTATTAAGCTAACCCTTTTGACAAAAATAATGCCGGGAATCGAATTTCCTTTCACAGGACATTTTTGGAATCCTTTTAATAAAACCACCCATACACATAAGAACAAACTTGGACTTACTCTTTGATCCCTCCATGACTCCAACTGACCTCAATGAAGAAAGGGGCCAGTGCTTTCCTCAATCTCCACCAGCCAGTAGGGATGTGGCAATTCCCAGAAGCAAGTGAGCAGCAAGATAGCTTGACCCTGCTCAATTGAGTGCTCTCCACACTGATCACTGTCTCATACATTCTCACTAGCACCTACTTGTTAAATGCTGCATGTCTGCTTTTTATTAAAATAGCAAATGCAATTCTTGTAATTCATATTGGATGGCTGTCATAACAGAATTCTGTAATGAAAACCAATTATAGAGATTGGTTATGTACTATCCCATTATACTTGAGTTTCCTGGCATATAATAGGGCCATTTTTCTTCTTTTGCTTTATCACACTGGTAAATATTGACTATGAAATTCTTAGTGCATTGCTTTCACAGGGCTTAGCCAGATCAATTCCTATTAAAAGTATGAAAATTATGTCTCCACCCTGTATCTCTACTAAGGACAACAATAAAAAATGTTCTCCTAAAATTAAAGAGCATTTTCACTTCCAGTAATGGCAGGTAACAGTTGAACCACCATTCATAGAAACACAACTAAAAACTCTGGTATTTTCAACTAAAAATTTTTTTAATCTTCTTAAAAGTATTAAAGAACTAAGACAATAAGCAATAACTAGAGGAAATCAAACACCAGAGAAGTAAGCAAGACACTAGAAATCCATATCCACTTCTGCCCCTGAAGCATTTGCTAATCCAAAAACCCTTTGGGCTTTGGTTTGGGTGGCCTTGCTGGGCAATGAGACAGAAGTCAATGATTCGAGAGAGTTTGCTCAAAATGGGAAATACAATGAGAGACCTGCTTCATTGGAGCCAAAATTAAAACTGGCCTATCACCATGCCCATACATCCGTAGTAAAACCTGTTATGGGGCTAAGCAGAGAAAGAGCATATAAAGAAAAAGAGGGGGAAATACCCCAAAATTGAGGTCATTTCCGACTCACATTTGCAGCCCAGGTTCATACCACTTAAATTGTCTAGAGAACTTCAAACATGAGCTATGGTAGTCCCAGACTAACAGATCCTGAGTTGCCTGGCAGAAGCAAATATAAATATCCTACAGAGGAAAGCATCAGCATATCAGACACACAAGAAAGGAAGACACCATGAACAAAATTAACAGAAACTAAAGATACCAGAAAGACCATTAAAGGCTGCATATGGCGACTTACTAGATACAGATTATTAAACAGCTGTTATTATGCTGACAGTACTAGCAGACAAGCTTAAAGATATCTTTAGGGCACAGTAATCTAAAAAACCTAAACACAAATTGTCAAAAATTTTTACAGAGGACTGGATAAAGAAGATGTGGCAGGTATATACAATAAAATACTAATCAAAGACCCCCAAAACCAAAGCCAATCTTTTCTATATGAAAAGATTAAATACTGCCATTTGCAACAACATGGATGGGCAAAGAAAAAACAACAGGACAGTGGTTACCAGAGGGGGGTGGTGAGAATAGGATAGTAGTAGTAAAGGGTAAAGCGAGTTACATATAAAGTGACAGAGATGTTACTTTGGGTGGTGGGCCCACAATGCAATGCACAGATGACCGTAAGTAAAGGGTATTTAGGTGCTGTTATTTCACGTTTTATTTCGGTTTGAAAAATTTTTTAAAACAAAATATAGTAGGGGTATGCTGTATAGGGGGACTTTAAAAAGATCCAAATAGTACATAGAGCAATGAAAGACATAGTAACTAAATTCAGAAATTTCTTGGATAAGTAGGAAGCATATTTTAAACAGCCAAAGGGAATATGACTAAACTAGAAAATAAATGAAAAGAATTATGAAGGTCAATACATAAAGTGACAAAAGATATAGAAAAAACACAAGTGAAGGTAAGAGACATGGAGACAGAGATCTGACATCATTGGAGCCTTGAGTGAGAAAAAAGAGATGAGTCAGAGTTAATACCTAAAAAAAAAAAAAAATACTAAATTGACTAAAGTGTTGAAAAAGACCACATATACATTCAAGCCTAACAAATCCTAAGTCAGCTAAATGGGGGAAGGGGGGGGGGGGGGATCCATTCCTAGATTCATCCTAGAGAAGGTGAAGAAAACCAAAAAATAAAGAGACGAGATCATTAAAAGAGCCAATAAAAATGCAGATTATCTTAAAAGGAGTCAAAGTTAAATTGAGAAGTGATCTATCTACACTAAGAAAAGAGAAAAATGCTAATTGACCATACCTTTGCTATGCCCACAGCCAATCAGAGTATGCAAATTAACCCAACAAAGATGGTGGTTAATTTGCATACCCTGAGGGAAAGAGGAGTGAAGACTGAAGACACATAGAAGGAAGAGGGAGGGAAAGCAGAAAGCAAGGTGTCTGCTGGAGGGAAAGCATAGGCGGGGCGGGCAGTGGCAGCAGGAGGAAAAGCATGGGGTAGGGGATGGGGGGCAGAGGCATCAGGGAAAGAGTGGGTGGGAGGGGTTAGGAAAGGTGGCAGTGGCAGGAAGGAAGCCCTCTCACAATCTGGGACCCCTCTGGGGATGTCGGAGAGCTAGTTTTGGCATGATCCCCACAGGCTAGGCTGAAGGACCCCACAGGTACATGAATCCATACACTGGGCCTCTAGTTTCTTAATATGATGGAACCAGAAGATGGTAGAATCATGCATTCAAATGTGCTGGAAGAAAAAAAAACTGCCATCTTTTAATTCTATAACCAGCAAAAGTATATTTCAAGAGTAGAGGCAAATTAAAGACAATTTTAGACAAATAGTAGAAAACTCACCCTAGCAGACCTCCTTCACACTTAGTCGGCACTGACTGTGAATTTTACCTACATTGACATTTAAGATTCTGCTGCCTGTATTCTGCTGTTCTCTCAAACAATAAATCACAAGAATAATGTATAACTAATAATGCTTAAAATGATTTTGAAATGGTTAATACACAAATCTATTCCATTTGAACTCTCGGTGAAGTGCCAAGTTATTGTTCATACAATTCATGAATCCATGTACATCCATATTGATGGACCGCTTTTCCAAATTGAGGAACCCAAATAATTTGAACGCAGCAGGGATCTCATTTGCCCCTGACTCGTCATAATTTAAGTCTGCCCTATGGTTCTGTATTAATTACAAATAGAAATGCCATTACCCACGTATAAAATTTCACTTCTGAACAAAACAAGAATCTCTAAGTAGTGACCTCACACTGATTATATTTAGGGACTCATTTATAAAGGTCAAAGTCCTTTGCTGCAAATCCACTTCTTATGCAGATGAGGAGTTTAACCTGCCCTATGGCACTGGGCATAATTAGCCAGCTGCACCCTCATAATAAGGTGCAGATGGTTAATTACACCAGCAAATAACTGCTTACTTGTGGGCATAAAAGCCTGTACCTAAAAATCATTGAAAGTGTACTCGGGCCTGTTTTATGCTCATGCAAACAAAACCCCTTATTTCCCAAAGTCTCATCGGTGAACAGACCACCACAGGCTCCAACGCCACAGCTCTGCTCTGGGGGAGGAGACCCATTAACACAGCTGGGGTCTGGTTCAAGGGAGACACCACTGGCCACAAAGCCATATGTCAGCTGTTAAAATATCTCATGGGGTGCTGAATCCTTGTTGAAAATCCCCTAAACTTAATTTGTTGTAACAGGAATTTATTAATAAAGTGAGAATTTGGTTTCCCTAGAGCCCAGAGTAAAGTCTATTATTTTTCAGATAAAAACTGGCCCAACCAGCATGGCTCAATGGTTGAGCGTCGACCTAAGAACCAGAAGGTCACGGTCAGGGCACATGCCTGGGTTGTGGGCTCCATCCCCAGGAGGGAACATGCAGGAAGCAGCCAATCAATGATTCTCTCTCATTGATGTCTCTCTCTCTCTCTCTCTCTCTCTCTCTCTCTCTCTCTCTCTCTCCTCTTCCTCTCTGAAATCAATTTTTAAAAATTTAAGCAAAACTCTGAGATGAAAGAACTTTTTTTCACAAGCAAACATGTCAACATTGGATGTCTTAAGAATAAAAACAGGATAGCTACTTCCTACAACCCTTGTTTGGAAGTCCTCTGCCAGCTGCAGAGCTCTCAGCGTGAAGGGGTCAAGATGACAGGGATGGGGAACAGAATACTAATCTACTTGAATCTTCACAGAACCTTTCTTCTGAAGAACCCACAGGGTCTGTGAGTCTATTCAGTCTAATTGCATGTTGGGGAAGAGGAAGAGCTGCTTGCCATGGTTTTAATTGCCGAGAGCACACTATCTTTTGGGGAGCCATCTGTTTAATTGTAATTACAAACATCGATGTAAAAACACAGATGATTAACAAGTACAAAACTTCCCTACCACAAACAGTTTTAATATAAAGAGCCATCTTGTGAACGAGTATGTTGCCTTTTTCTTCTCTGCAATATTTCATGAGTTAGCAACTGACAGCCTGCCATTTATTACCGGATCTCACTCTGGTAGGACTAGACTTATTAATTAGTATATTTTTATATTGTGTCCCTCTGTTATTCCTTTTTTTATTAAACTTTAATTCCCTCTGAGAGTGACAGGGATTATATCAGAAATGAAATACGTAAGGGCCCCTTTCTCCCCGCGCCCCCGCCCCCCGCGCTGCCTGCTAAAATCTTTGAGATTTCATATAATATACATCGCCTATAATTAATTTCCAGGGGCATCACAAAGTATGGCAAGACTAATTTTTTGGCTCTCATAAACACAAATTTCTGCCTTCCTGGTTTTGAAATATGCTTACCACACTGTTATTATTTTTAAAGCCACACAAGTACTGGTAATTGTTTTTAGGCATGAATAAAAATAGCCTAACCTTGAAATTTATTTTAATTAGGCATTTTCCAAAGCCACTGCTGCAAACTTGGGTGGGTTGTTTATAATAAAAACAAGCATCAACAACAGAGTTGCCCAGAACATAGAATTAGGCAAAGTTATCTCACTTTGGGCTTACAACAGTGGTTTAAAGAAATAAAAACATGCACAGATGCAGTCAGATTCAGGACATTTTTGATAGCCTCTCAACGTATGGATATTTTTTTAATGCAACAGATTTATGAACTGCCAGTGAAATTACAATGGATTTCTTGTGTGTACAATTTTTTTCTTTTTACTTAAATCATTTCATACTAATTTTTCTTCAAAGTCAACCACATTTGACGTTTTGGTATTCATTTCAAGATGAAGAACCCTTTAACAATATCATATACTCCAACAAGCCTTTCAATCAAGCACAGAACACTTCTTAAAAACCCATTCTTCTTCCCTATCACCACAAGGGATAAATATGGCCCTTAAACATATCAGGGAACTTTAAATCCTCACAGAAATGAAAAGACTGACTGCACAGTTTTTCAAATTAAGTTTCAATAGAGGCATTTTGTGATATGTCAATTCCTCACTTAGTCTCTGCTCAACCTCAATCCTTATTGCAGTTTTTTGTTTTGTTTTGCTTTTTGTTTGATTTCAAGTCCTTATCCCCCTTGTAAGACATTTTATATGAAGAACAGCTAAGTGCCCCTGTGGTGTTAATGAAGAGGCAGATCTTGGAAAAAATCAGTTGAGAGGAAGAGACTGCACTCAAGAAACAGCTGCAGGTGTGTGTGTGTGTGTGTGTGTGTGTGTGTGTGTGTGTGTGTGTGTCTTTTAATTGATTTGAGAGAAGGAGGGAGAGAGATAGAAACATTGGTGAGGATCACTGATCGGCTGCCTCCTGCACGCTCTCTACTGGAGATCAAGCCCGCAACCCAGGCATGTGCTCTGACTAGGAATCAAACTGTGACCCCAACCACTGAGCCACACCGCCAAGCTGCTTCTTCGCCTTTAATGACCGAGTATATTCCGGTCCCCTGTGTCCTGAAATGTGCTCATTCTAAGCCAACTGGTCTTTAACTTTTGAGGTCCAAGTCCCATTGGGAATCAGATAAAAGCTCTGAGCTGTCCCCCAAAAGATGAACATGAATATAAAATCTAAAGGCCCACATGCCCAGGGTCAGGAATCTCTACTTTGCACAGATGCCAAAGTGTACCCGTTAAAACACGGTTTCCATATTCACAGGTGTTGTGGGCTTCTTTTAAACCTGATGAAAATTTCCATGTTCTAAATGTTCGTTCTTGCTGCTAACATGGAGAGGCATTCTCAAGACCATTTTTGAAGCTTGTGAAACTATGCCACTGATTAAGAGCAGAGGGTAATTCTCCTCTACTTTGTGATTTCACAGATCATTCTCATACATAAGGAGGAGGTATTGCTGCGCCTTCCCCAGAATAGTTCTCATACATAAAATGTGAAAAGAACTGTAAAACCCAGATCTATAATATTTCAAGAAGAAAATCTAAGCTAGGCAGAGTTTTAGATAGCACAATCTATAAAATAAAAAACTGACAAATTAGACTTCACCAAAATGTATTTTTTTTACTTTAAAAGACAACTCAATAAAAAATTAAAAAGTTAATAAAATATGTAAAAACCTGAATAAGCCAAAACCGGTTTGGTTCAGTGGTAGAGCGTTGGTCTGTGGACTGAAGGGTCCCGGGTTCGATTCTGGTAAGGGGCATGTACCTTGGTTGTGGGCACATCCCTAGTGGGGGGTGTGCAAAAGGCGGCTGGTCGATGTTTCTCTCTCATCGATGTTTCTAGCTCTCTATCTCTCTCCCTTCCTCTCTGTAAAAATATCAATAAAATATATTTTTTTTAAATAATAAAGTGAGCTTGCTTCCAAAGACCCTTCTAGTAACATGTAGTCAAGCTTGATCTTTTTTTATTTAAAAAAAAATTTTTTTAAAACCCTGAATAAGACCTGGGTAAAAGATATGAACAGATAACTTCACCAAAGAAGAGTTAGAGTAACACAAAAAGCACATGTTGTTCAATATCATTAGTCATCACAGAAATGCAAATTTTAAAAAAACAATAAAATAAGAATAAGTCTATCAGAATAACTAAAATTAACAAAACTGTCACCTGCTGGTACAGCTGTAGAACAAGTGAAACTCTCATTCTATGCTGGTGGAAATCCAAAACAGTAGTCACTTTAGAAAACTTTGGCAGTTTCTTATAAAATTAAACATACACTTACCACAGAATCTAGCAATCCCACAGTGCCCAAGTATTTACCAAAAAAAAAAAAACCCACAAAAAACTATGTTGTACAAAAACCAGTTTGTGAGTGGTGATAGCAAACTTACTTATCCATAATCACCAAATACAAGAAGTAGCCCAAATGTCTATCAACTGGTGCTGCATCCATTCAATCGAATAGTACTCGGCGGTAATAAGGAATGAAATACTGTTACATGCAACAACATGGATAAATCTCAAAGCAATGTGTCAACTAAACCAAGCCAGACAAAAAGTGCTGTGGAGCTTATGATTCCGTTTATATGATATTCTGGAAAACAGAGAAATCAGATCAATGGTCGCCAGAAACTGGATGTGGGGAAAGGAGATTAACTCCAACTGGCACTAGAGAGCTTTCTGAGCTAATGCAATCATTCTGTATACATTTATGTGGTAGCATGACTACATTTTTCAAAACCTATGGAACAGTACATTTAAAATAAGGTAAATTTGCCAAAACCGGTTTGGCTCAGTGGATAGAGCCTCAGCCTGTGGACTGAAAGGTCCCAGGTTCAATTCCGGTCAAGGGCATGTATCTTGATTGCGGGCACATCCCAAGTAGGGGGTGTGCAAGAGGCAGCTTATCGATGATTCTCTCTCATTGATGTTTCTAATTCTCTATCCCTCTCTCTTCCTCTCTGTAAAAAATCAATAAAATATTTTTTAAAAAAATAAATAAAATAAAATAAGGTAAATTCTATAATATGTAAATTATATGTAATTTACAAATAAATTATATAAACCTGACTTTAAAAATAGCTAAGAACATAACGGGAGAAAATATTAATTTTACTTAATTTCAACATAGCATAAAACCATCAATATCCAGGGTATATACAATACTCCTACAAATCAACACAAAAAGGACAGTCACATTTAAATTGGACAAAGATAAAGACACACAATCCACAGATCAATTATCAATAATAAATACTCATAATAATCAACTATCCAAGGACCTCACTTGTAATCTGGCGAATGAAAACTATAACAAGTGATTACCATTACTTTCCCATCAGAAGGACAAAGTCTTAAAAGACTGATAGTACCAAGTGTTGGTGTGTATGCAGGACAAGTACAATCTCTACAATAAGACCCCAAAAGAGTTGCATCAAATGGGATGATGCATTTCAACTATATTCATACCTAGCTCAATCACAAGACCAAAAAAAAAGTAAATAAATAACATTTAAAATAGTTGGGTGATTGTCTTTGCTGTTCCAATCAGTGGGCTGCAGAGTGAGATGAGATGGTAGTCCTGAAAATGCTAGTCACTTTCATCAGTGCTCAAACAGACAGCACAGTGCAGACTGGAGAGACCACAGAACAGCCTCAAGGATTTACCAGCCCACCAAGCGAAGAGTGATGTCCAAGCAGCCACTCAAGTGGCAATAGCCTCCTCAACCTTCTCAAAGAAGAAGTTACAAAGTGAACTATGTAACGGGGGCCACAGCAAAATTTAGAGGAATAAAGACATAACAGAACTCATAAATGTATCCTCCTACTAGAGGCCCAGTGTACAGATTTGTGCAGGGATGGGGTCCGGCCTGCCCGCCCTGATCAGGGCAATCAAACTGGGCCAGCGGGGCAGAGGGGCCGTGGGCAGTAAGCCAGCCAGCCCCACCCCCTGGTCGAGCTCCCGGTTGAACTCCCGTTCGAATTCCTGGTCTAGGGGACAATTTGCATAATAGCCTTTTATGATATAGGATTAATTTATGATGGCAAACAGGAAAAGTCTATGAATTATAATTTTATGAAATGTGTTTAAACATTCCCAGAATTAAAGCTTTTCAATGGCTCGGTTTCTGAGTCGGGCTGTCCCTGGGTTATTTAAGGTATATTCCCTGAGACATTTTACACTGTGTTCAACTTTGACCTCACCACTGACTTCTGAACCCCATACAGTAACATGTGGCTCCACTGTATAAGCTCATCAAGGTCACGGATCCTGTCTTCACAATATTGTTCTTCCTGCAAAACACCTAAGTTGGTACTAAACATGAAGAAGGACCTCAATTACTTGAAGGAGTCAAGAAAAGGCGAGTGGGAACGAACCAGGTGGTGAAAATAAATACGGGCTGGGGCATTCTGAAATGAAAAGGACAAGACCCCCTAGTGGCAGGGGGCAAGGTGAACGGGTGCGCACACACAGAGACCAGGACGTGCGGTAGCCAGCATGGGCGGTGGTGGAGAATCACGTCAGCCCCCCACTAGCCCTGACCCGTGGGCTAGCACTTCCTGGGCCCAGGTGACTCAACTGCCAAGGCGGATCGATCAGTATAAGTCACTTCATGGGACCTTTGCGGCTGTGAAATGAGACCACGGAGCTGAGGTACATCTGAGGGCATACCGGCCTTGCACTTGATCCTCACAGTCACCCTGAGAAGGGAGAGGAGAGGGAGGAAGGGACGGAGGGGTGTGGCACCCCATTTTCCTGGTGAGGAAATACAGAAAATTATTTACCCTGTAGCCAGAAGGTAGAGGCAAGGAGGACACTCCTGGCTGCTACCCTTCAGACCAACCCCTGGCGCTAGCTACCTGTTTGGCTGGAGAATCAAAAAAAATAAAATTTTTAAATTTTTTAAAAAAACACAGAAATTGTAGGTTCTACTATTTTAATGGGGGTGAGACCCAGGGGAGACTGGGAAGGAGTGGGGTCTGGAAAACTTGGAGAGCCCCTGAGACGAAGGACTGACGAAGGGCGGGGACACGAGGAAGGGGTCCCGGGCCAGTCCCCGCGCTCCTCACACTGTGACCCCACAATCAATGTAAGAACCTCCGGGGGACGGAGGCGCGCCCCCACTCCTGTCGATCCCGCGCCCGTTCCCCTCTGAGACCCCGCGCCAACTCACAGACACTGCAATCCAGGAGCTCCCACCCGGCGCCAAGCCCTCCGCTCTCCCGCCGCCTCAGCCTGGAGGTCCAGGAGCTGTTGCCACCCGTTGCCACAGCAACCACGCTCCGCACAGCCCAGCAAGCTGCGCGGTGATTGGAGAAGGCGAGCGTCCATAGCAACAGCCACGCAAGAGTTGCTAGTGGGAGAGAATTTGGTTTTCAGGGATTCTTTGTGTGCACCCTCTCTCCCCCAAAGACACCTTTAAAGCTGTTTCATGCATAAGGTGCTGCTGTGAAACTCATTTCTACAGGAGTTTTAAACTTGGGGTCCTTTTACCTCCTTCAGAAAGTCCATGGTCCCTCTCCCCTTTATGTTTGTTATATGCAAAAGCTCGCCCGTTTGCCCCGTAGGATGGGCCATTTACTGTGGATTCTCAAAAGAGCCAGAAGCCCAAGACAGGCTGAGGTGATAACTTCTATGTGCATCGATCCCATCCTCCTTCTCAGAGAACACAGTTCAAAAATAGTACAGTTCTTCCCTGACTTTATTTGGATTGTGGCCTCATTCAAAGTCTGCCTCCCAAAAACGCTAACTCTCATTCATTCATTCATTCATTCATTCAATAAATATTGATTGGCCATAATTATGGGTCATATATTTGTTATAGGGGCACTTGTCTAGCCCCAGGAAGAGAGCAACTGTCAACACAGAGTCCCTAATTTCTTAGAGCTTTCCTTGTGGTGTGGGAGATGACCAATGATTACACAAGATCGTGTCAGATTGTGATGATAAGCAAAATTCGGTGACTCATGGACGAGCCCTGTAGATAGGGTGATGGGGGAAGGTCACCTTGAGGAGATAGCATTGGGCTAGGGCATGAGAAGACACCAGACCAGCTACAGAAGAAAAAAAAAAAGACAGCAGCATAAGCAAGGGAACAGAAAGTTAAAAAGAAATGAGTTTGGGATGTTAGAGAGAATAAACAGCCAATGTGGCTGAAAGGGGAGAGCTTGTGGAAGTGTGGTAAGACACAATCAGTTTGCCCTTCCCCTAGCTCTTCAAAGAACTGACTACTTCTCCCTACTCCTTCCTTGCTCCTCCATCCCTAAACATACCCTGTGCTGTCACCCCAGTTTTTTCCTTCATATTCCTTATTTTTTTTAAATATATTTTTATTGATATTTTACAGAAAGGAAGGGAGAGAGATAGAGAGCTAGAAACGTCGATGAGAGAGAGAAACACCGACCAGCTGCCTCTTGCACACCTCCTACCGGGGATGTGCCCGCAACCAAAGTACATGCCCTTGACCGGAATCGAACCCGGGACCTTTCAGTCCGCAGACAGATGCTCTACCACTGAGCCAAACCGGTTTCGGCAATATATTCCTTATTTTTTATTGTCTCTGAATTCCACAGGACAGAGACTGCCTGCATTGTTCAACACAGTATCCCCAGCAACTGAAACCATGGCCCCAGCAAGGACACTAAATCAATGTTTGTTGACTGTATGAGTCTCCATAGCACAATACTAGGAACTGTGGTAGACTATGGGGACAAGACAAAGACACCTCTCCCTCCTTTGGAGCTTAAATGCTTCGGGAATAAGAGAATTACAAACCATGTGGGCACACTAAATGTGTGCAGAACTGAATAATTTAGACAGTAAGTGCTGTGGGAAGCTGTTGAATAATTCCCTGGGTAATCTCTTCATTCTATTACATTTCAGTTCAATTTCACAAATATCAAATGCCGCCTATACGCCAAACATTATGGTGTATAGCGATGACCAAGAACAGCAATCATATTGATTGAAATGTAATTTTATATCTATTGAATCTAATAATTTTTTAAAAGGACACCGATCCTGTCTGTAGAGCTTATAGTCTACTGCCAGCCTGTCTTACAGTAACCACTAGACACTTGTGACCGCCGAGTACTTGGGATGTAGATTGTCTGAATTGGGATGTGGGGGGGGGGGAGATGTGAATTACAGATTTCAGAGACTTAGTGCAAAACAAGAATGTACAATATCTCATTAATGATTCTAATATTGATTGCACATTGAAAGGACAACAGTGTGAATATATTTGGGTTAAATAAGATCTATTATTAAAATCAATTTCACTTGTGTTTTTTTAAATCTGATTGCTAGAAAAATTATATATGAGGTTTGCATTATATTTCTATTGGGCAACACTGGTCTAGTGGGAACCTAATCCTAGGTGAATAAGCCAGCAATATCTTATTACAGAGGTAAAAACAGACTTTTCAGCTGAAGGACAACAGGTAGCAAATTTCAACTAGGGGAACTAGACCAAGAATTTACAGAGAAAACAGGTTAGACAACTCTTAAGACTTACACGCTGAGTGTGTAAAAGGCTCAGGAGTAGGTTTCTTCAGGGAAAGCTGAGCTGTGAACCTCACCCACCTCCTAACCTCCAGTCAAAAGAAAGGGGCTTTGAGAGGACCACCCAGAGAGGAGAGTTTAACATTTGGCTCCTGCCATTTAGGGGGGACAGTGGGCTTGTGTCTGAACTCACCTACTAGTTCAAAGGGGCAAGAGATAGACAGACTAGTCAGCAGACAGCAGGGCAAAGGAGACATTACTTGGTTGGGAATATCCTGTCTCCTTCCTCCAGGATTTATCAAGGTAAGAGATACATGAATGTTTTCTATGAAACGGATGTACGCCACTCAAGAGAAATGAGCAAGGTCATTTCGGGTCCTTTCTAAGAGGGAAATTCAGTGGGACAGAGAGACCGCAGCAAAGGGAAGCTGAGGGTGATGTTAGGTTCCTCGAGGCCAAGGCAAAGCAAAGAGCCAGATGAAAGAGAGATGCATTTGATCCCAGCAAGAGAACTGCGGGGTACCGATGCCCAGTGATGAGGTTAAGTTTTCTGAAAGACTTCTGAAAGTGCCCCACAAGAGCAAGTGTCAGCGTAGCCACCAGCAGTATCAGACAGGTAACCACTTCCTTACCATCTTTTCCTCTCTTCCCTCCTCACCGTCCAATACCAGAAGGGCCAGAAATCAGTTACCCAACGGGGGACACAGGCGTCGAGGCTGGCAGTGAACCTGAGTAGAAGACAATAGGAAAGAAAGAAAAGGGGGATTGTGCTTTCATTCTCCAACTGCAGGTTTCCTGCTGGCAGCAGGCCCAAACTGAAAAAGGTGAGAAGCCATAACTTTAAGTTAAAAATTGTGATTATCCTGGCTGGAGTTGCCCAGTGGTTACAGTGTCAGCCCGCACACCAAAGGGCCACGGGTCCTGTTCCTGGTCAAGGGCATGTTCCTGGGTGGCAGGTTGGATCCCAAGTGCTGGTTGGGGCATGTGCAAGTGGCGGCCAATTTCATATCAATATCTTCCATTCTTTCTCTCTCTCTCTCTCTCTCTCTCTCTCTCTCTCTCTCTCTCTCCTCTCTCCTCTCTCCTCTCTCCTCTCTCTCTCTCTCTTCCTCTCTCCCTCCCTCCCTCCCTTCCTCCCTCCCTCCCTCCCTTCCTCCCTCCCTCCCTCCCTTCCTCCTTTCCTTCCATTCTCTCTAAAAATCAATGGAAAAAATATCCTCAGGTGAGGATTAACAACAACAACAAAAGTTTTATCACCTTGGACAGAACATTCAACAACTGTATCCAGACCTCATTTTGACACCTGTGAGAGTCCATAAAGGCCTTAGCACCTGAGTTCACCCAGTCTGCCCCCCCAAGACATTTTAAGAGAGACTAGAAGACAGAAAGTAACTTATTTATGACTTCAGTCCACAAGTCATGCTTGTTTAAGGGTCACTTAAGAATGTGAGACTGGAAGAAACATGTATTATTCTTTCTTTTTTAATATGTCTCTTATTGTTAACAGTATTACAGATGTCTCCCATTCCCCCACCTCCTTTACCCCCTCTTCCAGCCACTACCCCCACTCCCACCCCCACCCCAGGTCTTCACTACCCTGACGCCCGTGTCCATGGGCTATGCGTATAAGTATGTAAGTTCTTTGGTTTATCTCTTCTCCTCCCCCCAAACCCACATCAAGGTTTCTGGTTTTCTTGAAATGTACAGAACAGTAGAAGATGTATAAAGCTAAGGATTAAAGTGCCTATTACTACCGGGGGGGGGGGGGGGGGTGGTGGTGCAGAAATAGATTATCTAAAGTCACACAGCACCTCTGCCTCAGACCTAAGACTAGCGTTTAATCCTCCACCCCCAGAGGTCTTGCTGGGCTCAGGGAGCTGCAGCCAGTGGCCACGGCCGCGGCTCCCTCGGGGCCCAGCTGCAGCTGCCGCACAGATGGAAGCCAGGTTTGTTCTCAGTGCCAGAGAGACGGGCGGGCAGACAAAAACAGGGGAAAGCAAACACTAAAACAAAACAAAAAAGCCGTGTGTCTGAAAAATGATATCCCACTGAAGATTAATGGTGGTATTAAATGCTAGATCCCAGCTAGGAATCATGTTTGTTAGCTTATACTTCCCTTTAAGCAAAAAGGCTAATGGGAAGAAGGATGTAGACGTCTTCATTTTTAATCTGCCTGACCCTTAAAGGTCAGGAAAGGAGAGAGGAGGCCACAGCCTTGTTCTTAGGGATAGAAGATAGTCGGGGCAGGGAAAACTGTCAAGACTGGGCCTTCTTCAGACCTCAGGGTGGTAAGTGCCCTGAGGGCCCCCAGCCACCTTACAAAACTCTGGTCCATGGGACCCACCAAGAGAGGGCCTGGGGCAGGAAATGGGGAGGCATGTACCCCAGAAACCATGGGCTCGCCATTGTAAAGAGACTTAGAGATCAATGTGTACAAAACTCTTAGAACAGGGTAGATGCTCCACACATGAGCAGTGATTTTTCTGTCTGTTGTGCAACGACTCCAGTTCCGAACTTACTCCTTGAGCGGAGTTTGACACGTGACCTGTGTTTCGTGCAGTTCCCACATCTGTAAAACAAGGGCACCTGCTGCATAGGATGGTTAAAGGACTAAGTAAGATGACCACATAAACCAAGGGCTTAACAAATAAAATCTGTTTGTGTATTAATATCAGCCCCATCCTTCAGTTCTGTCTTCCATCTCTTCAACATCAACTCTAAATAGTCACCCGGCGCCAGAGACCAAATGTTTGGGTCATTATTTAAAACCCAAACTCAAAATATGACCCCAGTTCCTAAACTGTGTGCTGAGGCACCTCTGGGTGCCGCGGTGAAGTCACAAGGGCGTCTCAGGATGTTTCAAATGCCAACGGGGATCACAGTGACGTCTGTCAGAAACTCCTGGCTTGAGGCAGCTCAGTGTCGACACTAAATTATTATACTTCTTCCAGTGACCCCATCTTCTCAAAGCGGGGGTTTTCCGTAGTTGCTGTGATAAAAGCAAGTACCATCCTATATAATAAAGAACTAATATGCAAATGGGCGTCGCGCCCTCATGCCCCCATGCACTCACACCGGGGTAGGGGGAACTGAGACCGGGCCAGGGGACCTGGGAGAGCAGGGGGACCTGAGGCCACACACACCCGGGCGGGGCTTGACAGGGAACTTGAGGCTGTGCCCCCCACCCCAACCCTGCCGAGTCTGATGGGGTTAGGGCCGCCTCTGTCTGGGTCTCGCATGATTTCAAGGATTTGACTCTGGGTCCCTTTGCGTGCCCCAGACTCTGTCAGGAGGGAGATTTTCATATGCATTTTACTAATTTTCTTTCATCTCTGACACTTCTATTACAGAGAAAGGGCAAATGGCAACATTAAAATATTTCCTCTAATTAATGCCCTTTTTAATGTGCATGAATTTTGTGCGCTGGGCCATTAGCTTGAACATAAATTCGGACTAGGAAGTGAGGGTGGTGGTGTCCAATACATTTCCAAGGCTTAAAAAGCTATGCAGTGATCAACAGACACTAAATTCTTAGGACATGAATACTTAATGAAGTCATTTGGATCTAATTATTTAATAAATGGAATTGTCAGTTATTTCTTTTGGCCCTGGGATGCTGTGAAACAATCACTAAGACACTAAAAATATGGCTCACTTCTTCGCTTTTATTCTACCAAGAGGAGGAGATGGAACTGACTTCCATGCCAAAGATGAGCCATGTATAACACATCATTAATGCCCCCCGGAGAAGACTAGCCAGACTCTTTCTGAACAGACCGGCTTTCTGAAATCATTTGTTGTGTCACTTAGAAAATGCAAATTCGCTTCGCCTCTTCTTGTGCGGATGTCTAATATATTCCAGTCAACTCAAAGAGCAACATATTGAGCATTTAATGAGTGGCTTACAATAAAAAAGCACAAAACCCAGGAAATAAGATTGGAGAAACAGTTCTACCATCGATCACCTTTATGTCCCCAGACTAGCTCCTTCACCTCTCTGAACCTCAGTCTCTCCAGCTATTAAAAGGTATGACTCAGTCATTGGAAAAATGTTATTTATGAGCCCAATCTGTGCTCAGCTCTGCTCTATGCTGTAAAGCAGGGTTCTCAACCTTTTTTTTGTTTTGTTATTGCTTCCCTAAGAGGCGTATTTGGGCATTTTTATCCTAATTATGCCTCTCAAACTTTAATACCATGTATGTTTACACAGATAGATGTGTATGTACACTATGTAAATCCGTGATTTGTACCAAAAAAAGGAGTGATTTTTTATGGCTTCTAGATCCAATTTTGCCCGAGGACAATACACCCCTTGTGAGAATGTACTCCCTAAGGAAACAGAACATTTCTGCTCTCACCAAGCCTGCGCTCTAATATGAGAAATAGGAATTTTGAAGAAAAGTAAAATATCAGATGTGAGCAGTGCAGTGGGGATAAGGAATTAGGATGTACGATGGAGAATGGCTGGGAAAGGGCCAGAAGCTTCTCTGCAGAAGTGACCCCTGCAGCGAGACTGGAATGGCAAGCAAGGACAACCGGGCGTGTGTGAGGGAGGAGCCATCAGTGTTGATCCTCGCAGAGCACAGCTTGGGAAGAGGCAGCGGAAGAGTGGGGCACGCTGAACCCCGGTGACACCACCACTGGCGGGTCACTTTGAAGACTGAGCAATGCCGCAGGGAAAACACGTAGCAAATAGCAGATCGCTACGTGCGCCAGAGGGATTACGGTGTACAAAATGCTGTCATTAGGCACCATGGGCAGAAAATGGAAATGACTAAGCTCTGCCACTGTTATCAAAAAGAGTTACTTTAAAAAAAAAAAAAAAAAAAAAAAAAAAAAAAAAAACAGGGCCGTGTGCCCCGGGTGAGCCATGTGCCCCAAGGGGGCCGGGTGTCCTGAGAGAGCCGTGTGCCCCAGGGGAGACATGTACCTCAGGAGAGACATGTGCCCCAGGGAAGCAGTGGGACCCGGGGGAGGGGCGGTGTGAACCAGAGGAGGAGCAGATTCTATTTGTGTGGTCCTGAGATAGTCACCATAAAACAAGCAGAATGTCAAATGACAGCGGGGAGGGGAAGGAGACCTGGGGGGAGATAAGAGATCAACCGAAGGACTGGTATGCATGCATATAAGTACAACCAACGAACACAGAACTCTGGGGAGGGAGGGCATAAATGGGAGGGGGGGGGGCAATGGTAAGCTATGTAGACATATAATACCTTAATAAATTATTAAAAAAACAACTAAAGGGCCCCGGCCGGTTTTGCTCAGTGGGTAGAGCATCAGCCCTAGGAGTGAAGGGTCCCAGGTTCCATTCCAGTCAAGGTCACATGCCTTCATTGCAGGCTAGATCCTTTGCCCTGGTTGTGGACATGCGCTGGACATAACCAATCCCTGTGTCCCTCTCACACCGATGTTTCTCTCTCTCCCCACTTCCCCTTCCCTTTCACTCTCTCTAAAATAAATAACGGAAAAATATCCTGGGGTAAAGATTAACACAAAACAAAACAAACAAACAACAGCTGGAAGAAGCTGGAGTCTGGGTAAAGTTTTAAAACAACCACAGATCTCCAGATCTCCAGACAGGCTCAGAAGAGAGAGAGATGCTAGACGTAAAGAAATGATTCCTAACATTTCTGAAGTGCTGACTATATGCTTCTGTGCTGAGGGCTTTCCCCGCCTGAGTTCTCACAGGCCCCTGTGCAATTCTCTTCATTTCACACGTGAGGAAGCGAGGCTCAGAAAGCATTAAGTGACGTGACCAAAGTCACACAGGCAGTAGGTGGCAGGACTTAACGTCCGTCTGAGTTGAGTCTAAGGTCTGAACCCCTTTGCCGCACTCCCTCTCCTACACCTGCCCCTACTAACAGGAACTTGTATGTATTCAGTCTGTAGAACCGGACTTCCCCTACCAGGACAGTGGTCGGCAAATCGCAGTTTGCCGCTCTGTTGACTAATGAGTTTGCCGACCACTGTCCTAGGACATCAGACCCAGCTCATCAATGAAAAGACCCACACGATAATGCTCTTAGAGGGCCTAGGAACAAAAGCTGTCAGCGCCATGTTTAATTAGCCCCGGTCTTGCTTACAGGGTGGGGGAGGAGGGGGGAATATATATCTTATCTCATCCAGAGAATTAGTCAACTTGGACTGTGCCTGGGTCAGAAGAGAATGTGAAGGCAGATTTTATCCTGTTTTGACTTCTTAAAAATGCAGGTGCGAGAGCTGCCAACAGAACTACACTGCCAGCGACTAAGTGTCAAAAGGAGCCCCAGAGCGGGGGAATGGGGTGATGACACATATATAATCAGTAAAGAAGAAAAAAATAAAAGAGGGGGGGGAGCCCCGGAGAGAAACACTTGTCAGGAGGAGGCAGCAGACACCGCGTCTGGTGGCATGAGACATCATTCAAAGAGGAGCAGACAAGGACACTCAGGATCAGGGGCTGACTGATGGTAGCAGTGTCAGAAGGCTTGGGAACCAAAAGCGTCTGGTGGGGAAGATGCTTTAAAGAGATGAGAGCCGAGCTAGTCTATGAAAACTTCTCGCGATCATCAGGCATGCGCAACTGTAAGCAGAGGCTCTGGTTCCTGTCAACACCCAGGCCAAACTCAAATCGTCTGCTGTTAGGAAAATGCTTGGTAATGCAGTGTCTACAATGCTTTTTTTTTTTTTTAATGAAAACCTCACAAAATAGAATGCCTGTGTTTAGGGGGCTCACGGCATAACAGAACTATCATGAACATGTATGTCTGTGTGTGAGGTAGCACACATGTTATACAGGCAATTGTATGTTAAAAAAAACACCAATTTACATCAACCATGCTAAGAAAACACCAATGATCTTTCTGTTCTCTTTAGAAATTAATATTGCAAAATCATTGTTATTTTTTTAAATATATTTTTATTGATTTCAGAGAGGAAGGGAAAGGGAGAGAGAGACAAAAACATCAATGATGAGAATCACCTATTGGCTGCCTCCTGCACACCCCACATGGGGATCAAGCCTGCAACCCTGGCATGTGCCCTGACCAGGAATCAAACTGTGACCTCCTGGGTCCATGCTCAACCACTGAGTCACACCTTTGCCTTTTCATTGTTATATCAAAAGGCAATCAGCCAGAACCAGTTTGGCTCAGTGGATAGAGTGGCGGTTGGCCTGCGGACTGGAAGGTCCCGGGTTCGATTCCGGTCAAGGGCATGTACCTTGGTTGCGGGCACATTTCCGGTGGGAGCTGTGCAGGAGGCAGCTGACTGAGGTTTCTCTCTCATCAATGTTTCTAACTCTCTATCCTTCTCCCTTCCTCTCTGTAAAAAATCAAGTATATATATATATATATATATATATATATATATTGGCAATCCAAGATTATATAGACAAAAATGTAGGAGACAACTATTATAGAAATGTGGCAGGCAGCTAACGAATAAAAACCTTATTTTTTTATTTTGTGATGTGTTTGATATTTACCCACTTTTTAAAAGTTATAATTTGTTCTAAGTCATCCTAAAAAAAATTAGTTTTTGTCTCTAATTTGTACTTGTAATTAAGGGCTTCCAACATGGTATATGCTTCAAACTCCACAAAAATCAGCTCCTGGACAGAGCATGCATCAAAGAAGCTAATGCACATAGACACGCAAATACTAGTGTTCAATACATCCTAAGATCAACCACACTGTAATCATCCATAAAATCATTCAAGCCCTAGCCAGTTTGGCTCATTGGATAGAGCGTTGGCCCCTGGACTAAAGGGTGCTGGGTTGGATTCTGGTCAAGGTCACGCATTCCCAGGTTCAAGCTCAATCCCAGCCCTGGTCAGGGTTCAGGGGGCACTAATCAATGTGTTCCTCTCACGTCGATGTCTCTCTTTGTCTCTCCCTCTTTCTCTCACTCTCTCTACAAAGCAAAACAAACAAACAAAAAAAGTCAATGGAAAAAATATCTTAGGGTGAGGATTAACAAAAAAAAAAAAAAAGCTGGCTGGAGTTGTCAGCAAAGCTTAAGTGGCCGTTGAAGGACCAATAAAACTTTGCTTTGCTTAATATGTCCTCTGATGGATTCATCAACCACTGAACTGAATCCTTGCTCTAGGGCAGATCATGCAGTCGCTGGGGACCGTGGGGAGGTCACGGAAAGCTCACACGGAAAGCTCATGTACTTATTTAACACACGCATCAGCCATGGATGAGTCCTTAGCCCATGCTCGGCACTGGACATGCCACTGTGAACAGGGACAGAGGAGAAGGGTTGGGGGAGAACGCCTCCAGATGAGGCGGGTACGACACCCCTGTGAACTGCTCCAGGGCTTACCCATGGGGGAGATTACACTTTCTGAGGTAAGTCGGAATCTTGAGATACTTGGGACTAAAACGCAGCTGAGTGCCAGAGCCAGGAACCACAGGAAGGAAAGCACAGAAATGGGCTAGGACTCTGATGTCAGTGGGCAGGGGGTGCGACAACGCTCAGATCCTCTTCTCTTTCTGGTGAAATGAGGGAGGATTTGTGAAATGCCTACAGGAGAAGAAAGAAGTGTTTGGCTTGAGTGCAGATAAAATGTTTGCTCTGGTAATTATAATACCCTGTTCCAGAAATGGGGAGGAATATATAAGAACTCGCCTGAAATGCACTTAAAGCACACACTTCGCAGACACCCAGGTATCTAAGACTGTGGTGTCTGTGTCGGATACCAGGGACACACAGGAAACCTCTAGTTGCTTACTTTCCAACTAGATGGAACATAAAGGGGTACAACCTCTGTTATCATGACACGGGAAAGGGGCCAGGAAGAGGCAGACCCTGAGCTAGTGGTCTTTTCATAGACTGAATATTAGAAGGAAACAAGCAAACCTAATTAAAAGCACCCCATTGCCCTCACCTTCCCATTAGACCAACCCCGAGGCTTTGGAGAGCGCGCAGGTCCCTGCCCTCATTACAAAAGCAGATGGACACATCGGACTGGCTAATAGCATCCAGGGGCCACTCTGATCTGATTTGGTCCTCGCTGCTGACCCTTTGGAGATGGTTATGACTTTGAAAACCAAGGTCAATGACTTTTGGTGGGGAATGAACCACAGGTAAAACCTAAAATTATATTAGGATTTAAGAAAATAATCCCAAACTTTTGACATATGTGTACCCCTTCTATAATTTTTGTAACGCTGAAAATTTAACCCTGGTCCAAAAAAAATGGATGTATTTTAATAACAATCAAAATATATTATTTTTTCTTTTTTGTACATACACAAAATAATAATACACAAAAAATAAAATTATTCATAATAAAATACAAATAAAAGTTATATATATATATATATATATATATATATATATATATATATGACATTTATTTGCACACCGGACCATCTCACGCCTCACAAGACTGTCTTGACTTGATTCATGAGAATGTAGAATTAGGCACAGCTAAGCACGGTGCAGTGCATACCCCCAACAAACTCCGGTGCAATGTGTACCCCCACCAAACTCTTCCCGAACCCCTGGGGGTACGCGTACCACACTTTGGGAAACACTGCTCTATAGGAATAGGGAGAAAAAAAGGAGAAATTAATATTAAAATAGGGTAGCAATGTCTGCCAAATGTTTATCAAATCAAATATTGCCCACCTGGACTAATAAAGGTAGTCAAGACATCATAATGATAAAAGCACGCTAATTAGACCAGACGTCCTTCTGTACAACCTTCCAGACAAGCAGTCTAGGGCTGCGAGGGAAGCCTGGGTCCCGGGTGCCTGCAGGTGGCTGGCGGGAAGCCTGGGAAGGAAGTCCTACTCTCGCACGAATTTCGAGCATTGGGCCTCTAGTGGATAATATACCACAAAGGAGTGTGACAAAATAATTTGTTATTCCATGAATCAGGATAAAATTGGGAGCCTCGTGGAGGAACATAAGCTGCCGTATACATGTATGTGCACGTGCATGCACGCACGTATTTCCTGAGAGCCAAGATGAAAGTGAGGGCATAACATCTAAGTCCACACGGATATATTGGAGTTATATAATGTCTTCTATCCACGTGTCCTTCCTATTTTTGACCAACTGCCACGGTCTGTCAATGTCTACAGCTTGCCACTAAACCCTTTAATAAACGGTCTTTATTTTTTGCTGCTGGCAACACAAAATTATCAAGTGTCAGTAAGGTCGACGCACTCAATACCAGGGATAAACGGGACTCCCACAGAGTGGGGAAAACACCAGTGGTTACAGTTGCTGCTTTTATGTCAGACAGTTTGGGGATGTTTTTCATCCCAGAAGAGCAGTTCTTCTTCCACTCTCAGAAAATAGTTTTGCTATTTAGAAGTTTGGGAAATGAAAACAGTCTCCAAATCAGTGACTATTTCTGCACAGTCTCTGCCTTTCCCATCCACCGCTTCAAGGAGCTGCTCACAGCTCAATATTCATAAGTATGCAAAAAGAGAGCATTCATCTTCCAGATTAATTAATCCAATGATTTATCCAATTTCCTGCCTGTGAACATTCGCAGACCATGGCTCCTGCTCTCTCCACTCTTTTTTTTTTTTAAATATATTTTATTGATTTTTTTTTTTTTTTTTTACAGAGAGGAAGGGAGAGGGAAAGAGAGTTAGAAACATCGATGAGAAAAAAGCTGCCTCCTGCACACCTCCTACCGGGGATGTGCCTATAACCAAGGTACATGCCCTTGACTGGAATCGAACGTGGGAACTTTTAGTCTGCAGGCCGATGCTCTATCCACTGAGCCAAACTGGTCAGGGCTCCACTCTTATTTTCATACCTCTGTTGCCCTTCTCCTGCCCAGTGCTGGGCACAGTAATGGTCTCTGGTCTAGACTACTTATGCATTCCTCAGCAGGCTGCCTACAAGTCTCACAAATTCCTTGTGCACTTTTAAACTTTAATAATGAAGATCGTGGACTTCCATGAATAAATTGGCAGGTGGAATTTGAAAGCCAATTTCTTTTGCTCATTAAAATTTAGGACAGCCAGATTATACAATCAAGCACAATGCATGCATGTCACATCCAGTGACACAGACAACTGGCTGTCTCATGCAAGAAGGAGTTCAATTTACATTCCAAGCTCTCTGCATCACAGAACTTTGAAGCTTAGCCAGTGAATTTTAGAAAGTGTTTGTGACTGAAGTGCAAAGATGAGGGGAGAAGCTAATACCTTGATTGCAGCCTTGTGAGAAACCCTGAGCCATTGGAGGCAGCTGAACCATAAGCCAATAGAGGCTGCTGTTCTGAGCCACTGACAAAGGAAAATGAGTGAAGATTTTGTTGAAAACTCAACACACACACACTTCTGGGCAAATGTATTATCTTATTTTTCCCTCTCATCTTTCTAGCCTGATAGAAACTAGTTTTCATACCAGACATGAAGCCACCAGCTAGAGAGGTACTCTGTCCTAAAGCCATGAGCTAGAGAGGAACCCACTGCAATGTGTGTGTGCACATCACACACACACACACACACACACACACACACACACACACACCATTTCATTTACTCTTTTGAGGGGTGGTTACTTGAAGAAAACATCTATTTTTTGAGATAAATAAATTCCCCCAAACCATAAAATATAGATTATGGGAACTAATATTTACCCTGGCAAATAAGGCCATTTAGAGCTCGTCCCCAGAAGAGTTCTTGAATTCCACATCAAGGAATTTAAACAATATTCTGTATGTGATGGAGGTGGTGGGGGAGGAAAGTCTGAGATTTCTGGAGATGTGGTCAATGTTAAACCAATAAATTTACTAATAGTAGTAGGAAGAATAAAACAGAGAGGTAAGGAAGTGGAGTCAGGGGGACCAGTGAGGGGATTGTGGGAACAGTGTCTAGAAAACACAGTACAGACTTAACCAGTGACCGTGTGGATGGGAGAAGGGAAAAACACAAAGCTACCTGGGCAGTAGCATCTTAGTAACTGACGGCTGGTTGGGTGGAAGATGGAAAAGAAAGAAGAGATGCAAATTCTAGCCTTCATGACTGTGTGTGTGATGAGGCCACTAACCAAGATAGGAAATACAGAAGGGAGCGCACGTCTGAGGAGAGGGAAAAGGATTCTATGCTGACATTTTTTTTTTAAGTTTGCTTATACTCTTGGTATGATGGGATGAAAATGATACCTTTTCTCCGCGATCTTTCTCCTCTAAATCCAATAACCACAGTCTAATCATGAGAAAAACACCAGATAAATTCCAATAGAGGGACGTCTGCAATGTACATGACCAGTACATGACCTCTCAAACATGTCAAGGTTCTCAAAACAAGGGAAGGCTAAGGAACTGTCACATTGGAGAGGAGACTCAGGAAACCGGATGACTTCTGGTTTGTAGGTCAATACTCAATCACTGAGTCACACTAGCTAGGCTATCCATTCTACACTTTTTAAACATCGATGAGAGAGAAATATGGATCAGCTGCCTCCTGCACACCTCCTACTGGGGATGTGCCCTCAACCCAGGTACATGCCCTTGACTGGAATCGAAGCTGGGACTTTTCAGTCCGCAGGCTGACACTCTATCCACTGAGCAAAACTGGTTAGGGCTATTCTACTCTAGATGGAGATTTCAGTTGTTTCCATTTTGGGGCTATTACAAGCAGTAATTCTTTGAAAAATTCTCTTCCATATCTTTGGGTGAAAATATGTTTACAATTTTTAGGTCAAGGGGAATTTCTGAGTCAGAGGGTATCAGCTGTAGCAGATAACTGCCAATGAGTTTTTCAAAGTGGTTGTTCCAATGTAAATCCCCTACTAGCAGTATGTGAAAGCTCAGTTGCTCCACATCCTCACCAACACTTGTTATTTTCTGGCATTTTCATTTTAACCATTTGCAGCACCATCACACTGCAGTTTCATTTGCATTTCCCTGGTAACTTAAGAAAGTTTAACACCTTTTCATGTGTGCATTAAACACTGTGTCTGGCACATAGTCAGCATGCAGTTAATGTTACCATTATCATGCCATTATCATGCCATTATCATCATTATCATTATGTTTTGGTCACAAAAGTACAACTTCTCAAGTGGGGACATGGACAGACACTGCTGGAAACATTTTATACTCTCTCGGCCCACCTTCTGTCTCCATTGTGTTCCTTTCCCACGCCTCCCTCTTCTCCTGGCTAGCTTCCCTACCAGTAACAACACTCCTTGACAGTCTGAGTCCAGACATACTGAATAGAGGACCTGAAAGCCAGGTGAGACGTCTGACCACAGGTGCCCACCCTGGCTCAGATGCCTCCGTTCCAAGGGGATCAGAAAGGAGGCTCCAGATTGCATCTCATCCATCTGACCTGGCCTCCCTCTCGCTCTTTCCAATGAGTGGTCTTAACACCTTTCTCATTATCACGGCCTCTGATCCAAGTCAGACCTGAATCTTTAAAGCTTTCATTAGGAAAGATGCATCGCTTTGTATTTAAGATGCACACACAGTTCCCCTTGCAAAGCCAGTCTCCTGAGGGGTTTGAGCATCAAACCACATGCCTCTAAGGAAAATCCCCTGATGTACCTAAAACAAAAAGACAGTTAAGCTCTACCCTCCAGTCTAGCCCTTACTGGTAAGCTCAAGGAGAAAAGAAAGAAGCGGCATTGTGTAACTGGGGGTAGAGTTGCATCTTACAAGATCTTGGGAAAGAGAAAAGGAAGGCAGCCTCATAATTCCCAAACCGGGTCACAATTTTTCAGCCTTGTGTGTATGAATTATTCTTCACTATATAATAGACACAAATGTATCCTCTTAAGTAGGTGGGTTAAGAATTCCTCTTCCATGACACCCACCTTTGTTGAGAAAATGTCCTGGCATTGCCCATGGAATAAAATACAGGAACCCCTGTCACCACGGACCTTGAGAGACAGAAATACTCTGGATAAAACGAATACTCTGGCTGCAACAGAGACTGGAAGGAAGAGAAAGAGAGGGATGCTAAGACGCCAAAGAGATGGTTAAAGACTGTTCAGCGGTAGATGTGACCTCCTGAGTCAGCAGGAAAGCTGCTTGCTTCGTTAAATGCATGGTGCTAAGTGGATCTTTTGTGGAAATCTGTGAAGGAACTGAGATTTGCATGCAGGTCAGCCTGGGATGGAATTGAGAAAGGTTGAATATAATGAGGGGGGCAGAAAAAATTAAGCAGTTTGGAATTTGAAAAAAATAAAATAAAAAGCAAGTGTTGAGAGCTCTGGACTTGGTCAAGCTTAGAGTAACCAAATTGTCAGGGGTTAAGCAGGAATTTTCCCAATGTTAGTGTTGGAAAGCTACATTCCAGGAACCCTTCTGCCCGCCCCCCCCCCCCCCCCCCCCGGCAAACTCCAGCCAGGCTATAAAACTGAGAATTTGATTTAAATTTACTTAAATCTCCTAGGGTCAGGGCAGGCCCAGTGACAACTGAATCTTAATTAAAATAGCACTCGTGTTAACTTTTGGTTTCTGAATATGACAACTTCCTACACAAACACACACACGCACATACTCACACACACAAATACCAAAAGTATGTGCTAAAATTAAAATAAACGCTTCCTGACAAGTTCAATCCCCCTTCTGACCAACCGTTCTAAGGTTTTCACTATGGTAACGTAAGAACTGGCTCTCCTCTGGGCACTGAGGACGACCCACAGCTTTGCCTTCGCTCCTGTTTAAACCCTCAGAATCAGCTGCCTTCGGGGATCAATGGAGATGGAAGGAGACTTCACGTGGGGTGGTGAACACAGAATACAATATACAGATGATGTGTCATGGAATTGTACACAGGAAACCTCTACAATTTTATTAACCCGTGTCACCCCCGATAAATTCAATGGGGGAAAAAAAATTTTTAAACCTTCCATTCTGTACAACCCCGTGGAGCACCCTTCAGTTGCCCAATGCACGAATCGCACTTACATAGAGTCAATTAGGTCTTCAACGTCACTTGGTTTCAGTGTGTGTGTGTGTATGTTTAACACTTCCAAGCCCAGAAGAATGTCCCTGCTGGGTTCCTGGGAGTATTTCCATCCAGCAACAGTTTTCTTTCCCATCAGTCCATGGGGTAACATGGGGAAAGCAGCTCTCTGAGGGGAAAACATAAGCCCCCAAAGTGGGCCACTCCGGGAAGGAAAAGGGGAATGGGAACGTGTCCTGAAACAGACGGTGTCGAGAAAGGAAAGCGTGTTTGGCAACAAGAAGGGCGGGAAGATCACAGGGGAAGGAGAGAAAAGCAGCCAAAGAGAAAAACAGCCAAGGCAGGTGGTAAATTGAGTGCGAAGCCGAAGACTTCCAAGGGATTTTTTTTTCAGCTTCGGGAAGAGTGGGGCCTCTGGACAATTCCGCCGCAGCACGTAGACATTTCACATTTCCTTTATTAAAAGTATTCCACCGGCGCAGCTCTGAACCATGATATTTTGACACTAGTTTATTATCAGTGTTCCAAGAGCTGAAGCTTTAAAATTTACCTTTTTTTTAAGTATATTTAAAGAGAACCCCGGGTTAACCCTTTCACTTACTGGCATTCTGACATGCTTCCAGGGGTCGGAGGCAAAGGGTAGGAGGAGTTTACGTACAATACAAAGACTACCAGTGCCACCTCCTCCTAATGCTGTGGCTCTTCTTTCTGGGCTCTGAAGCTCCCCAGGGGTTGCTATGAGGAAGGCAGGCTGACCATAATGTTGGTATGGCTCCTTTAACCATCAAGAGTCATGCCACTTCCCACCTCATTTACAGCATGAACCAAGGTACAAGCGTCTGAAGTGTCCAATAACAAAAAAGATTAATTGACGGATTATTTTGCACTACATTGCCTGCTGCTGCAGCTGCTCGGGATGTCAAAGAGCACCCAGGACCTGGGATGGCTCCAGCAGGGAACAGCTGTGGGAGCTAGAGGTGAGCTCCCCTATCCAGGGGGAGTGGCGCATCCTTATGTCTGCCATCGACCCCTCCTGTCATACCAGCAACAGGAAGGATTATGAAGGATAGGTTTTGCATTTGGTCCTGAATGACCTTTAATGTCACTGAACCAAAGCCAGGAATATATCATGGCGTTTCCACTTATCAGTTGTATCTTCGGGGTAAGATCTGTATCATGCACCAAACTGATGGTCAGGAGACACGTCTTCTCCAGACATGGTCAAAACCTGTCTGGGTCTTAGAGAACAGACTGACAGCTATCATGGGGCAGGGGGTTTTCAGGGCTGGGTGAGAAAGGAGAAGGGATTAAGCAAAATAATAATACAAAAAATACTCAGACACAGACAACAGTAGGAAGAAAGGGGGTGGGTGGAGGTAAAAGAGGGTACATGGGGGGATAAAAGGTGATGGAAGGAGACTTGACTTGGGGTGGTGGACACACAATACAATATACAGATGATGTATTATAGAATTATTCATGTGAAACCTATATAATTAACCAATGTCACCCCAATAAATTCTATAAGAAGAAATCAAATGTGGGGTGAAAATCCTATCTGGCTCTTATAAAATGGGGCGTGTGGTACAGGTTTGTTTTAACAGTGAACTTTTGGATTACATGAGCTCTAGACATTGGCTATAGAGGGCCAAGATTCCAGGAAGTCACAGTTTGATTCCTGTTCAGGGCATATGCCTGGGTAGCAGACTCAATCTCTAGCAGGAAGCAACTGGCCTCTCTCTTCATTGATGTTTTTTTCTCTCTCTACCTCTCCCTTCCTCTCTGGAAAAATAAAAATAAAAATATATATATATATATACACACATATATATATAAACTAGAGGCCTGGTGTATGAAATTCGTGCATGGGAGGGGGGTGTCCCTCAGCCTGGCCTGCACCCTCTCTAATCTGGGTTCCCTCAGGGGATGTCTGACTACCGACCTGATCGCCCTTAACCACCTCTGCCTCAGCCTCACCACTGTGGCTTTGTCCAGAAGGACATCTAGAAGGACGTCTGGAAGACATCAGTCTAATTAGCATATTATCCTTTTATTAGTATAGATAGATAAATAAATAAATAGTAATAGTACCAGTAACAGAATATAACCCATTAAATAAGATAATAATCCATGACTTCACTAATATAAATAAATTAAGATATAAATGAATAAAATGAATGTTTAATGAAGAATAGGATATTCAACTATTTTCAAAGTACCTCCTTATTAATTACAAAGAAAAAGGAGTAATTTCACAGTGAAGAAGTCTGATAGACCCAGACTTCATCAAGTGATCAAAGGGAATATCCTTTGATAAAATCATATTTCACTTGACAAAAAAAGTTGCAAAAGAAAGAACACAGCTTCAGTTCTGTGATATTCCAAAAAATGCATGATTTGAATCTAATCACAAGGCAACACCAAACAAATCCACTTGAAGGGCAGTCTATAAAATTACTGACCTCTCATCTCCAAAAATGTCAAGATCATAAAAGTCAGATATTAAGAAACTGCTCTAGAATGAAGGAGAATAAAGAAACATAACAATTAAATGCCACATGTGATTCTAAACAGAATTCTTTTGCCATAAAGGATGTTATTAGGATGACTAGACAACTCTGTGAATGTCATCATTTTTTTAGATATATACTAGAGGCCTGATGCACAAAATTCATGCAAGAGTAGGCCTTCCTTCCCCCGGCTGCCAGCACTGGATTCCCTCTGGCACCCAGAGCCCAGGCTTCCCTCCGGCTGCTGGCAGGCACCTGGGCCCTGGGCTTCCCTCGCAGCCCCAGCTTTGTCTGGAAGGACGTCCAGGGGGGACATCTGGTCTAATTAGCATATTATGCTTTTTATTATTATAGATATTCTTATTAATTTTAAAGAGCAAGAGAGAGGGTAAGAGAGTTAGAAACATCAATGATAAGAGAGAATCACTGATTGGTATGCAGGAACTGAGCCCACAATCCGGGCAAGTGCCCTTGGCTGGAATCGAACCCAGGACCATTAAGTCTGTAGGCCGATGCTGTATCCACTGAGCCAAACCAGCCAGGGCTTTATCTTCATTTTGATAACTGTGTTATGGTTATCTAAGACAGTGCCCTTATTTTTGGGAAACATAAAGTATTTCAGGTATTCAGGATTCCCGAGTGTTAGGGCATCAGGTTACTAACTTATCCTCAAATGGCCTCGGGAAACGAAGACATTGGCTGCACTATAATAGGCATTTTTGGTAAGTTTGAAATTGTCTCAAAATAAGAAAAAATATATACAATAAAGAATGACTCTCTTCATCAACTGTTCTTCCCTGAACATAAGTCACATACATAGACAGAATGACTACTTGATTCTGGACCTTTATTAATTTTCAGAGTAATCATTTGGTGCCAGAGCAATTTCCAATGATAATTCGGTTAAGGTATCAGTTTGAACTTTATGCACTTCCATCAACTGCAGTGATTCTTTTTGATTCTGCAATTTTTTTTTCTGTGTCCTTTTGTCACAGCTGCAGGAGTCGATAGTGTTCTTTCAAGATGTTCCAGGTTCATCATTTACATTTCCTGCCCCAAACCTAGAATCAATTTTTGGACCTTGAAAAACTCAAAGGAGAAATCCTTCCCTCTTACTTAATTCTCTTTAAAAAACAAGGGGGGAAAATTCTGAACACCTTGCTTCCCAACCCCTTATTGAAGTTGGACTTTTTTTTCTTCCTCTTTCAAACATCTGATTAACCTTGAACTCCTTCCAAGTAGAATGGCAAACCAACAAGAGGATACCCAAAGTCAAGCTCTCTGGGCATTACAAATACCTGCTTCTTAGAAGGCCTGAGAGAGGCATTCTAATCCTTTTATTTCCTTCCATCAGAAACCCCTCCTCAGGTTTGATCACTTGCTACAAAGACCACAGAATTTAGGGAAATAGATATATGAACTGGTGTATTATAAAGGGTACAGATGGAAAGCCTGATGAAAAGGTACACAGAACAGAGTCTAGAAAAACCCCACGTGCAGGAGCTTCTGTCCCCCTGGAGTTGGGAAGCACCACTCTCAGAACCCCTCTGGTGAGGGTTTTTATGGAGGCTTCACTACATGGGCATGACTGATTCAATCAGCGGACATCAGACGTTGGTGATTAACCTCAAAGAAACCCTCTTCCTGCCCAGGAGATCAGGGCTAAAAATTCCAACCTTGTAATCAATCATATGGTTAGTTCCTCAGACAACCAGACTTCACCTTCCAAGAGTCACCTCATTAGTATAAAAATCAAGTATGGTTAAAAGAAACTCGAATAACAAAATATGTTCCCTGTCACTCAGGAAACTCCAAGGATTTCAAGAACTCTGGGCCAGGAACCTGGGATGAAGATCGAATATATCTCTCTAATTATGTCATGATATCACAATGACTAAGTTTGTTACAACTTTTTTCATCCCAGGCACTGAGAGACAGATCTGTGAGTCTACCTGTTTATTTCTCAAACAGAAGCATTTATAAGTAGTAAGCAGGTCAATTTCCAGAAGTACCTCCTCTAAAGCTAGAGAGGGCCAATGTTGTCTTCTTCATTCTAGTCTCCCACTACTCAAATGCAATCTTCTTTCTTCTGATATAAGGAAGGCTAACCTCAAACCCATGCACCAGCTGAAACCGGTTTGGCTCAGTGGATAGAGCGTCGGCCTGAGCACTGAAAGGTCCCAAGTTCGATTCCGATCAAGGGCATGTACCTTGGTTGCGGGCACATCCCTGGTAGGGGGTGTGCAAGAGGCAGCTGATAGATGATACTCTCTCATCGATGTTTCTAACTCTCTATCCCTCTCTCTTCCTCTCTGTAAAAAATTAATAAAAATATATTTTTTAAAACAACATGCACCAATGCCAAAGGGAATCCATGCATTCATTCAACGAATCTTATTGAGTACCTACTATGGCCCAAACTATTTTCTTGGTACTGAGGTTGCTGAGTGAACACAACAGGAATAAACTGCCTTTGTGAAGTTTACTTTTAAGTAAGGGGGAGGGGGAGAATAGACCATAACAGGATAAATAAGTAAATTTTAAAGTATAAGAAAAACAGAGCAGGAAAAGGCAATGCTGAGGGAGATACAATCTATAATAATAAAAGCGTAATATGCTAATTAGACCCAATGACCGTCCAGATGAAGCTGTAGCTGCTAGGGTCCCAGGTCCCAGAAGGAAGCCAGTGCCGGCAGCTGGGGGAAGGAAGGCCTACTCTTGCACAAATTTCATACATGCAGCCTCTAGTTGTAAATAAAGGTTTTCAGGGTAGGCCCCACTGAGGGGACATTTGAGCAAACATGGGAAGTAAGAGAACAAGCCATGTGGTTTTCTGGGAGATGGATTCCCAGGCAGAGGACATGGTTTGTATGATGATCCGGCGGTAAGGATGTGCTTTGAATATTTGTGAAATAATAAGGAGATTACCATGACCAAGGCGAAGAGAGAAAATTAAAAAAGTAATGTGAAGGTCAAAGGGGACAGCACCTGGGACCTTGTGGGCCATTTTAATTAAGCCCTTAAGCTTTTACTCTAACTGATAGAGGGAATCAACTATGATTTTTGGAAAGAGGAATGGTTTTATCCAATTTGTGTTTTAATGGGATTGCTCTGGCTGCTGTATGTTAGGGTTGCCGAAGGAAGAACCCAGGAGGCCAAAGTGGTAATGGATTATAAATTTATTAGATCAACTGGCGCCAGCATCCAGGGACAGGGAGTCAGAGATTTTAAAGAACTCTAGGCCAGCTTTTTCTAGGTGGAGCATTCTCTTGGCAAGTCTGGATCCTAGGAAGGTCCAGAGGGAGAGAATAGTGGTCCTTAGCAAGTAAAATTCGGTCTAGGCGAAAGGGAATGTCCTCCAAGGTCAGTTCTCAGCGGAGGGGATGTTGATTCAATTATCTGACCACACTTAACACGGTATTGAATACAGACTAAAGGGGAGCAAGGCATAGGCACAGAGAAGCCAGTTGGAAGCTATTGTGATAACCTAGATGGAAAGAAACGGTGGATTAAGACTGGGGTGATGGTAGTGAAGGAGGTGAAAAGTGGTCACATTATGGATATCCGTAAAAGTAGAGCCACCAGGATTTGATGAAGGACCAGACATAGGTGAAAGGAGAAGGAAAAATCACAGATAATCATTAGGGTTTTGGCCTGAACTAACTCAAAAGGTGGTTCCATCCAACTAACATGATGAAGACTGTGAAGGAAGTTTTGGTAAGGTTGCTCAAGAGCTCCATTTTGGACAAATCTGGTTTGAGATGTCTATTGTACATCCAAACAGAGGTGTCAAATAGGTGGTTAAATATATAGTTCTGGAGTTTGGGAGAATGGTCTAGCCTAGCTGGAGACACATATTTGAGCATTTTGGTAGACAGAAGAACAATTACCCCCAAAGTTGTCCAAGACCTAATCCTCAGAACCTTTTTTTAAAAAAATATATTTTATTGATATTTTACAGAGAGGAAGGGAGAGAGACAGAGAGCTAGAAATGTCAATGAGAGAGAAACATCGACCAGCTGCCTCTTGCACACCCCCCACCAGGGATGTGCCCGCAGCCAATGTACATGCCCTTGACCGGAATCGAACCTGGGACCCTTCAGTCTGCAGACCGACGCTCTACCACTGAGCCAAACCGGTTTCGGCAAATCCTCAGAACCTTTGAACATATTACCTTACTTGGCTATGAAATAAAATAAAATAAAATAAAATAAAGGCTTTTCAGATGTGATTACGGGTATGGATTTTGAGATGGGGAGATTACCCTGGATCATATGCATGAGCCCAATCTAATTAGAGAGGTTGTTAAAAAGTGGAGACCATTTCTCAGCTGTGGTGAAAAGGAGAGAGCTGAGGAAGAAAGAAAGGTCATCGGGTTAAGATTATTAATTGCTTTAAAGGCAGGAGAAGGGAACCAACCACAAGCTAAGGAATGTAGGCGGCCTCAAAAGCTGGAAAAGCATACTCCCTCCCCCATGCAGATAATGTTTCCCTAGAACCTCCAGAAAGGAATGCAGCCCTGCTGACAGCTCATTTTAGTCCAGTGAGACCCTGTCAGATTTTTAACTTAAAGAACTGGAAGATAATTAATTACATAGTGTAGAGTTGTGTTGTTGTTTTTTTAAGCCACCAAGTTTATGGTAATTTGTTACAGAGCAATGGAAAACGAATGCTGGCACCATCAAATATATAAATGGTATTTAAATTGATAAGAGTAAGATGATTAGACACAGAAATAGAAGAGGTCTTGGAACCAAGCTTTGGCAAATGTGAATATTAAGTCAGGGAAATGGGGAAGGCCCAACAGAGGTGACTGAGGGAGGGAGTGAGCAGAAGAAAGCAGTGTTCCCGAAGCCAAAGGAAAAGTCTGTGTCACTTGCTGCTGAAGGGTCAAGTAAGATGAGGACACAATTAGGAAAAAGACAGACTAGGAGGAGCATGGGAGCTCAGGCCAGCTAATACACACGAGGGGGAGAGTGGACCCTGGCCCCCACTACTCAAGACACATACATGGGAAAGACACCCACCCAGACTGAGGAGTTTCCCATACCCAGGGACTTAAATCACAAACAAACCTGGCCCATCTGGTTCCCGGAAATGTTCCCAATCAGATAAGCACGCGTGACACTGGGGGAGGGAAGGTGTGACGGTCCACGGGCAGAGCAGGAAGGAGGAACTGGAATACTCTCTCGCCTTCCTCCTACAGACCAGCACTGTCTTTCCTTTCACCAGATAACGCAGCCTTCGCCCTCCAAGGTCCTAAGTTGTTAAATGCCCTATACCTAAGCCCAACAGAGTTAACATGATATGTCAAGACCAGGAAATAGTGTGTGTGTTTTTTTTCTCTTAAGATAAATCATGACCTCATCAAAATAAAAATACAGAACCTTCTAGGACTTGAGCTAGTAATCATAGCAAGGTAGACAGTAACAGCTGTTCAAGGCCCAATGCTATCCTATTTTAAATAATGGCCCCTTCGAAAATGCCCACATCCTAATTCTGAGGGCTTGTGAATGTTAACGTCCATGGGAAATAAGACCTTACAGGTGTGATTCCATTAAAGGTTTGGGGGCGGGGAGGCTTTCCGGGGTTATCCAGGTGGGCTCAACGTAATCACAAAGAGGGAGGGCGGGGACCATACGAAAGAGCAGGAGATGTGACAACAGAAGCAGGAATCTGAAGTCATTTGAGGAAGGGGCCATGAGCCAAGAAATGCAGATGGCCTCTAAAAGCTGGAAAAGGCAGAGAAACAGATTTTTCCCCTAAGTCTCCAGAAGGAACACACACCTGCCAGTAGCTCAGTTTTAGACTTTTGATCTTCAGAACAGGAAGATAACAAATGTGTGTTGTTTCGAGTCACTAAATGTGTGATAATTTCTTGCAGTACTGATAGGAAAGCAACACAGTGCTCTTTGCCCCTGTCCTTACCTCCACCCCCAAGGTGGATGCCCAAGGACCTAAGGCAACGATGCATGTTTGCTAAGTGAATTCCTGAAGGAGAAAGAGATTTTCCTCTAAGGCTTCTCCCACCTGGTCCAGCCTGAACTCCTGACCAGGAGAACCTAGACTTCCTCAGAGAGAGGCAGACAGAAGCAACTCAGGTATCTCTGGAGTTGTAGGTGTTTTCTTAATTGCTAAGTTGAACGGATGGATGGATGGATGTCAGTGTGCCCTTGGAAGATGTGACAAATGCAACCCTAATTTACAGCTGTGATTTACAGCCTTGGGGCTTGAGGGAGGGAATTGGCTATTTTTATGGCACGAATTTAGGCCCTTCTTTCCATTTCCTATAACAGTGCATTAAGTATCATGACTTAGTTGAAAAAGATGAGCAGAAATCATACTTCACAATCTAATTCCTTTATAAAAATTATTTCATGAGCGACTAGAGCGATGAATGCACATTTACATACTGCTAATGCACACAACTCTACTTCCTCTTTCTCTGAGACCCATCATAGTCTGTTCTTTAAACTGGGAATATGATACTTTATGTGTTAGTATCAACAAGGGGATATTTTTCCAAATTAATAAATTCAATACAACCCATAGTTTAGCTGCTTAAGAAATGAAGAGGGGAAAATCTAAAAATAGAGATCTGGGGGAGATAAGAGATCAACCGAAGGACTGGTATGCTTGCATATAAGAACAACCAATGGACACAAAACTCTGGGGAGGGAGGGCATCTATGGGAGGAGGGGTGGGCAATGGTAAACTATGTACACAGATAATACCTTAATAAATTTAAAAATAAAAATTGTTTAGGATTCACGTATGGCTCATCGTGCCAAAGAGAGTTCCCCTTTCTGTATCCCTACAACTTACAAAGTAAACACTTCAAAAACAGCCTTTGATCTTGTAAGAACAAATCCTACATAAGCAGAAAGATGATTACAATCCCAACTAAAAGCAACCATTTAGAACTAAATCTCACATTCATATACGTCTGTATCCTATAATTTATTGGTAGTCGACATAGAGGCTAAATAAATTATTGGGTAGGTCTAAGGTAAAGTCAGCCACTGCCCTCAGTCTAGACTATCTGACTCTGTGATTAGATTGGCAATTCCTGTGGCGCTCCCAGCTTGCCTGGCTTTGCAGCCAATGTTCCCAGGGGTCCTGAGTGGCTTTGGAACCTGAATAAATCACACACTCTAGGGGTCCATCAAAACCGCCAGCAACTCAATTTATTTGTGACCTAAGACAGGATCTTATTGCTTCTCAGATTAACAGTATAAAATGGTTTGCTTTCCTGCCACAGGAGTATTAATTTGATGTATGAGGCAGTGAGATGATTAAATCTTCGGTGCCATCCAAAGATGTAAATTAACCCACAGCACCTCCTTCGCCATCCCTGCGTGAGCTAGAGATTTATTATTAACTTGTCACTCTCGGATGGCCATCAAAACAAGCAGCGCCATGATTAATTACTACCCCTGTTTGTTTAAGGGGACCTGCCATTCCAACTTTGGGGGACAAGGGTATTGCAAACGCCCCCTGATTTCTTGGCATGAGGACTTTCCGAGGAGAGGAGAGAGTTGCTGTTCTCTCCAAGTCATGTCCGTCAATATATTTGAAAGAAAGATGGCATGTCCGTGACTGTATACTGTCCTTTTCATTTTAAACGAAGCTGCATTTCAGATTGGCTTCCTCGCCTTTTCACAGGCATCACACTGTCTGGTTCGGCTCACCTGGACATCTTTCAAAGACTCTGATGAGGACTGGCACTAAATGAACATCAGCTCTGAAATTCGCTTTTCGATCCTGCCATCCACAACTCAGTTCAACAAACGCAGTATTTATGAGGTCCCTTCTATGTGGCAAGCAGCAAGAGTGGATTTATTTATTCCTCCAATATTTACTTAGTGTCTTTTATGTGCCAGGAATGGTACTAGGTGTACATTCATTGTTCAAAACAGCACACAGTCCTTGCCCCGTGGCGGGTAGAGCCCTGTTACCTGCCTTCCCAAGGCATTCGTCTCTCCATGTTATGAACAGGGGAGAATGGAGGGACCATGAGAGACTGGGAGGAAAAAATGGAAGAAAAGCAGAGTGTATCCCTTCTAAGATAAGTTTGCACAAAAGAGACACCAAATTGAGTCAGGATGAAAAAGACACCTGCATTCCCTCCTCCTGGTCGAGTGTGAGTCTGAAGCACCAAAACAATGAGCATTTCACCTGTTTTTTCCTCTCTGTCACAAATTGTCTGGTTTGCTGAATGATCACTGAAGCACGGGAAGTTTTTAAATAAAGTTTTAGGCATAGCTGCATTGCCTATGATGTGCCACTAGAAAAACATTGCCTTGCCCTAACCGGTTTGGCTCAGTGGATAGAGCATCGGCCTGCGGACTCAAGGGTCTCAGGTTCGATTCTGGTCAAGGGCATGTACCTTGGTTGCGGACACATCCCCGGTGGGGGTTGTGTAGGAGGCGGCTGATTGATGTTTCTCTCTCATCGATGTTTCTGGCTCTCTATCCCTCTCTCTTTCTCTCTGTAAAAAAGCAATAAAATGTATTTTTTAAAAATATATATCACCTTTACCACTTTAAATTATAGGATAACTATCTGATTTATTTTTTAAGAAATAGGTTCCTGATTATATCCTTGTCTCCCTTTTTTTTAAGTTTTAATTATGGAAATTGACAAAAATACAAAAAGAAAAAGACGAGATAATAAAATAATGAACTTCCATGTACCTACCACCTAAGCTCCAGAAATTATCAACATTTTGTTATTCCTATTTTTATCTATCACATTTCTCTCTCCATCTTTTTCTTGGTATTTTCAATAACTTCCCACTGTTATCCCATTTCACCTACATAAAATTTATCTGAAAAACTTGATTTTTTAAAAACATATCATTGTAATAATTAACAAAATAACAATAATCCCTTAATATTTTCTGACACTTAGTCCGTTTTCAAATATTCCTGATAGTCTAAAAAAAATCATTTTGGATTGAAACAGGATCCAAATAAAGTCTATACATTGGATTTGATTGATGGGTCTTTTATTTACATTTTTTTCTCCCCATGTCCTTTTGAATATCACTAAAATGATCTTCAATATTTGATTTTTATCTAGAAGAAATCAATCCACCCAAACTTAACATATGTTCCTAATGATATCTAATTATGTAATATTTTCAAGAATAGAGTTATCATAAAATTTATAATTCTAACAAAGAAATTCTTAAATTAAAAGGGGATGCTATTAATAATTATACTAGTGTGAACTAAACAGTCACTATACCAGTAGAGATATTAGATGTTAAAAATGAGGATCAGCCCTAACCAGTTTGGCTCAGTAGATAGAGCATTGGCTTATGGACTGAAGGGTCCCAGATTCCGGTCAAGGGCATGTACCTGGTTGCACGCACATCCCCAGTAGGATGTGTGTAGGAGGCAGCTAGTCGATGTTTCTCTCTCATCAATGTTTCCAACTCTCTATCCCTCTCTCTTTCTCTCTGTAAAAAAAAGCAATAATATATATATATTTTTTAATGAGGATCAGGTTCCTGGTTTCTACCTGGATGCAGAGAGCTAGAAAAGAACCAGAAAGAATGTCACTGCCACCCTTACAATTAAAAAAAAAAAAAAAAAAAAAGTTGACCATTCTGCAAGTTAATAACTTTTCCTGGATTCATCAAAAGTTGAAGTTGAGAAAAATGCCAACTCAACCAAAATCTCAGGAGAAACAACACCTATGGAAGACATGGGATACAAGCATTTGTTTACTTAGGGCAGTGAGTACCAATAAGAAGCATTCACCTAGAATGGTTAACAAATTGGTAGAGGTTGAGAAAGGGCTGGTGACAGTCTAGAATCCTAAAGGCTTCAGATATAAGGAGAGTTCACAACGTTCACAGCTTTGCTCTCTACAGATTGTAATGAGCACTCACCAAAAATGATGGCAGCAGGCCTGAGAAAGCACCCCTCATGGCACAGGCTTAGGAGGAGCGAGCAGCTACTCCAGGAGCACTTCCCAGATTCTTCTCCTCTATAAAAATAAAAATAAATAAATAAAAAATCATGGGATGTGGTGTACAAAAAAAAGTAATGCCAAGAGACAAAATAATCAACAGAACCAGACTCATATAAAGCACAGGTGTTAGAGCTATCAGCTAGGGAATTTAAAAAATAACTATTAAAAATATGTCAAAGTCTCCTATGTAAAAACTGGACATCACTCATTGTCAGATTAATAATTTCAGCAGAGATATGGCAACCCTAAGAAAAAAAACAAACAAATGAAGATGCTACACGTGAAAACAGTAATAGAGATCAAGATTATCATTGGCGCTGAAACCGGTTTGGCTCAGTGGATAGAGCGTCGGGCTGCAGACTGAGAGGTCCCAGGTTCGATTCCAGTCGAGGGCATGTATGTTGGCTGCGGGCACATCCCCAGTAGGAGGTGTGCAGGAGGCAGCTAGTTGATGTTTCTCTCTCATTGATGTTTCTAGCTCTCTATTCCCTATCCCTTTCTCTCTGTAAAAAAATCAATAAAATATATTATTTTTAAAAAAGACTGTCATTGGCAGTCTCATCAGCAAACTTAACAGAGCTAAAGAATCAGTGACCTTGCCGAAACCGGTTTGGCTCAGTGGTAGAGCATCGGTCTACGGACTGAAAGGTCCCAGGTTCGATTCCGGTGAAGGGCATGTACCTTGGTTGCAGGCACATCCCCGGTAGGGGGTGTGCAAGAGGCAGCTGGTCGATGTGTGCAAGAGGCAGCTGGTCGATGTTTCTCTCTCATCGACGTTTCTAGCTCTCTATTCCTCTCCCTTCCTCTCTGTAAAATATCAATAAAATATATTTAATTTTAAAAAAAGAATCAGTGACCTTGAAAATATCCCAACTGAGAGACAAAAAGAGAGTAAAAAATAAAAACAGAACGATAAGACAAAATCAAGTGACCTAACAAAAGTGCAATTAGAATTCCAGAAGGAAAACAAAAAGACAGAGAATGGAGTAGAATAAATATTTGAAGGGATAATGAGTAAGAATTCCAGGATTAATGGCATACATCAGACTAAAGATCCAAATCACCAACAAAGATAAATACCCAAGCCAGAGATAGACATATCATATTCAACTTCTGAACACACAAAACAAAGAGAAAAACTTGAAGGCAGCCAAAGAGGAGGAGGAAGGGGATACATTCTTAGAGAAATATAAGCATTATAACAGCCATCTTGTTATAAACCATACAAACTAAAATAGAATAGTGTGAAATTTTTAACCATTTATGTTTTTATTAAAAGCATACTAAAATGAGACAGTCATATATGTAACAACAACAAAAAACGTGTAACAAAATATTTGTTAAATATTTGATGCATTAAAGTCAAGCACAATGCAATATAGGTTGCTGTCGTTGTTCTTTGTTAATGTAACAGGGCAAAAAAATTACATAAAAGAAATAACTTAAAGGAAGAGGTGAAATTTTTTTCTCAGACACCAAATAACTGTCAATATACAAAATAGAATGGTATAAACAGGCAAACTTAGAAATATATGAAAGCTCAATAAATTTTCTAAATGTCAGTATAACATTAAATCAATAGCATTTTCATAATTCAGTAATAAGCAATTAGATAAAACTTGTTTAAATAGCACAAAAACTCCAAAATTTTTTGAAAATATTTCAACATATGGTTAAAGACTTGATCAGTTGATAGCTTGATCTTAGAGAAAGAAAGAGAGGGAGAAAGAGATCCACTGATTGCTTCCTACACACACCCCAAACAAAGATAGAACCCACAATCTGGGTATGTGCCCAGACTGGGAATTCAATCTACCATCTCTTAGTGTGGGGGACCACACTCCAACCGACTGAACCATGTATAACTAAAGACTTTTTTAATGAAAAGATATACTCTGGTCACCCAGGAAATTCCAAGGGATTTAAATGTCATATCAGGAGCTGGTGTCAACAACCAAATATTAGAATAAAAGATGCTCATAGTGTTCTTGTCACTTAGGAAAATTACAATGGTTCCAGGAGCACTACTCCAGGAACCAGGGGCAGAGAGCAATATATATATATTTTTTTGCGATTATTTCACAATATCCTCCTATCAAAAATGGACAGATCCATTTTTGGAGAAAATCAGTAAAGGCATAATAGAATTCAACAGCACCATCAACCAAGTGGATGTAATTACCATCTATAGACTATTCTATCCTACAGCGAATTCTTCTCAAGCTCACATGGAACATCCACCAAGATAGATCACATGGTGGGTCATAAAACACATCCCAATAAGTGTAAAAGAACAGATATACAACCTCTGCTCTCAGACCACATGGAATTAAACTGTAAGTCAATAACAGAAAAATAGCTGGAACATCCCAAAATACATGGAAGTTAAACAACACACTTCTAAACAATATAGGAGTTGAAGAAGAAATATCGAAAGAAACTTTAAAATATTTTGAATTAAATGAAAATTTGTAGGATGCAGTGAAACTTGTGCTTTAGAGGGAACTCTATCGCCGGGAATGCATATTTTAGAAAACATGAAAGAGCTAAAATCATATTAATAGAACCAAAGAGAAACATATGCTTACTTTCACAAATTTTTAAAAATGGAAAAATTAAGCATGTTTTTTAAAAGCCCCAAAAATAGGCCCTCACCAGGTGACCCAGTTGACTAGAGCTTTATCCCATACACCAAAAGTTTGCGGGTTCAATTCCCTATCAGGGCACATACTTAGGTTGCAGGTTTGATCCATGTTTGGGTGCACATTGTAGGCAACCGATAGATGTTTCTCTCACTCTAAAAATTGGTGAAAGCATGTCCTCAAGTGAGGATTAATAATAATAATAATAATAGTAAAGCCTCAAAGTAGTAATTAGCATCTCATTAATAAAAATAATAAATGGCTGATGTTATGGGGAAACACAAGAGGAGCAGTTCTCAAAATGTGGTCTAGGTACCCAAGCCAAGACATTATTTCCCCTTTTCCCTATGTTAAGAGTCACACTGATAATGCAAAAGCAGTAATAGGCAAAAATTGCTGATGCCTCAGCCCAAACAAAGATAGTGGCACCAAACTATGTAGTCATTATATTCTTCATCACACATATTCATATTGGGGGTGAGGGCCTAGCCATTTCTACTTAAGAATATCATTTATGCAGTAAAAATGATGACTTCGATTAAGCAGAGTCACTTGATACATGTCTTTAGTATTCTAAGTCAGTGGTCGGCAAACTCAAGTCAATATCGCCAAATATCAATGAAATTTCTTTTGAGAGCCAAATTTTTAAAACTTAAACTTCTTCTAACACCACTTCTTCAAAATAGACTCACCCAGACTGTGGTATTTTGTGGAAGAGCCACACTCAAGGGGCCAAAGAACCGCATGTGGCTTGCGAGCCGCAGTTTGCCGACCAGGGTTCTAAGTGAAGAAACAGGAAGTACAGGGAATGCACTTCTGCTGCATACCGTCGTCGTCGGATGTGGGACTGAGTGGCAAATAAGTTGTACATTTTTCATGGAGTAGCATTTTTACTTGAAAGAACAACTGGCAGCCAAACCCCAGTTATGCAGACAAGCATATCTGGTATTTTCTCAAACATTAATAAAGTGAGCTGTCACTTCACAGAAAACAGCCTTCAGTATTTGTTGCCCGAAGTCAAGCATTCAAGTGAAAATTAGAATTTTAGAAAATTTTAGTTCAACACCCTAGGCTTCACAGGTTCTCAATACTTAAGATTTTTCGGATGAGATAAAAAAAATGATATTTAAAAATGTGATTTCTTGCACTAACCAGTTTGGCTCAGTGGCGGCCTGCGGACTGAAGGGCCCCAGGTTAGATTCCGGTCAAAGGCATGTGCCTTGGTTGCAGGCACAACCAGTAGAGGTTGTGCAGGAGGCGGCTGATTGATGTTTCTCTCTCATCAGTGTTTCTAACTCTCTATTCCTCTCCCTTCCTCTCTGTAAAAGATCAGTAAAATAAATTAAAATATTTAATGTGATTTCTTTTTTGATACCATATAATCAAATGTGTCAACATTTGCAAGATCTGTATAACTCAACTGGTATTTTCCAAATAACAAATTCATGGTGCTGCAAAACTACATGTGCATAAATAGTCAACTCAAAGTGCAAGAAAGAAAATGGATGTTATTGTAACAAGAGTACAAAAAAATCCATTGATGTAGATTAAGATTCGTCATTGCACCAACTTTTAAGAAACTTATCATTTGTCAAGTTTTGGAGTAGCATCAAAGAATACCCATAATTACCTGAAAAGGTTATTGAAATAGTCCTCCTTTTTCCAACTACATATCTCTGTGAGGCCAGGTTTTCTTAAGCACTTCAATCAAAACAATATACTGCAAGAGATTAAATGTAAAAACAGATCTGACAATCTGGCTGGTTTCTCTTACAAAGACAAGATTTATAAAAATGTAAACAATGCCATTATTCACAGTAGTTTTGAAAGTTATTCTTTAAATATATTTTTATTGATTTCAGAGAGAGGGAGGGAAAGATAGAAACATCAATGATAAAAGAGAATAATTAATTGGCTGCCTCCTGTACACACCACACTGGGGATGGAACCCGAAATCTGGGCATGTGCCCTGACTGATAATCAAACCATAACCTCCAGTTTCATAGTTAGATGTTCAACCACTGAGTCACACCAGCGGGGCTGAAAGTTATATCATTAAAAAATTATACTGCCCTGGCAAGATGGCTCAGTTGGTTGGAGCATCATCTCATACACTAAAAAGGTTGCTGTTGGATTCTCCATTAGGGTACATATCTAGTTTGTAGGTTCAATCCCCAAGTCGGGGCTCATTCGGGTGGCAACCAATTGAGGTTTCTCTCAAATCAATGTCTCTCTCCCTTCCTCTCTCTAAAATAAAATTTTAAAATATCTAAAAAATTAAAACAGAACTAAAAATGTCCTATTTCTTACTTTCACTTCAGAAATTAAAAATACGCTGTCAGTGTTGCCCTTTAAAAAAAAAATCAATGGAAAGTACTTACCATGGAAAATAAAATTTTTAGTTAGGTTTATAATCAACATTTTCATTTCTAAAAATATGAGGGATTTACTGTTTTCATATACCCACATCAAAGCATTATAACTAATTTTAAAACTATTCAATTAATGATCTCATCTGCAATTAAAGAATGTTTAGCCAAAACCGGTTTGGCTCAGTGGATAGAGCATCAGCCTGCTGACTGTAGTGTCCCAGATTTGATTCCGGTCAAGGGCATGTACCTTGGTTGCAGGCACATCCCAGTAGGGATGATTGATGTTTCTATCTCATCAATGTTTCTCTCTATCCCTCTCTTTCTTTCCATAAAAAAATCAATTTAAAAATATTTTTTTAAAAAGAATAAGGTTTAAATATTTTTAAAGACCTGGTATTCTCATAAAGTAAAATAAAATGCCAAGAAACATGTTTTTTCAGCACTCCCAACATTTTAATCTTGCTTTTATTCTTTTTTTTAAAATATATTTTATTGATATTTTACAGAGAGGAAGGGAGAGAGAGAGCTAGAAACGTCGATGAGAGAGAAACATCGACCAGCTGCCTCCTGCACACCCCCTACCAGGGATGTGCCCGCGACCAGTGTACATGCCCTTAGCCGGAATCGAACCTGGGACCCTTCAGTCCGCAGACCGAAGCTCTACCACTGAGCCAAACCGGTTTCGGCATAATCTTGCTTTTATTCTTTCCAACATCTTTGAAATAGAAAAAAATAATTCAACACAAAAATCTTATTTTTTTAATATTTTTATTAATTTCAGAGAGGGAGAGTGAGACAGAAACATCAATGAGAGTGAATCACTGATTGGCTGCCTCCCATATGTCCCCTACAGGGGATCAAGCCTGCAACCCAGGCATGTGTCCTTGACTGGAATTGAACCTGGACCCTTCAATCTGCAATCCAATGCTCTATCCACTGGGCCAAACAGCAAGGGCAACACAAATCTTTTTAATAACTATATTAAAGATGGAGTCAAGTCCACACATTAATTTTAAATTTATTTCACAAAAGATATTTTTAATACATTAAACTATTTAAATAACTTTGGGATAATATGTAACCCCCTCCCCCACTGAAGTATGAAACTGATTTTTTTTCCTAGAAGGAACAAAGATTAAAATTAAAGAAATTAAATTTATAAGACCTCTTTCTCATCTAACTTTTTATAAGAAACACATTTATGAAGTTGACATTTTCTGGCTGTTATAAATTCTTTTCAAAAAGCATCACAATTAAAAATCTCAAGATCTACAAAAAAAGTTTTTAAAGAGCAATAACTATCTTGATAAACTATATGAACCATCTCATATTTGCCCTCTACTATCTCATTCATTTTTTGGAAAGCATGTGTTTTCTTTTTCTCAAAGAGAAATTCCTATAATCATTGGTAGCTGTCACCTACATCCAGTTCAAGTTGAATCTCCCTTGAGTCCTATGTCACCTTTAAAGCAAGTTTGAATCTAATAAATCAGATGAATAGCAACTGATTCTAAAAGCCGGGTTGAAAACCAAATAGTATTTTTCGGACCATAAGACGCACCTTTTCTTCACCAAATAGTGGGAGGAAAAGTGCCTGCGTCTTATGGTCCGAGTTGCAGAGCGGCAGCGGGTCCCCCGGGACCTTTCGTGTCCCTGGGGACTGCATATTTGGTGAAGAAAAGTGCGTCTTATGGTCCGAAAAATACGGTACATTCTAGCATACACCAATATAATATATATTCCAGTATAGGTTACTGCTAAAAAAACCAACTATTCGATACTTGAGAAGCTTAAAAGAAAGCTTTAATACAAGAACCTGGATCTAGGGTTTCAACTTCATACTAATCAAATAGCTAAAATAAGTAAGAATAAACTGTGTCATTACATTGGACCAAACCAACCAAGGCATAAAGATTACTAAGTACAAAATGGTTTTCCAAGAGAGGTTTTAACTCTCTCCTGGTAACCAATTTTCTGTCATTATATATACAACTGGAACTGCTTCCATAACGTCAGCAGTAGGAAATCACATTTCTTCCAGAAATCCTGGCATCCACACCCTCCCTGACAAGAACTAAGTCTATCCCCTCCCCTTCCTCTTAAGTATTCAATTTCTTTCCCAAAGTAGAGCTTCCATAAATATTACAATATTAAGGACTAAATTTTAATGAATACAAATCAGAGGAAATGAAGGAACATTAACTCTCATTCAAACCTTCCTTAAAAAAATCTGTTTCCAAGTTATATTTTTAACTTCTCCCATGATTCTCTTTAAAAAAGACGAACACAAATATCTCTCTGCTAATGACTTTATTCATGAATCTATGATGAAACTCAAAATAGCCAAGAACATGAAAAAAAAATCAGATTAATATTTATCAACCAAATACATCAGATAATAGATCTATTTTTCATATAACTAACAAAATGTCTAAAATGCTCCATGTAAGAATACAAGTATTCCCCATTTTGTGGAATTTCAAAGTAATGAATATTTGCTTACTAGTTTATCAGAGGTTGGTTACACTGTCAAATACATATAATTCAAAAGAAATCAAACATAACTGATAAAATAACCATCTCATGGTTAAATTTTTGATAAAGTGCTACTTTCATACCGAAAAAAGAAACTGTAAACACTAAATGCTGAATCATCATTATGAAAGTGTTAAATTTTTTTCATTATTTATTGTATTGATCACATCCATGTGTTCCCAATATGAGACCATAAACATTATTTTGCAATTTTAAAATATCTTTTAATTCGCAGATTATTTCCTAGAAGTTTAAAATTACTACGCCATTGCTAAATGAGGCTTTCCATGATACAGGAATTGTTAAGACACAACAATTTTTCAGTTATAAACATAATCTTTGGTTTGAAGCTATCTTGATAGCCTTATTTATCTGCTTAAGTTATCTGCAAAAAAATTGCCTTCATTCCAATTTTTTCCCAACTAAATTGTTCTCAATGGCTAATGCTGTCAATGAACTGATAGAGGTTTTGATGAAAGGAGATGAATCACTGCTCAGCCTCATTGATTTCCTTTAACACTGACCATGTCAGGTACAGATTTGGGGAACTCATTTTGCCAGATTTCTTAATATGTTTCATACACTGCCATTGACCCATCAGATGTGTGTGTGTGCTTGGGGTGGACACACCCATAGTTGTTTAGTTGCTTTTATTTATCGGCTTAAGTTGTCTGCAAAAAAATTGCCTTCAGAAAGACAAGTTCAATTTTGTAACTGAAGGCTGCTGATGATTTCTTCTCTCTCTCCTTGAATAATCAAATGCAAATGTCTTTTAGCAATGGCAGCATTCAAATCCCACAAAAAATCAAGCAGTGCCCCCTGAAGGAGAACTTCCATTGGCACAAACTGTAAAACTTGCTCCGGTGCATCAGAGTTAAGCAAAGCACTCAACAATTCATTCAGAGTCTGCAGATACTGGAAAACTGGATTTGGGAGCTCCTGGTAACCAACACATAACAGGACTGCACAGATCTTCAGAGGCTCAGAGGATGTGGGACAAGAAAATGTGATGAATCTAAAACAGCTGTGGAGAACAAAGATCAAACCAGCCATAAACCTTGTAAAACAGGAAAGTACTGGCAAAATCATAACATCCCCTGTATTAAGTTGCTGTAGTGAATGTAGAAGGCAGTCCAAAAATAACTGCTGGTAAGTTGGGTCTCCATCATGAAACAATGAACAGGTAAAAGTCATGAGCTCAGCCGATTCAAGAAGTTGAACTTCCAATGGTATTTGCATTTTGATATCAGGGAGAATTGGAAAACCCACAAGCAGGCACTTCATTTGGTTGCTGGGTTGTCCAACCTGCTCATCCTGAAGGCACTTGATAAGTCTAAACAACTCAGAAAAGATCAGTTCTTCAGAAAAAACATGGCAAGAACAACAATTCTGATGTTTTGGCCAGAACTTGGAATCCAAATTCAAGGCTCCACCTAATGACTTTTCAATTGCTTCATTAAGAGTCTTTAAAGTATCACCATCACAAAAAGGAGAACACTTTACTTTGGGCAGTTTCTTTCCCTCTAAAATATGCCATGAATGCCACTCAAGATTGGAAGCTGTCCTTTTTAAAAGAGAACTTTGCCCAGGATGATATGCAACATGTTCTTCGGCCCAACTATTAAAGTATCCTCTGGCCACCTTATCTTTCCATGAAAGAGTTTCTAGCATTTTCCTTTCATTATAGGTTTTAAAATATCTGTTCCTCTGCTTAAACCATTTTGTATTTGTACTACAACCAATATTAGATTCTTTTACTAGCCAGTTATTTCTGGCAAGAGGCTTTAATTGAAACTTTTGCATGAAATATTGAACAGCGCAGTCCCTTAAATTATTCAGTCTTGCTTTTTCCCCGTGTCCCATGCCCTCAAACAGACGGATGTTCTCAGAAATAGTCTCCAGCTGGTATTTATGAAAGAACGCACAACATTCTTCATGCCTTTTAAGAAAAGAGGCAGGAATCACATGATGAGGAAAGAGAGATTTCCTGGTCATTTCAGTTCCAAAGTTCAGCACCATCTTAGATAAGACCGGCTGAATTACCTCTCTCCCCTTATACTGGAGGCATACCACATAGACTTCTGAGTTTCCTGCCTTGCTTGTAGCAGGTTTGAAAACATGGACTTGCTCAAAGGAACAGTTGAGCAGGTACATCAAGTTTATGGAACAATGTTCAAACAAAGTAAACATCTTCAGAACGAAAGAGCCACCATTTCCAAGAGTCGTCAGAGCAGTGACTACTTCACAGTACTGCAAAGAAGAGACTAAAGCTTCTTGTTCACCTGGGTTTCCTTGGCAATCGAAACTCCCATCTGCGGTGATCAAGTGAACAGTGGTCATGTTGCTTATGAAATTCTGAAGTCCTGTCAGATATTTCAAGGTCATGATATCACCAGTGTTATCTGGACCAAAGTACCAACAATGCAAGGTATTTGCAATAAGTCGGTCATCCATAATCATCATAAGATTGTCATTTGCTTCATGGTATGGATTCAGAGTATTAGCTACCCAACTCCATTCACAAGGGAATCGGTGGGATTTTAAGTAGTGATTGAGACTAGCTATAAAAGCCCCAGGAGCTTCACAAAGGTGTAGAGAATTCAGTTTTCCATTCTGAAAAGCTTCCTGTGGAATAACTGGAAAGCTGCACAAAATTTCATGAAACTTACACCATGCTTGAGTACAAAGTTCAGCGTTCACAGATTTTCTCACACAGGCAATTATTTTTCCAGCTTTGTTCGTGGAAGCAGTGTGTTCATGCCACTCGTCCAGCTTCTTATCACTCAGTAGGTTTTTTACTTCATTTAGAGAATTCTTCAAATCAAGGAACACATTAAATTCTGAGTGGTCACAGGTGAAAATCTCACTGGAATCTGGTAACTGCCACTCATCATTAAGTGGCTTGCCATAAGAAAAATTCTTAGCAAAGAGTTCAAAAATGTCAGCAACAACATCTGGGCTGAATGTCTCAGGACTTGAACCCAGGGTTGGTTTTCTGCACTCACTCATTTTCAAATTAAATTAAAATCTAGAAAAAGAAAACACACAATTAAATGAATCAAAATTATAAGTGAGTGAAATCTCATCCACAGCAAATCGGATCACACTCATGACAAATCGCATAAAATGGAAAGGCTAATGTCTTCACACTCAATTATATAAGGAGGCACTTTGGAATAAAGAAAGAGTAAAGGCTTTGATATCCACAGACCTGGGCTCAAATTCCAGCTCTGCCACTTAGAGCTTAATAAGTGGCCTTGGGAAAATTATTTTACATCTTTGGAGCCTCGGTTTCTTATTTTAAAAATTGAGGTATCATTTTAAAAATATTTTGTATTGATTTTTAGAGAGAGGGGGGAAGGGACAGAGAAACAGAAACATCAATGAGACAAAAGCATCATCAACTGGTTGCCTCCTGCAAGCCCTTTACTGGGGATTGAGCCCACAACCCGGGCAAATGTCCTAAATGGAAATCAAACCAGTGACCTCTTGGTTCATGGGTTGATGCTCAACCACACCGGCTGGACAAGGTATCATTTTTTTTAGAGGAGGATAAAACATCCTAGCATATACAAAGCAACTTCCACAGAAGATTCATCAGTGAATGGCAACTCTTATTCCCATAGTAATCCCTCTAGCTCCTCTCTGAAGTCCTCCTCTATTCATGTCCGAGTCACCACTCACAGAGCCCCAAACATAGTTAGACTAAACTTCATCTCCAAACAAGACATTTGATCATTTGATCAAGTTCAAACAACTGACTTTTAGCTTTTTTTTGTTTTAACTCCTTCCATATCTCACTTTCTTCCAGGAGAGGATTCTGCATCTGAATCCAATACTGATCCTGATATCAGGCCTTTTTGCTACCACCCACTTATCAACCAAGCAGAATTGCCAAATATGTCCTCTGTCCAGATCTCACTCTCTTGCTAAGACATGCACTTTGGTAGTATCAAATCACCAACTAACACTCATCACTAAACTGTCAACTACGGTATGTACACTTGACTGGTTAGCCTCCTTCTACTCAATGTTGATACTAACCTATAGTTCACCCTAGCATGTCTCTAAACTACAAGTTCCTGTCTCATCTGGTCAGATAGTTCCATACTCAACACTATAAAATACGATTTCTTCTTGCCATTAAAATTTAAACACTTTCATAGAACAATTTTTAAGTGAAGAATATCCTTATTGTATAGAAATCACCAATAGTCACCCTACCTTCTGTGTTCTAACACTGCCTGAGAAACCAAAACATCTGTCTACCTGAGAGGGAAAGGGACATACGAGAAAGAATGGCTTAATGGCAGAGTGTTGGAAAAGTTCTAAATTTCAGCAGATAGAGCACTGAGTATTACATGGTACAGCTGACCCTTAAACACTGTGTTGGAATCCCACAAGTACATTTATATGTGGGGATTTTTTCTACAAATACTATAACTACATTTTCTCTTGTGATTTTCTTAGTACTTCTTCTCTAGCTTACTTTTTTGAAGAAATACAATGTATAATACATACAATATACAAAATAAGTGTTAACTGCTATGTTATCAGTAAGACTTCCATTCAACAAATATTATTAGTTGTTTTGGGGGAGTTAAGGATCAACTGTACTTGTTAGCACAATGTTAATTAACAGATAATTTAGTTCATGAGTTTACCATTTATTTAGTATGTCCCCATGGTCGGCAAACTGTGACTCTCGAGCCACATGAGGCTCTTTGGCCCCTTGAGTGTGGCTCTTCCTCAAAATACCACTGCCTGGGCGAGTCTATTTTGAAGAAGTTGCGTTAGAAGAAGTTTAAGTTTTAAAAATTTGGCTCTCAAAAGAAATTTCAATCGTTGTACTGCTGATATCTGGCTCTGTTGACTAATGAGTTTGCCGACCACTACAAAAATTTTCAAAAAGAATCTAAACTTGTTAAATATGAGAAAAAATTGACAATCATCATCCCACAAAGTCAATGCTTCATGATTAAAATGGAAAATAAAGGTGAGCTAGCGCCACAATAAATACAGTAACAGCCAGCAGACTGTAATCTATTAGCATTTACTTTCACTTTTCTTTCTGCAGTATGCCTACTCATTTACCATCCCGAGTTTAGAACAGGGCTTCGTACACTAAAGCACTCAATAATTTATGTTTAAAAAAAAAGAATGGCTATCAGCACAAAAGTCACTCCTCTGATTAGATTCTGCATGTGAATCCTAATAATGCACTTCCACTTCACTCCAGCACATCAGTGTGTGACAGAAAAGAAAAAAAGAAGAAAGCATGTGGTTTAAATAATATAAAGAACAAGTCAAGTGTTCCTCTATCCCTTTCATTATAAGCACTCTCTGGAGAGCTATGTGGCATCATAATTCTGCCTGACGGGTTTGTTTTACCATTCTTATCTTTGCAGACTCCAGAAGGAAGCCGTGTACTTCCTTACCGAAAGCCACAGAAGAAATAACCTGCCACGTTCCTGGCCCTAGGACGAAACCCACGTGAATCCACCAACAGTTGTTACCAGGAAGTGTTAGAAGGGTTTCTGCCCACCCCTCCTCAAGACCAGCAATCGTGAAAAGTCATCGGCTGATGTGGGCCCAGCGCTTCAACTTTGGGCCAGGGGCACCCGAGGTCTTCCTTCACCCGGTGGCGGGGAGCCCCGAGCTCCCGTGAAGTGGCCAGTCCGTGACCGGGAGGAACCACAGGGCCGGCCCCGGCCTCGCCCGGCGGGAAGGTGAAGGACGGCTCGGGCTTGGAACCCTGGCCCGGATTACCTTCGCTCACGCCCACCGCCGCCGCCCTCAGAGAACAGAGAGGCGGCGCTTCCCTCGCTCTCCTCACTCCGGGGGGGCCTTCCTCCACTTCCGCTCCTTCGGGTCCACAGCAGCCCCCACCGCGGAGGGAGGAGGTGAGGCCAGGAAGGAGGCCCAGACCCTGGAGCGGAAACCCACCTCCGGGCTCCCGCGCGCTCCCCGAACCCGGCCGCCGGCACGCTCCCGTACGCACTGCGCACGCGCCTCGGGGCTGGATGACGTCACACGCCGACGTTACGCACGCCGGCGGTTCTCGCCGAGCCGAGGCCCCCGGTACCGCGGTTTTTGCCTCTCTGTAAGCCAAAAGGGGCCGAACGTGCTGGGAGGCTCCAGCCCCTCTCCCCACGGCGGCGCAGGCGGCGATGAAAGCTGCGCGCGCAAACGGAGCGCCGTTTGGCCCCGCCCCCTTCTACCTGTCCGGGGGCGCGCTGGCTCCGCCCACTTGGCTCCGGAGCCCCTGAGGCTTTCTAAAGCTGTTCCGCGGAAGTTAGTTGAGTACAGGTTGAGTTAAAACTGGTGTTTTTTTTAAAAAAACAATATGACATTAAAAGCCAAACGGAGGACACTGCGAGATAATACTGTTACTGTTTTGTTAAACTTTTTTTTATTGCCTTTATTTTGAAATGCTTCATCCTTCCCATGAAGCCGTACCATTATGTATTTATGCACATGTCTATAAGTCAATAAGCAAAAGACAACATCAGGAAAAGTGGGCGAAGACGTGAACAGGACATCCAAAAAGAGGAAAACAAATAGTCAATTAGGACATACAAAAGGTGTTTAGTATTTTTTTAAAAAAAGAATTGGAAATGAAAACAATGCTTTCACCCAATTTTGCAAAGATTTTAAATAATCGGTAATAACAGTTGGTGAGAATATGAAAAAAAAAACAAGTTTATATAGTATGGTGGGAGTAAAAGTTGACCATAAACCTTACAGAAGGCAAACTTTTAAATGGCCTTACATCGTAATCCAGCTATTGTCACACCTGGAAATTTATCTTTAGTAAACAAGTGGCACTCACTTTGAACAAAATATTTATTTCAGCACCTTAATATCAACAATTAAAAAATTGGAAACTCTAAATGTCTACTTTAAGGTAATTAATTAAATTCTAATGGTAGGTACATCCATGTAATGGGATACTATTCAGTCATTAATAGCCTATATGCATCAATAGTATTGTATAAAAATAGGAGACTATAGAACTGTGTGTAGAGTCTGAAACATGTAAATTTTAAGTATGTAAAATATATTTTACGAGTCTTTAAGGACATGTAGTTATGAAGGGGGAAAAATGTCTTTTCAAAAAATGGTGCTAGGTCATTTGGAAATCCATATGGAAAAAAATTTATTTGAACTCTTACCTCACATTATTATCAAAAATACAGTTCACTTGGATTGCCAATCTGTACTTTAAAAGTCAAACAATAACTCTTTTAGCAGAAAACATCTTTATGACCTATATTAAAATTAAGAACATCTAGCCCTAGCTGGTTTGGCTCAGTAGATAGAGCATTGGCCTACAGACTGGAGGGTTCCAGGTTTGATTCCAGTCAAGGGCACATGCTCGGGTTGCAGGCTTGATCCCCAGTGAGGGGCGTGCAGGAGGCAGCTGATCAATGATTCTCTCTCATCATTGATGTTTCCATCTCTATCTCCCTCTCCCTTTCTGTCTGAGATCAATAATATATATGTAATTAAGAACAGCCAAAACCGATTTGGCTCAGTGGATAGATCGTCGGCCAGCGGACTGAAAGGTCCCAGGTTCGATTCTGTTCAAGGGCATGTACATTGATTGTGGGCACATCCCCAGTAGGGGGTGTGCAAGAGGCAGCTGGTCGATGTTTCTCTCTCATTGACGTTTCTAGCTCTCTATCTCTCTCCCTTCCTCTCTGTAAAATATCAATAAAATAAATATTTTTAAAAAATTAAGAACATCTATTGATCATTGAGAGTGATAGTCAACATATAGAGTGGAAGAAGATATCCTACATAATAAAAGGGTAATATACAAATTGACCCTAACAGCAAAACAACCAATCACCAGGATGCACACAGACTAAGGGGAGGGGGAAATGGGGAAACAGATGCTCAACACAGGAGCTGCCCCCTGGTGGTCAGTGCACTCCCACAGGGGGAGCACCGCCCAGCCAGAAGCCAGCTGTGGCGGTAGCAAGAGCCTCTCCTGCCTCCGCAGCAGCGCTAAGGATATTCAATGGTTTAGGCCCACTCCCTCCATTAATCAGACATCTCCGGAGGACTCCCGAGCTGCCAGAGGGATGTCTGACTGCCAGCTTAGGCCCAATCCCCAGGGGAGTGGGCCTAAGCCATTAGTCAGACATTCCCCAAGGGGGTCCCAGTCTGCAAGAGGGCACAGACCTGGCTGAGGGACAACCCCCCCCCCCAGGTGCACCGGGCCTCTAGTTTATAATAATGTACATATGTATGATGAAAGACTTGTATCCAGAGTGCATAAACTCCTACAAGTGAAAAAACTCCTACAAGAAATATAAATTTTTTCGATGGAAAATGGACAAAAGTCTGGAACAAACACTTCAAAAAGATGAGATCCAAAAGGCTGAAAAATTATGAAAAGATGTTCAACTTTATTAGCCTTTGGGGAAATGTAAATTAAACCCATAATGAGATATACAATAGACTGGCCAAAATGAAAAAGACTAAAGATATTAGTGTTGTAGAGTGTGAGGAGCAACCAATTGGTAGCGGATTAGAAGAAAAAGGTATTCCAAGATCTCCCAAATTCACAGGTCTGTTCCCCCTTTTATTTTCCAATTCTTTTGAATGAATAGAATTAGAATCTTAAAGTTTAAAGCGTTGAAAGAAAACCACCAAACCCTGCATTAATATATTTGCAAATTTGGGTAAAAATGCACAGCTATGTGAATGCATTTTGTGTCGATTTAACTTACATAGTTTAACAAGCACACATAGCATCTGAGTGGAAGCTAGCTACAATTATTCTTTCCAGTTCCTGAATGTTCTTTATACTCAACTAGCATGACAATGACAACTAAGCAGCAGAAAGGATTAAAACAACTCGCTCCTCAGCCTGTGCTCTGATCATATTTCTCTGTCAAGCAAACAGAAACGAAACTGCTTCTGTGGTCATTTATCACCAATCAATTTGCTGAGTCCCTAATTTACATCCCCAGACAGATTCTGTGAGGTGACAATGTGCAAGCTGCAGCTCCAAAAACCCATAGCGGGTTTTCTCGGGTGAGGGAAATGTTAGCTATTTTGATGGGATTTAGGTTAGAGGCATGCGTGTATGTCAGCTCATTAAACGATATCGTTAACGTTTGAGCATTTCATTCAAAATAAATTTTACCTTCAAAAATAGAACCTTAAACAAATATTGAACTCTGTGCACAATGAAGTGTAGAAGAAAAGTATATTGATGTCTGCACCTTTCTTTGAAATGCATCAAACATAAAATGCATTGATGGATGGATGGAGGGACGGATCAATGGCAAAGTGACCGCAGACTGCTCATAACTGTAGAATCTAGGCGGTGAACACATGGCTGTTCACCATGTAATTCAGCTTTTCTCTGTTGAAATTTTTCACAGTAAAATATTGGGGGGAATAGGGATTCATATCACAAAAAGCAAGAATGGAATCTCTCCCATCAAACATTAAGTACACACATACATACAATGAGTATCTGGTATTTTCACAGTAAAATATTGGGGGAAATAGGGATTCAAAAGCAAGAATGGAATCTCTCCCGTTAAACACTAAGTACACACATACATACAATGAGTATCTGGTATTTCCCACTCACAAAGAAACAGAACCTCCAAGAGAGCTTTAAGTGAACAGCATTGAACTCGCTGGAGGCCAAGTGCAAGTTCTTGTGGCTCATGTGATCCACTTACATGAGTAAGTGAACACCATCAGGCGTGGTGGTGACCATTACACAATCTCAGATTTTCCCTTCTCTTTGTCATACACAGTGTTCCACTTACTCTCTTCTTGCCACATGGAATGCATCATTGTTTAAATGCAGGAAACTAAGAAAACACCGATGTTGGAAATTTCAGAAGTCAACAAAGGTTATAAACCTGATAAATAATTCTTTCAGTTTTCCTCCTGATAATCTTTACCAGATCTTTAAATTGCATTCTGATTAAAATTCTCACACAGCACCTTAAGCTGTTAGAAAACAATGTGATAGTTGAGCGGTGGCTCAGAGGTTAAGCAATGACCCATGAACCAGGGGGGTCAGAGTTCGATTCCTGGTCAGGCCACATGACCAGGTTTGGTGCTCCATCCCCAGTAGGGGGCGTGCAGGAGGCAGCCGATCAATGATTCTCTCTCATCACTGATGTTTCCAGCCCTCTCTCCCTCTCCCTTCCTTTGTTTCTAAAAATCAGTTTTAAAAAACATATTTTAAAAAAGAAGATACAGTAAAAATGATAACTAGTCTATTCAACTATTCGGTAGAGCATCTACATTGTGGCTTTTGTGGGAAAATGCTTGAAGACAGCAACCTGAAATCTCTTTTCATACTGTTTACAGACTAAGCAAAAATTATTAATACAAATAATTTAATTTTTAGAATAATTACAAGAATTCTAAACATCAGGTCACAAAAGCAGTTTTCATCTATTTTTGGTCCTGTAACACACGGGTAACTTCATTCTGCATCTTAACATAATGCAGAACTAAAATTCAGTATGAAATTTCTTTCTTAAAATTTATTTTCCAGAAATTCATGTTTTTTCTTACGTAGTTAGTCTACAGTTAATGAAGCAAAGGCACTTACGAAATGCGGAAAAGTCAAAATGTATTTTTATGTTATGAATATCATAAAAGATTATATTTAAAATAAACTTTTAAAACAAGATTGATAATACAAGCATTAATAATATGCTGACCTAAAATGTATGTGTGTTTTTTTACTTTAAATCGCTTCTTTATTTTCTCTCATATTAAAATGACCAAAATAAAAAAAATATTTTTTTAAATTAAGGGCTTAAGGAAGAATGAATATTACTGTGAAATGAGTCCAGACATTTTTTTTAAAAAAGGTTAAGAAACACTGCCATGTGAAATAGAATATAATACATGGCTCATCCTTGAAGCATTAATCATTTCATTGTAGACATAAGATGCTTAAAAATAAATAATATTACATAACTAAGGGCTATATTGTGTGATACATATTAAATTGTGGTAGGAATGTAGAAAAGGATAAATTAGTAGAAAAAAGATGGGGGAGCCAAAACCAGTTTGGCTCAATGGATGGATAGAGTGTCGGTCTGGGGACTGAAAGGTCCCGGGTCCGATTCCGGTCAAGGGCACGTACCTTGGTTGCGGGCACATCCCCAGTAGGAGGTGTGCAAGAGGCAGCTAATCGATGTCTCTCTCTCATCGATGTTTCTAACTCTCTATCCCTCTCTCTTCCTCTTTGTAATAAATCAATAAAATATGTATATATTTTTTTAAAAGATGGGGGAAAGAGACTTTAATTTTTGTCTTGGGAGAGGGAGAGTAGCAGCCTAGCTTGAGAAAATAACATGGGTTAAAAAAAAAAAAAGACAAAAAGGGTAATTGCAGAAAAAGGACAAAAAGTTAATTTGATTAAAATGCTATATAGATAGTGTCTTAGTTGAGGCTGCTGTAACAAACTACCACGGACTGGGTGACTTACACAACAAAAACATATCAGTGGTTCTCACCATTCTGGAGCCTGGAAAGTCCAAGGATAAGGTGCCGGCAGATTTAGCTCCTGGGGAGAGCTCTCTTCATAAACCTAATTACCTCCTAAAGGCCCTGTCTCCAAAATGCCACCACATTGCGGCGTAGGGCTTCCACTTATAAAGTTTACAAGAACATAATTCAGTCCGTGGCAGGAAGTGAAGAAACGGAGTATAGAGGACCATGGAAGTCAGGCTGAGGTGCCAGGATCTGCTACAACAGGAAATGGTCAAGAAGGAAGGAAGCCCCGGCGGAGCAGCTCAGTTGTTCAGAGTGTCGTTCCTATGTGCCAAGGTCGTGGGTTCAATCCCCAGTCAGGGCACACACAGGGTCAACCAATGAATACATAACTAAGTGGAACAACAAATTGATGTTTCTCTCTTCTCCCCTTCCCTCTCTACTTCTCCCTCTCTCCCTTCTAAAATTAATAAATTATTTTTTTTAAATAAAAAGAAGGAAGGAAATAGCTAGGTTTGGTTCTTATGGAGTAAGGAAACACTGTGGAATTGCCAAGTGGAAATATCCAGGAGGGAGATAGAAATCAATATCTGGCTGAAGTTCAGGTGAAAAGAAAGAAGAAGAAAAAAACTGTAGTAACTCTCAACCCTGTGAATTTTTAAGTAAGTACTTTATTATCGCTTATTATTTACAGTCATTATGATACTTAATTTAGAAGAAAAATCAATACCAAAGGTTGTTAAAGCACTGGCCCTAGGGACTCTTCTTAATAGCTCGCCTAATTCTGACCTTCCTCGAGATCAATATGGCTCCTCTCTTTGAAGAGCTAAGCTACATCAGCTCTGGCACCTGAGTCCCTGGGTTAAAATCTCCCCCTGCCAGCGTGTGACCTTGGGCAAGGAGGACCTCCAAGGTGGCACGGAGAGCTCCCGAGTGACTGTCAAGTGCTTAATACAGGTTCTTGCATTTAGCCACGATCCGATCAATGTCAGCTGCTGCCGGGACCGGCTTGGCTCAGTGGATAGAGCATCGGCCTGCGCACTGAAAGGTCCCAAGTTCGATTCCGGTCAAGGGCATGTACCTTGGTTGCGGGCACATCCCCAGTGGGGGGTGTGCAAGAGGCAGCTGATCGATGATTCTCTCTCATCAATGTTTCTAACTCTCTATCCCTCTCTCTTCCTCTCTGTGAAAAATCAATAAAATATATTTAAAAGAAAAAAAGTCAATGTCAGCTGCTCCTAAAAAAAAATTTCTGTTCTTTTCGGGAAGACAAGGTGCTAAATTCAAAACTCTTTTTTTTCTAAGAGGTCCTTCTTTTGCTGTCCCTTTTGATATCCCAAATCCTTAATAGAGCAGGAGAGGACAAAGAGGGAGGGCGGGTACGGAGACGAGAGGGAAACGAGAGAAGACCCAATGGTTTGTCTTGGCCACGGAGAAGCTGCCAGGTGTCCCTGCTGTCTATCTGTCTGTCCTCAACAATGTGGACGGGTGTCAGGGAGCAGAGAGGAGACCAGCCGCAAAGTGAGTGAGCACAGGGACCCGCACAGATGCATTTCAGAAACGTAATGTGGAATGACAGAGGCAAGTTGCTGCCCTATTATTTTGCCTCACCGTTTATGTAATGTTTAAAAACACAGGAAACATTTCTGCTTCGTGGTTATTGATACAAATGTAGTAAACACACACACACACACACACACACACACACACACACACACACCAAATGAGAGCCCTGGTCGGGTACCTCAGTTGGTTAGAGTGGTGTCCCAATACGCCAAGGTTGTGGGTTCAATCTCGGGTCACAGCACACACAAGAATCAACCAATGAATGTGTAATTAGGTGGAACAATTGTTGTTTCTTTCTCTCTCTCTCTCTCTCCCTCTCTCTCTCTCTCTCTCTCTCCACTCTCATTAAATAAGCAAACAAACAAATACAAATGAGGGAGATACACACCAATTTCCAAAGTGGGAATCTCCAAGGAGGCAGAGAGGACAGCAAAGAGGCACAAAAGGGATATCAACTAAATCTATCTAAAATGTCTTCATTCTTTCTTTCTTCTTTTTTTTAATTTCAGAGAAGAAGGGAAAGAGAGAGGGAGATAGAAACATCAATGATGAGAGAGAACCATGATCAGCTGCCTCCTGCACACTCCCCACTGGAGATCGAGCTCACAAGCCAGGCAAGTGCCCCAGACCAGAGTCGAACCCGGCACCCCTCAGTCCGCAGGCTGAAGCTCCATCCACGGAGCCAAACCGACCAGGGCATGTCCTCATTCTTTTTTATCATTAAGCTCTGAAGCAATGGGGAAATATTAGCACTTTTAAAATCTAGGTAGTGGCTACATGGGTATTCTATTAGCTATTTTCTGAATGTTTGAAACAGTTCCTTAAATATTTTTAAACATAAAAAGAACTGCCTGCCTCATCCTTAAATCTATTCAAACTGCCATATACTTTAGTTAAATCTCATGTATGATTTCTTAGGAATGAGTATGCTTCTCAGATTCAGATTGAAAAGACTATAATAAAACTATTAAAATGAGGCTATGTTTGGTGCAACATTGCCAAAATAGATTTCAAATTCTGTTGCCTGCATTGAATTATAGATATGACCCTATTTTTAAAAAATATATATATTTTATTGATTTCTTACAGAGAGGAAGAGAGAGGGATAGAGAGTTAGAAACATCGATGAGAGAGAATCATCCATCAGCTGCCTCTTGCACACCCCCTACTGGGGATGTGCCTGCAATCAAGGGACATGCCCTTGACCGGAATCAAACCCGGAACCTTTCAGTCCGCAGACCGACGCTCTATCCACTGAGCCAAACCAGTTTCCGAGATATGACCCTATTATTAGGTTTTTATTTCATTTTATTTTATTTTATTTTATTAATGACTGGTAATAGCACATTACATTTTGGGGGTGCTTTATCGTTAACAAATTAATTGTGTATACCTTCAGACCGCCAGTAAGTTTCATCTCAGGGCAAATCCCAACTGATAGATGGTGGCTGTCAGGAGGGGGGAGGGTTCTGTTGAAAGGGTTGTAAAACCACATCTGGGCTCTGCGGGGAGGGCAATGAGCAGCTAGGAAGGTGTGTCAAGGGCAGGGTGGCGAGGTGGTGCCCCGAGTGTCTGTCTCTTCGACATTCCATACATTTTCCCGATTCTCCTCTGCCTCTCTCGCTGCTCCGACTCCATCTGCCTGCACTTAGCCCTGCTATCTTGGTGTTTCCAAGAATTCCTCTCCCGGTTTCCCCTTGACCTCCCCTCATGCTGCCACCGCCCCTGACTGATTTCCTTCTCACCCACAGCAGCCTTCCAAGCTGACAAGTCCCTCCTCTCTGTTTCTCGGTGAAGCCTTCCCAGCCCCTCGGGGGCCAGGGGAGAGACCTCCTCCTCCTCCTCCTCCCACAGGCCTTCGAGCAGAGCATTTATCTCTAAGCATTTCAACGATTTGTTTACCCATCTATCTCTGCGGTGGCCTTTGAAAGGACCCGGCTGGGTCTTATTGATCCCTGCACTCGCAGCTTCTGGCACACGGCACGCAATCAATAAAGGTTCGTTAAGTGAAAGATTGACTTAATGAATGGTGCCCTTATTTTTTGCAGAGAAGGAAACAGACTCAGAAGTTGGTTTTTTTTCCTCAAGGTGATCCTTCCTCCGAAACCTCCCTGCTTTTCCTCTGGAGCAGGATTGACATTTCCTGCAAAAGAGCCAAGGAGTGAGTGTTGTCAGCTTTGTGGGCCATCGGGCCTCTGTCATGACCACTCACTTCTGATGCTGTGGTTGGGAAGTAACGACAGACATAGCCATAAAAAAATGATTACAAAACCCAGCAGAGGGCTGGGTTTGGCTCAGGGACCTGGCTGCAGACGATGGTAAATAGACACTCCTACCTGTCTAGCTTCTTCGTTGAACATCCTCTCTGCCTCAACCCAATCCCAGGATCCTGAGTCCAATGTTTCTTTTCTTTTCTTTTTTAAGCTTTATTTATTTATCTTTAATATATATTTCATTGATTTTTTTACAGAGAGGAAGGGAGAGGGATAGATAGCTAGAAACATCGATGAGAGAGAGACATCGATCAGCTGCCTCCTGCACACCCCCTACCAGGGATGTGCCCGCAACCAAGGTACAAGCCCTTGACCAGAATCGAACCTGGGACCTTTCAGTCCGCAGGCCGATGCTCTATCCACTGAGCCAAACTGGTTTCGGCTGAGTCCAATGTTTCTCCAGTCCCTGTCGGGGTTAGATCGACAGTCCCCTCCTAACTCCAAGCCAGGGAGTTGAGGAAGGCTCACGAGAGAGCTGGCTTCCAAGCTGAGGCCAGAAAGGGGAAGAGGAGTTTGTTGACATGGTTCTGAAGAGACTTAGAGACAGCCAAGCCCAGCTTCTCCCCATCCTCTTTGATCACCCATTTTGTTTTGGGGTGGTTTTTGTTTTTGTTTTTTGTTTTGTTTTTTTTTGTTTTAAATATATTTCATTGATTTTTTTTTTTTTTTACAGAGAGGAAAGGAGAGGGATAGAGAGTTAGAAACATCAATCAGCTGCCCCCTGCACACCCCCTACTGGGGATGTGCCCACAACCAAGGTACATGCCCTTGACCGGAATCGAACCTGAGACCCTTGAGTCTGAAGCTCAATGATCTATCCACAAGCCAAAAACGGTTAGGGCTGATCACCCATTTTGAACACGCTTAACATTTTTTTCAAAGTAAAGAGGTCCATTTCTTGGGTGTAGTGAACAAAAAAAAAAAAAAAAAAAAAAAGTGGGACAAATAACTCCCTTTCATTTCCCCACTCCCTTTTTCTCTTTCCCAGAGACAACTGCAAACTTCTTCCACTCTTCTCCTACTTCCTACTCCATTGTCCTCTCACTCATTGTCAGGAGATGCCCTCTCCTCCTTCACAAAGGAAAGAAGAGCCATCAGGAGAGAACCTCGGAATTCTGCCACTCATCACTAACTTATCGGCATCTATACCCACTCCCTTACCCTTCCTGTCATAATGGAATAGGCATCCAAGACCAATTCCTCATCTTAGGGAACCTGATTGCATCAATTGTCTCTCCCCTGTATCTTTCTCTGTCTCTCTCCATCTCTCTCTGAACTTCATCCCACAGACACAGAGGGGCTTCTCTCCCTCCCCCTCGACCCCCCACTCCTCTCCTGGTACCTTTCCATTAGATATGCATGCTCTACTAGTCCCTCAAACCTGTTTCTTTCTCTGGTTATTGCCCTATCGTCCCCCCACCCCACCCCCACCCCCCTACACACACACACACACACACACACACACACACACACACCTCCTTCACAGCCAGTTGTTGAAAGAGTTCTATGATTACGGTTTCTACTTCATTCCCCAGTAATTCTTTCAATTGTTAAGAATGTGCTTGTCCTCCATTACACCCTTGGGACTCTCTCATTGGAGACCCCCCAATAACCTCCTGTGTTGTTACATCCAACCCAGAGTTCTTTGCCTTATCTTTACTGAATCCCCGGCATTATTCCACCCTGTGGTCTTCCTTCCGGAAACATCCTCTTTCCTTAACTGCGGTGGCACTGTTCTTCCTCAGACTTCTCTGTAGGACCCAATACCTCTGCCTACTTATTAAATATTGCCGTCTTCAGAGCTTCCTGCTCAGCCTTGTACTCTTTTCCATCACATGCTCCCCTGCGTGCACCATCTAATCTCCAAGCAGTCTTAAATAGGTTGATAATTCCCAAATTTACTTCTCCAACCCAAAGCTCACTACTGCGGTAGAGCTGGCTGGCCAATTGCCTACTAGACTTAGAAATTACCCCTTCCCCCCCCCCTTTATTTTTTTAATTCACCACATCCAGTCCCACCTTTAAGTAATATTACCTTGATCCCCACCCTCCCGGTCAACTACTACCTGTTTTCTTTACCCCATTTTTAGCTCTTCAGAGTTTTCTTTCTTACTTCCTTTTTTTTTTTTTTTTTGCTTTAGTAGAGAATGGATTTTCATTGTCAACTTCCCAACCTTATCTGAGACATTTCCCCCGCTTCTAGCTGCATTTTGAGGCCGAGGCCAGGAACTCAGAAAAAGCTTGGCCAACTCCCTGCAGCCTTTGCTATAGGATTGGCTTTGCCCTTTCTCCCAAGACTTTGCTAACGTCCAAGTTGGGGTAACCCCTCTTCCCATGGAAGGAGTGGGGACTGGATACCCTCAGACTTCAACTCAGTCCCCTGACTCCGCACAGAATCCTGGCAGGTGGTGACACCCGGGGGCTCTTCCTGGCTCCCCTGTGATAGAGAGATAACAGGGGAACCTCTGCTGTTGGGAGAGATTTCCTTGACTTTTCTCTGAGCTCCCTATTCCCAGCTTTTACCAACTTCTACCTAAACCAGTGAGAACCCTTGAGGCCTTGCAGCTCACTCTCTTCCCCTCTATCACTCACTTTTAGGGGGAAAGAATGATGTAGGAGCTGCACTAAGTCATTCCAAAATCCTCTCCTCTTCTTATAGGACACTCTTCAGTTCATCGCATGGGAAAAAAAAAAAAAAAAAACCTCTCCCTTGTTTGGTTGTTTCTGGTAATTATTTTTAAAATATATTTTATTGATTTTTTTTTTTTACAGAGAGGGAGAGAGAGGTAGAAACATCAATGAGAGAGAAACCTCAATCAGCTGCCTCCTGCACACCCCTCACCAGGGATGTGCCCGCAACCAAGATACATGCCCTTGACCAGAATGGAACCTGGGACCCCTGAGTCCGCAGGCCGACGCTCTATCCACTGAGCCAAGCCAGCTAGGGCCTGGTAATTATTTTTAATTGTTTCATTGAGTGATGGGGGAGGATGCTTCTGGAAGCAGGAAGTGTTGTCTTTCACTTGTGAGGAGCCTGGTAATTTACCCTCCCACCCATAGGGGGCGGGGCAGGGTGGTACTGGGGGGACAGGAGAGATGAATACAGTGACTCAGGCAGACGCTAAGGGACCCCAGCCTCCTGGAAGTGGCAGGCCCGACTCAGGGGAAGGGTATCTGGGGACTGCACTTCTCCTGTACCCTTTTCTGCTGCCCTTCGTTTGCTCAGCAACCAGTAGTGTCACCCTTAACACAGAAAGGCTTTCGTCGCACTTGACCTTAGGGCAGCGGTAGTGACAGGCCGCTTGGGAAGCTGCTCCCCACAGCAGCCAGACTGAGGCAGAAAGCTAGCAGTGTGCAGGAATGGGGAGAGGGTGGGCCGGCTGAGGCCCTGATGCCACAGGAGACAGACGGGCAGGGAATCCGGGCCGGGGCAGTGGTCCTGGGATGGAGCGGTGGTGAAGAGACACAGTGAGGTGGGCGGGGGGTCATCTGACAGCTCCCACCACCACACAAGGCCCCCAGCGGCCCCTGGGAGGAAAACAGCATCCCCGAGGAGAAAGGAAAATGGGGTGGCCGGACACTCAAGCTTGGAATTAATGAGCAAGTCCCATCAGACCTTTGACTCCGTGGGCTCCGGCCTCAGAAGGCGGCAGAAGCCTTTTAAGCGCCCGTGATTATCTCTGTGCTCTTCATCCCCGGGCTGCGTCTGTGACGGATTGCCACCTGCGTCGCGCCCTGGCATTTCCACGCACAAAATAATTGGCTGCCGAGGGCTGCTGGCTGCCTTTGTGTGGAGGAAACCGCAGAAAAACAAACTCTGTTCTATCGACTCAAATGTTTTTTGAGTTTCCTCAAAAGGTCTCTGTCAAAAACTCTGTTTTGATTTGACTTCTCTCTGATAGGAATGTGGTATTCTTTGCTTTCCCACCCGGAATGAATAAAACGGGAATGGTTCTCTCTGCATTTAGCAGTTGAATAATCATTTGCCTCCAGGAGATTTTTGAATGTTTTATGTTCATCTCTGTATTATTCACTTAAAGGGGGCACAGAATTCTCCAAACCTCTTTGAAGAGGAAAACTCGGGCACCAATCACCCAGGGTATTGGGTTAGCAGGAACTGTGAAAGCTCAGGAAGCTAAACTGTATCGATACCGCTGATACTAGTTAATTCGTTAAGATTAATATAGCTGCCGAAACCGGTTTGGCTCAGTGGATAGAGCGTTGGCCTGCGGATTGAAAGGTCCCAGGTTCAATTCCAATCAGGGGCATGTACCTTGGTTGTGGGCACATCCCCGCTAGGGGGTGTGCAGGAGGCAGCTGGTCGATGTCTCTATCTCATCAACATTTCTAGCTCTCTGTCTCTCTCCCTTCCTCTCTGTAAAATATCAATAAAATATATTTTTAAGAAAAAGATTAACATAGCTAAACTAAGTGCTGGTACTAGAGTGTTCATTCAGTCCTCACAACAGCCATGCTATCACTACCATCTCTATTCTGCAGAAGAGAAGGTAACTTGAATAGGTTCAAACACTGGCACACAACCAGTTCGTTCCCGAGGGAAGTCAGGACCAGGTCCAGGTCATCTGACCTCAGAGCCTCTCCAAACACGAGGTGCCTGTGTTAGTCACCGGTTACTGCAGGACAAACTACCCCCGAACCTCAGTAGCCGGAGGGCCGGATTTCTGGAACAGCGGGCTAAAGAGTAGTGGCTTTAAGACATTGTCTGTGATCTCGACATTGATTTGTGTGAGTTAGGAGTCTGCACACCGCTGGGTGCTCTGGCTCTAGGCCCCTCACAGGCGACAATCAAGGTATCAGCTGGGGCCAGAACCAGTTTGGCTCAGTGGTAGGGCGTCGGTCTGTGGACTGGAAGGTCTCCGGTTCGATTCCGCTCAAGGGCATGTACATTGGTTGCAGGCACATCCCCGGTGGGGGGTGTGCAGGAGGCAGCTGGTCGGTGTTTCTCTCTCATTGATGTTTCTAGCTCTCTATCTCTCTCCCTTCCTCTCTGTAAAAAAATCAATAAAATATATATATATTTTTAAAAATCGGTCCCATCAAAACACAAATCAAACAAAAAAGGAGTTTAAAAAAAAAAAAGGTATCAGCTGGGGCCACAGTCACCTCCAGGCTGGAAGGGTGAGTGGGAGGGGGGAGGACATGCTTCCAAGACCCTCCCCCCACCGGGTGGTTGGCAGGAATTGGGTGTTGGCTGGCACTTAGCCAGGCACCAGCCTCCATTCCTGGACACAGGGACCTCTCCACAGGGCACAGCATGGCACATAAACAAGAAGAACCAGGGGGAAAGAGTTTGGGCAAGATGGAAGCCCCAGACATTTGACCCCTAATTTTGGCAGAGTCCCTAGACCCAGCCCACTCTCCAGGGGATTACACGGACTGTGGTCACCAGGAAGCGGCCTTCAAGCCGCTGAGAAGCACAGCGCCCCTCTCAGGCAATGCCCCACTCGACATCACCCAGCGGGGCAGGCTAAAGGGCACAAGGTGTCACATGACTGGGACCTCCTGGCCACATCTGGCTGGCGACCGGACCCCTGGCCCAAACCTGGCCAATGAGATCCTCTCCCCCTGGGAATTCTGAGTTGCACTTCAGGGACCCTGGTTGGTTTGTGCCAGAGGCTTGAAACGAAATGATATTCATCAGGAACTAATAATCTTCCACTATGCTCAAAGAAGAGAGCGAAAGCGAGAGACTGTGCTTCCTCCTCTGGACTTGGAGAAGTACCATCAAAACTGTAGGTTTCGCCTGGCTGGTGTGACCCAATGGTTGAGCGTCAGCCTATGGACCAGGAGGCCACAGCTTGATTCCCAATCAGGGCACGAGCCCTAGTTGCGGGCTCAACCCCCAGGGTGGGGCGTGCTGGAGGCAGCCAATCAATGGATCTCTCTCATCATTGATGTTTCTATCTCTCTCTCCCTCTCCCTTCCTCCCAGAAATCAATTATACATATATATATATATATATATATATATATATATATATATATATATATATAATAAACCAAGCAAGATATCGCAAAGAGCGCAAGATCCCTGAAGGCCCAGGCTTGAAACTCACAGCTGCCACATTCTATTGGCCAAGGCAAGACACAAGGCCAGCCTGGAGGCAGAGAGGGCAAGGACGGCAAAGGGTGTGGCTACAGAGAGTCATTCATCGGGACCACCGATGTGATCACTCCCCCACCATGAGCAGCCATGAATGAAAGTAGATCTCCTAGTTGGACACCAGTTGCTAATACTGGTTGCATGCAGAGTATGGGTGTGGAGCCTGTCACAACAGCTCTGTGACAGTCTCCTCTTGCCTGTGCAGAAACTGAAGCTTAAAGAGGTGAAGAAATCTGTCCACAACTCTCACTGCCTCAGTCCAACCACCGGGCCCCTGAGTCAGGAGCTCTGGTGGCGTCTTTCCTTCAGAAGCACAGGACCGACCTATACCCACCTGGCCACCAGGGCACACCCAAAGAGGTCAGCTCTTTGGCTGCCCACCCTCTCAGAGGAGGGCCTCGTGAAATGCCTAGTGCGCCGGACTCCACAACTCTGCACCCGCACCTTCTCCGTGTGTTGCTTTGGCAGCTTTTGCTCTAATTCCAAAGTGGGTGTGCCGCTCTGTGGAGCGATAGCTTTCTCTAGAGTGATGCACGAGAAAAGCCTCTGCTACTGGCTTTCATGTCCCATAACTACATCGGAGGAAAGGACAGTGGCCAGGGGTCGGGTGCCTCTCTAGGCCTCTGTTTCTTCAGCCGCAAATGACAAATATTGAACCTGACCCTGTGGGATATTTTGGAGGATCGGGGAATCAGTGGGCGAAAGCACGCTTTACAACGGTAAAGGCGAGACCTGGGGGTAGTAGGTAGGCAGAGCAGAGGATGCAAGGAGCAGAAAAGAACAGGGGACAAGGGGAAGAAGGAAGAATGGGATCCAGAGTAAAAGTGGAGTTCTCTACCCAGAACCTGCCCACGTAGGTGCAGTTTTAGGCTGCATACACTTTGCCAGACCCCTGAGTGAAAAGCAGGCAGCCCCTCACTCACAAGGAACACATTGGCTACACTGCCCCCTGCTGACCAAAACGTGCAAGCACACAGGCACTGAGGAGTTTGGTGAAAAACAAGAACTTGGGATTCCCGGACTACCAGGCCACACAGGCATGAAGGAACCTATGAGGACTTTCTACCTACTCTCGTGGAATATCAATTCATCAAGCCTCAAATTACATAAGCGCGCCTCGTCAGCCAGGATCAAGGTGATGGCAAGACAGTCTCAGGGATCCTGTTTGGTAGGTAAGAGGACGCCGACTGAGAGCAAAACAGCCTTTCGTGAAGAAGCGCCAAGGGTAGCAAGTACTAACCCACAACGTAAGTGGAATTCAGTGGAAATCTCCACCGCCTCTTTGAAGCCACCCACCTCTGGCTCTTTGTTGCTGGCTCCTGGGGTTCTAATTAGCATGTTTGATTAGCACTCTCGAGACACCCTGGGGAGTGGAGCCTGTCCTTTCTGCATAGGGGAAAAAACGGACTCCCTTGTTGAGCTTAGGCCACCGGGGGCTGGTCACCAATGCACACACTCATGTGCGCTCCTCTCTGGGGAGAGGGAGGGCCAGGTGTGCAAACACAGAAAAGATGAGCAGAAAGAGGCAAGCGAGGCCTCGGGCGATGCACACAGCCCCGCCGCGGGCAGTGAGTGGCGAGAGGGGGCCATCGCATCAGCTTCCCTCGCAGGCCAGCCTTGTCTTCTTTCTCTTTGCTCCTCTGACCAGGTACTCCATAAATGTCAGACAGAGGGTCGGAGGAAGTAAACACGTTGTGATGGAAAAAAAGAAGGGAGCCATCTGGCTCGTGTCAGATGTCTGGACTGTAAAATACTGCAATGCCCCGGTGACCTTGGGGGAGCTTGCCCCGGTACATCGCCGGCCACTTAACGGAGCGATATTAAACTCTCCGGTGTGAGCGAGAGAGTGTACTTGCGTGGATTGCAAACAGAGGTGCTCTTTGCACACGTGGGCTCTCTTCCTGCTTGCTCTCTTGAGTCGGCTGTGTTCTCTTTGGCTGGATTGGCTCTGAGCCAGCATGCAGGCATGTGGAAGGTGTGTTTTGTGGCAGGAGGGCCGGATTTCTGCATTTAGAAATCCCCCCAAAAAAAAACATCAGAGAAGCGTTTTTCTCCAGAGGGTGGGGTGCTTGGGGTCCAGAGAGGAGTGTATTTTGGGCACTCCGCGAGGCTTAGCCGTCGGCGTTGGCCCGTCACCCACCCTGAGCCCCTCGTGCCTCTGGGTAATGCGACAATCCACCAAGCTCCGGGCCCCCAGGCTGAGACCTGTTACTTGGACCTTCTGTGAAAAAAGTGCATACAATGCCATGGAATTGATCTAAATTATTCAGCTCTCAGGGGAGATGATTTTAATTAAAAATCGTTTAAGTCAGCCAAAACCGGTTTGGCTCAGTGGATAGAGCGTCGGTCTGCGGACTGAAGGGTCCCGGGTTCAATTCCGGTCAAGGGCATGTACATTGGTTGCGGGCACATCCCCGGTAGGGGGTGTGCAGGAGGCAGCTGGTCGATGTTTCTCTCTCATTGATGTTTCTACCTCTCTATCCCTCTTCCTTCCTCTCTGTGGAAAATCAAAAAATATATATATATTTTTTAAATCTTTTAAGTCAGAAAGGTCTGGTCTTTAAATCACAACGCCACCCCTACGTAACTGTGCGACCTCCAGCAAGTCATAAAATCTCCTTGAGCATCCACTTATTTATCTGAAAGTGGACATAAGAATGTTGTCCACCTCTTATGAATAGGGATCTTACAGGGTTGAAAGAGATAATGAGTGCAAAGTGCTCAGGACAGTGGCTGACAGTAGCGAGGGCTGTTTTTTGTTGCGCACAGTTATGCTTTAGGCAACCCTAACGCCCGAGAATGTTTTTCAGGGCAGGAAAGAGGAAAAGCAAGCATAAAAGTGCATCTCCTGGAGCATAAAAATACATCAAGAAGTTTTAGGATGCTTTTTCTTACATCCCAAGTCCATTTAGAAGGCAGAAATCAGCACTGCGGACAGCTCTCCCAATAGCAAATAGAGCAGAAGTGCTGGCCTTGAACTTGGACCATCTGGATCAGTGGCTTTAAAACTGTGGGTTGCTGAAACCGGTTTCGCTCACTGGGTGGGGCGTCTGTCTGCAGACTGAAGGGTCCCAGGTTCAATTCCGATGGGGGGCATGTATATTGGTTGCGGGCACATCTCCCATGGGGGTGGGCAGGAGGCAGCTGGTCAATGTTTCTCTCTCATTGATGTTTCTAGCTCTCTATCCTTCTCCTTTCCTTTCTGTAAAACAAATCAATAAAATATATATATATATTTTTAAAACTGTGGGTCAACATAAAATGAACACTGCAGGGTTGTAACCAGCATTTTAAAGAGAAAGTGGAATAAAACTGCATAGTATATTTGGACATAATCAGAGTTAATTAAGTATTGTTTCATGAACTGTGTGTGTGTGTGTGTCTGTACTGAGATTTGATAGATAGACAGAGAAATATACCAAAAATTGGAAAACCACTGATCCTTTAAATCACTTTTTTTTTCTAGAAAAAATTCTTTCTCAAAGTATTTCTGCCTTGACTATTGGTGTTTCCTTTTGACTGATGTTACACATGCCATTTCTCCTGCTCTAGCCATAATGAAAAAAGCATCCCCAATGGTCCAGCAAAGGTACACTTCTGGGAAACTTAAGCTAGCACTCCAAATATTTTTAAAAACATTTTTTTAGTTACTCCTCACCCAAGGATATTTTCCCATTGATTTTTAAAGAGAGGGAAAGACAGAGAGAAACATCGATGTGAGAGAAAAACATCAATTGGTTGCCTCCTGCACACACCCTGACCAGGGCCGGGCTGGGGAAGAGCCTACAACCAAAGTACATGCCCAGGATCCTTTGTTCCACAGGCCAAGACTCTTTCCACTGAGCCAAACCAGCTAGTGCTAAAAAAAAAAAAAATTAGTCAGAAATTCAGTCAGACATCTCAGATTTGATGTGCTTGAAACAAGATTTTTCCCAAGGCTGACAAACTACCTAAAAGTTGGCTCATTTTTTAGGCATCAGCAGAAGTGCTTATGAATTGAGGGGCCTCTACAGATTCATCTACCTTCAAATACCAATCTGGGTAACCATCAACCCAAGAGAGATGCTGGGAAGTTTGTCTTGGTCCCAGACCACAGAAAAGTTCTCTATAAAAGCGTATCACCAAAGATGTCTTCTCACAAGTTACTCAGTGAAATAGCTGGGACTCAAAGACAAATTTCCTCTTCATTAAATCCCACATCTGATAAATCGGGGGTTCAGGAGTTGGTTGTTAAGCTCACCTTTGAGCAGCAAACTGAGAACTTTTCACTCCTGGTACAATGATCCTGCCCATTAAACACACATGTTTAATTAGTATAATATATATATATATATATATATATATATATATATATATATATGCCTAAGCAACTGAACAACTGGTTGCTATGACATGCAATGACCACCAGGGGACAGATGCTCAATGCAGGAGCTGCCCCCTAGTGGTCAGTGTGCCCCCACAGCCAGTTGGCTGTGGCCAGCCAACCTCCCTCAGTTCCTCCCCTGACTGACCCCAATTGGCCCTGATTGGGACTGAGTGAGATAGCCCCGATCACCAGCCAGGCTGGGGGACCCCACCCATGCATGAATTCGTGCACTGGGCCTCTAGTCATATAATAAGAAGATATAAAATCACTGGGAGACAAAAGGGCACGTCTTTTTTACATAAATGGCTAGAGGGTAAATATTGCCGTTATTTTCCAAATTTATGGTCTAGGCAAAAATCATCTTCCCATCCCACAATATTACACTAATTAGCAACAGACCTTAGTTTTTTCTCCCCCAGATCTAAAAAGGTAATATGTTTGAATTTACGTTGCCTTAGGCCACCCGGCATCCACTTCCCTTTTCCTAACGCACCTGTATATTCTCTTCTCTTTAATCCGGGCCTTGCCTTTTGCCATGTAAGCTGTGTCCAGTTGACCAAAGCCTACAGCAATCAGACACCCCCATCCCCACCCCCTGGATTTCAGTCATGGTCAGAGAGTCAATGAGATTGACCTTTATGGGGTCCATTCCTTCCCGGCATTAGGTCCTGGCCATGCTGGTGCCCCTGCATTGTTGCACTCCCGGTTGGCCCTGGTTCTGCCCAAATCCCAGCCTGGTTCTTCAGTCTCCCTCAGATCCTGAGAAATCTCACTTCCTTCCAATTGCTTAAATTGCTTTGAATCCATTCCTATTGCTTGCCACTGAGAACGATATTCAAAATATTTAACAACCAACCCATCCAACTCCAATGCACTGAGCAATCAGAGCAGGCGTCAGCCACAAACAACGGGCCGGACTGTGCTGGTGTGTTCTGGCTGCAGATCAGCCTCGTTTGCAGCCAAAGAATAATAATAATTTTTTTAAAAAAACCCAGAGCAAAACATCTCCCACAGAAATGATCTCACTGAAGAGGGATCGCAGAGGCCTGGCTCAGAGGAGGGAGCTAATGAATGGCAAGTCAATGAATGAATTAATGAACCAACAGCTTCCTGGAAGAGGAAATAGGAGAAGGAAGAACCTAACCTGCTGCCTACGCATACTCCAGAGCGAGGCCCACTCTTCTTTCCTCACAGAAGGCTTTAGGCCCATGCACCCCACTAATGGCATTGCAAGGGAAGTGTCATTAAGACACAGATAAGCACTCATAACCGTGTAACGGTATGCAACTTATCATGCCTTGTTATTCTACCTATGGCATGTAATAATGGCTTTGGATTAGTAGCAGTAAGGTAAATGTTCCTTATAAAATAAATTACTCACGTAAAAGTATGGACTTCTTGTTTTAAATTGTATAAATAAAAGCACAGGACTGGCGGGGGGGGGGGATAACAAAGATGTGGCAAGGATCATCATGGCAACATAAGAAGGCCTGACGCTTAGGAAACACTGTATTATACGTGGCAGGAAAAGCACCGAAAGTCAAGATCAAGACTTGAATCTTGACTTACTTTTTTTTTTAAGTAGATACTTTTATTTTTTTAAATATATTTTATTGATTTTTTACAGAGAGGAAGAGAGAGGGATAGAAAGCTGGAAACATTGGTGAGAGAGAAACAATGATCAGCTGCCTCTTGCACACCCCCCTACTGGGGATGTGCCCACAACCAAGGTACAAGCCCTTGACCGGAATCGAACCTGGGACCTTTCAGCCCGCAGGCTGACGCTCTATCCACTGAGCCAAACCGGTTTTGGCTTGACTTACTCTTGACCTCTCTAAACACAGCTGCCCCATCCTCCCTCTACCTAAATCTCTACCTCCACTAAACAAGGAGTGACTGCGTTGCCAGTATCCACATTTCTGTTGTGAAGTGTGACACCTGGGCGCAGCCACAAAGGGGTATCAAAAACCAAATATGAGAGCAAATGCTATCCCGAGTCCCACACACACGGTCCACCGAGCAGCTGTGGATGCCTCTGTTTTAGACAGATTTGCCTTGGGCGGGAGTCAGCTCAGTGACCTAGACACCAAAGACTGTCTGTCCCAGTTCTAAGTCTCTGAGTTGTGTTGTCCTGTCCCTCGGCTCTCACTGTTCATATCACAGTGCGCTCGAAAAGACCAAAGGGTTCTCCTATTATACATTCCTTCCTGGCATTTTTCTTAAACAAGGCAGCTTTAAAAATTAAAAGAACACCGACAGAGCTAAACACATGTGTATGCACACACTTTCTAGGTACACTTCAGCAATCTTACTAGCTAGGAGGCATATTTCAGAGAAACTTTTCTCCAAAAGTTGATAGTTGTAGGACTAAGGTCCCAATCTTCAATATTTTTTTTTTAAAAAAAGATCCAAGACTAAAATAATATCTATTCAATATCTTTCCAAGTCCACTGGGTTATTATAAAGCAACATTATAAACCAACAGCCAGTGGATTGAATCAAACCCATAGGTGGGGAGTGGAGAATGGCGGGGGGGAAGGAGGAAGGGGAGAATTTATTTGAACAAATTACCCAAATGTTGAAATTGAGAGCTGTCACATAAAAAATGTTAATGTCCACCTTCTTTTGACAAAATGCAAATATCTGATCACCCTGGACTTCAGGAGCATGTCCAGCTGGAATTGAGGAGCAGCTGCTGCCTGTGGGTGGGCCATGCACTTTCCACTTGACCAGAGTCCCCACTGAGCCCTATAGTATGGCACCCAACCCCTTTGCCCTCCTTATATCACTTGTTTGAACCAGAGGACAGTGAACGTTCACTGTCATTTTCCATCATACACTTGGCCTCCTCTGCCCAAAAGTACACAGAGAAGAAATGGTGTCATGAGGGCAGGCTTTCATTTTATGTTCTACCGTATCCCTAAGCATCTAACATACATCAGGGCTCAATGTATTTCTGGGAGGGATGGGTGGGCAGATGGATGGATGGATGGATGAAAGATCTTGGGACCCTCATTGGAAAACAGGAGGGGGGAATCTCAAAGCCATCAGACCATTTATGTGCCTTGGGAGAAGTATAGTGGCTCCATACTCCAACCACAGAAAGGGTTATAAGCCTACACCAGGGGTGGGCAAACTTTTTGACTCGAGGGCCACAATGGGATCTTACACTGGACCGGAGGGCCGGCACAAAAGCAGCCTGACCATGCTGGCACTCTCATCTTGGGCTGCTGGTGAAATAGCGGAGGGGAGAGCAAGAGAACCCTCCACTCTTTTGGCTCCGCGGGCCGGATAGAACAGCCGAAAGGGCCGGATCCGGCCTGCAGGCCATAGTTTGCCCACGGCTGGCCTAAAGAGTGCCAGACACTGAAGCAGGGAAGAAGGCCCTCTGCCTAACTATTTACATCTAAAACCTATTTCCCATAGGCCTGGTTCGCCATGGTTCAGCCTGGAGATCCAGGATGAACACGATGACCGTAGCATTCCCTCCCAGCTTTGGGTCGGCTGATCCCGGGTGATCCCGGCACTGACCAGTGAAAGCCCGTGAGTGATGGACAGGACAGCTGACAGGCTCCACAGGGCTGCACTTCAGCCCAGCAGCCCATGCATCCCAAATGCCCGGCTGGCCACAGTGCTCGCTCCCTTTGACTGAGGCTAGGGAGTCTGGAAATAGCCCCACGGTGCTCCCTGTGGGTCTCTGGGAAGCGTTGCTAGGATCCAGTTGGCATTTTCTATAAAAATCCTCTTCCATCCAGGCCTTCTGCTGAGACTCTGGGGCAGCTGCCCTGACAAACAGCGGGAGGAGAAGTCACACCCTGGGCTGGGACCAGCAGAAAACCGCCTGTTTGGTGCTGGCAGAATGAGAGCCCGGTCTGCTGCCTGCTTTTCCTCGAGGGCCCTGCAGGGGCCGCCCTGGAGGGGGTCACCTGCAGGAGGATGGCAGCAAGTCCAAGAGCTCCTGCAAGCAGGGCACGGCAGGGAGAAGCTTCCGTGGGCCTAAGCCACGCACTCCTATTGGCTTTCAGATCGAAAGGGCTCAGCCCACAAATCAAAATATATTCTGGAGTCTGTGATATCCTTCCATGCAACATTCTGGGTTTTTTTTTTTTCCATGATATTATTTAATAACGTGTTGCTAAGATTACGTTATTTTTATAATCTTGGGGGGGGGGATGCGCAATGGTTTTATAAAATGTTTTTGTTGTTTTGTTAATCCTATTCCGAGGATATTTTTCCATTCATTTTTTTAAAGAGAGGGGAAGTGAAGGGGAGAGATGCAGAGAGAGAAACTTCGATGTGAGAGAGACACATCGATTGGTTGCCTCCCACGTGCGCCAGGCATCAAGCTTTCAATGGAGGAATCCAGCCGGGGACCCTTCCGTCCGCAGGCCAACACTCTATCCAGTGAGCCAAACCCCACTGAGCCAAACCGGCGAAGGCAGTTTTATAAAATACTTTAAATCTGGAATCACTCAGGTACCTCCAGAGCCTGACGCAGGTGATGCTTTTCCAGTGACACCTTCTTATGTAGGACTCTACCACCTTAGCCACTAGGAAGTGTTCCCTTTGAAAGCCGTGGCCACAAACAAAAGAAATCAGGGCCCAGAGCTGGTTCCACTCCTCAGTTCTCTCTGCTTGTGCCAAGCTCATGGCTGCCCTCCCACCAGGCCAGCTCAGCCAGCTGCCTCTAAGTGGATTATCCAATTCACTGCCGTGACTTCTGAATCATTGCCTAGGTCACCCTCCGAGCATATGTTCTGCCCTGGAGGCACTGTGACTTTGGGGGCAGAGGGCCATGGCTGTGCTCCTTGGAGGAACCTGGGCTTCTCTCTTTGAGGACAACCTAAGATTCCTGCAACTTGCAAGATCTACAGCATGCACCCCTCTTTCTCCTCCTCCTCCTTTTCTTTCTACCTAAAAAAAAAAAAATGTGTTGCCGAAACCGGTTTGGCTCAGTGGATAGAGCGTCGGCCTGTGGACCGAAAGGTCCCAGGTTCGATTCCGGTCAGGGGCATGTGTCTTGGTTGCGGGCACATCCCCAATGGGGGGTGTGCAGGAAGCAGCTGGTCAATGTTTCTCTCTCATCGGTGTTTCTAACTCTCTATCCCTCTCTCTTCCTCTCTGTAAGAAATCAATAAAATATATATTTTTTTCAATGTCTTGAAGGAAATGTTCAAACATATTCAATAGTACAAGAGAAGAGTAAAATTAATCCCCCTGTAACCAATGATGAAAACCTGTCCAATCTTTTTTCTTCTCTACCTCCCACCCACTTTTTCCCTCATTCCTACTGGATTCTTCTGAGGCAAATCCAAGAGTTGTCATCTGTGAATACGTCAGGATATATCTTAAAGAGATAAGGTCTCTGTTTAAAAACACAGCCAAACACAATTATCATAATTTCTTAAATTCAATCAAATGTCAAATTAAGTCTCCATATTTTCCTGATCATTTTATAAATATTTTTTTAAAGTTGTTCTGCCCGGGGAAGGACCTAAACAAGCCCCACACATTGCATTTTGTTGAAATGCCCCCTTTAAGTGGATAATGGTTTGGGGGTGGGGGTGGGGGGTAATCGGGGAGGAACTATAAACTGGCTCCTGGCCTGCCCATTGCTATGAAATTGATTGCTCCAGGCTTTTGGGGTTTACAGATATAGAAAATACAAGGTGTGTGTGTGTGTGTGTGTGTGTGTGTGTGTGTGTGTGAAAAGAGAAACTATATCATAAATTTAAACTATTTCCCATTCAAAATTTAAATTATAGAATTTTCACTTGAAGTCTTTAATTTCCTATTTGCATCACCTCTCCTATGCTGATAACCTTGGTTTCTATTAACATCATTACTTATTTGCTCAATTTTACTATGTATGTGTTTGAAATAGTTTTGAATAGCAACACCAGTATTATTTCTGATATGATATTTTTACTGAAAAGAGTTTAAAATCTAATTTTTCAGTTCTTTTGTCCTTAGAATATATCTCATTCAGTATGTAACGTTGAACTGCTGTGTTTTAGAAGTCATTTGAGCCCTGCCAGTTGACTCCAAGGGTTGGGCGTTGTCGTGGGCACCAAGTGTTGGCGGGGTGATTCTGGTTGGGTGCATGCCCGGTTGTGGGCTTGATCTCTGGTGCGGGAGCCACGGGAGGCCACGTTTCGCTCTTCCACCAATGTTTCTCTCTCCCCGCTACTCCCTTCCTCTCTCCATAAAAGCCAACTACAACATTTCAATAAGTAAATAAGTAGTCATTTGGAATTATTTTTCTTTGTGCACCTCCAACCGATACACAACTAGGTTTATGTTTCTCCGTGTCCCACATTTCCTTCAGTGGGCAGGCATGATTATTCCATTTTTTTTCAGGTGATTTTGTTGTGTAACCATGTAAAATGTTCATACTGTTCCAAAAGCTGGAGCTCCAGAAAAGGTCCATTCTAAGCAGTTCAGCTTGGACCCTGTCCCCTCCCCAGGTCCCTTCCTTCCACCTATAGGTAGCTGACTTTACTATCCTTATCATCATCATTCTTATTTTACCTGTTAATTTACTCACGCGTGAGTTCCTACGTGGCAAGGGCTCCCTTTTAAAACAAAAGCCATGGAATGCTCTTTAAGGAACAGCTTTCAGATCATTCCTCTGAGAGGCTGAATGTTCAGAGTCACTCACAAGAAGAGGAGAAATTTAACCCATTTCTTTATAGATAAAGAGACAGGGGGGAAAGAGCAAGACATTTTCCCAAAAGCACACAACAAATTCAGCTAAGAAAGAGTCTCACTGGTAACTTTTTAGGCACCGACCGCACCGATTGGGATACAGACCAGCCCCGTGGGAGATATTCTGATGCTAAGTCTGAAAGTCCACACGCGTGTTCATGCACACTCCCTGTGTGATTCCAGGTAGAGCCGCGGTGCTCACAGCCACTAGCCTGAGCCAGGGACGGCCCACGGACTGCTTTCGAGACTCTCTGACAATGTGTTCTTGTGGGAACAAGTCTTGCATGCAAGACTCAGGATGGAGTGCAAGAAACATTACCTTGTTTTTCTCCAGTGCAACCCTAATCTCCATTCTGATCTCTCATCCCACCAAAAAAAAAACAAAAAAAAACAGACGGTAAATCTTGGCCAAACTGAGGAACCCCCAACTCCAACCTCCCCACACACTTGCATTTAAGTTCCATAAGCAGAGAGGGGCGGGGGTGGAGGGACAGTTGCTTCTTGCTCTCCCATCTGCTCAGACCGCCTCAGATCCAGCCCTCAGCCGGTCCGCCCTCGTCCTCGGTCCTCACAGGAGGCTGCTCTGCCATCGCCCATCCTGCTCCCGCAGCCCCCACCCAGCCCGAACGCTCTATCCACCGCCCTGACACCCTGCCCCTCCCCCGCCGGCCCCGTCTGCCTAGATTTCCCATGCAGCCCTTGCTTCCCTGGAACTCCCCCCGGGAATCGGGCACAAGTCTATGAGACGCTTGGGTTCTGCCAACAGACTTGAGGCCTTTGCTACATGCCCCTGCCCCAACCTTATCCTTGCCCTCGGTCCTGGCCCAGGGAGCAGAGTGCAAGGTCCTCTTCTCAAGAGCCACAAACCTCCATGCACTTATTTCCCTCAGAAAGCCCAAGGAATCTTTCTTTATTTAAACTGGGACTGGTCCGGCCTGCGTGGCTCAGGGGTTGAGCACCGACCTATGAACCAGGAGGTCACAGTTCGGGTCAAGGGTCAGGGCACATGTGGGGGTTGCGGGCTGGATCCCCAGGGTGGGGCATCCAGGAGGTGGCGGATCAATGCTTCATTGTCATTGATGTTTCTCTCTCTCTCTCTCTCCTTCTCTCTGAAATCAATAAAAACAGATTTTAAAAATAATAAACCAGGATGAAGAGGTTCTGTTCATAGTTATTTTGCATTCTCTCGTCCTTTTACTGATATCCCCAAGTTCCTTTTGTCCTAAGGCCAAGAGACTCCTGAAGTGCAAAGTCACAGAAGCAACTCCTTTCACCTTTGCTGGCACATCCTCCCCCAGTTCCTGAGCGCCGTGCACGGGGCCAGCCTGGGTGGACGCGGGCAGCACGTGACTGAGCAGCTATGTGCACACGCCCAGCTGTGGGTGCTGCACACACGTTGACCACAGGCTGGGCAGTCTGAATGGGGTGGGAAAAAAAATGACACACAGGCTGAAACCGGGTGTGGCTCAGTGGATAAAGCGTCGGCCTGCGGACTGAAAGGTCCCAGGTTCGATTCTGGTCAGGGGCATGTACCTTGGTTGCGGGCACATCCCCAGTAGGGGGTGTGCAGGAGGCAGCTTATCGATGTTTCTCTCTCATTGATGTTTCTAACTCTCTATCCCTGTCTCTTCCTCTCTGTAAAAAAATCATATAAAATATATATGTATTATTAAAATATATATAAAATATATATATATTTTATTAAAATATATATATATATATATTTTAATGTCAGGCAGAAAATAATAGTAGCTCATGCTTCAAAAAACATTGTCCTGGCCCCAGCTGGTTTTGCTCAGTGGATAGAGCTTCGGCCTATGGACCAAAGGGTCCCGGGTTCGATTCTGGCCAAGGGCAGGTACCTCGGGGCTCCTCCCCAGCCCGGGCCCTGGTCAGGGCACATGCAGGAGGCAACCAACCGATGTGTTTCTCTCACATGGACATTTCCCTCTGTCTTTCCCTCTCTTTCCCACTCTTTCTAAAAATCAGTGGGAAAATACCTCAGGTGAAGATTAAAAAATAATACTAATGAACATTGACCTGCCACTTAATAAAGCTGTAATGGGAGGAGGAAGACCCCATGAGTCTGGGTGGTTACGTGGAAGTTTGATGGGAACGGAATATAAAGGTGAGTGTGACCTTCCTTCCCTGGATAGCCCACCCCTCCCCTGCAGCCTTATCGCCCACAGGAGTCTCAGCTGGCCTCAGCTGGGCCCAGAGCGACCAGAAGAACAGCTGGGGACACCGCAGGCGTGACCAGTGAAAGGCCTGGACGGGCCTGTTCCACGGCGGGGCGCTTGGGCAAAGTCGGTTCTCCTACAATTCACACAGCGCCACTTAAAAGTTATCTGATCTCTGGTCCGTCCCCGAGTCCTGAGATTTAGCTGGTTGCTATGGCAGCCGCTGCCCAATTAAAAGGCTCGCATTTATAGAAACTGGCTGAAGCCGTGGAATCTGACAGGGCCGCGACGCCGAGCAGAGCATGCCTCTCCCCAGACACATGGGGATGCCTCCCCCAGAAGCCACGGCGGTGTCTGGCCTGAGAGACGGGGCCCGAGACTCCAGGCCCTGGCACGGATGGACCACATGACCAGGGGCAGGCATTCCACCTGGAGGTGCCCCCCCACCCCCACCCCGACACTTCTGGTCCTGTGTCATCATCGTTAATGCACTCACTGCGCTGAGCACTTTCTCTGGGTCGGGCGAGGCCTGAGGATACAGGGTGAGCACCTCAGAGCCCCGAGCTCACCTGGGACTTGTTATTTACAGAAACAGGAGGTAGGCGGCGTTTAGTCTGGGGGCCGTGGTGTGCTGACCTTTGACCGAAGACAGCAGCCGGGGAGGCCCAGGGCTCTGTCTCACCCCCATTGTTTTCCCCGAGGTACAGAGAAGGTAAAAACCCTCTGAGGTCCCACCCGATCCCTAACCCTAACCCTAACCCTAACCCTACATCAGGGGTCTAGCAAGCGACCCCTGATGTAGCGTTCATACTTGACATACCCCCTTGGAGAGAGGTCGATGAGAAGCCAGAGAAGCAGCACGCAGCGAGAGAAAGACAATGAGAACAGAGGGAGGGGGGATTCGAAGGTCCTTCGGGTGAAACCTAAGGTGGGCCTTGAAGGGTGAGCAGGAGTTCGCCGGGATGCAGTGGGGGCCTGGACAGACCCGAGGAATGGTGCTGGGGGGGGGGGGAGAACAGTGGATGCAAAAAGCCCAGGATGGGGGAGCATTCAGGCAAGTCAATGCGGGGCCGGAGCTTGGAGAGTGAGGGTGAGAGAGGAGAGATGCAGCTCAAGAAGAAAAGGGGGTGGGGGGTCCCCCTTGGTGCTCACCACGGGCTCCCGGCTGCCTGGCTCCCCTCTAAGTTCAAACAGCCCAGGTTCGAGCTGGTTTGGCTCCGTGGACAGAGCGTCCTCAGCCCTCGGGCAGAAGGGTGCCGGTTTCGATTCTGGTCAAGGGCACGCACCTCAGACCTTGGCTGCAGGCTCCATGCCCGGCCGGGGCCCTGGTGGGGACCATGCAGGAGGCAACCCATGGATGTGTCTCTCTCGCCTCCATGCTTCTGTCTCTGTCTCTCCCCCTCCCTTCCACTCTCTCTAAAAAAAAAAAAATATATATATATATATATATATATATATATATATATATATATATATCCTCAGGTGAGACAGATCCTCCAGCAGGCTGGAGACACTTAGGACGAGAGGCTCCCTGGCCTGAGCTGGGAATGCGGGCGCCCGGGCAGCCGCACCCGGTTCTCACCGAAGACACCACAGGCACAGGTCCCGCAGGCACAGCTGCCGGCCGGCTGGGGTGCCGGAGCACCGGGTAATTAGCGCTCCACTTGTCAAAGGGCCCGCTGCTATTTTTAAAGCCTTTCGGGCACGTAGGTGTCACAGAGGATTCCAGAGCCTTTCTCAGTCCGCCCAGGGCTTCAGGAGAGCCCACAGACCAATTCGTAACTTAGTAAAAGTCGCCCAGAACTTTAGGGGTGATGTGTATCCCCTGGCCCCCTTCCCTACTGGTCCTCCTGGAAATGGAGGGGAGGGAAGCCAACCAGGACTTCCTCACCTGCACCCCCTTCTCTTTCACCCTGGATGGCATATGGATGTGGGGGGATCAATCAAAGCTGACATTTGGGGAAGCTCACCCTGGTTCTGGTAGGGAGGTCACTGGGAGAACAGGCGGGGGTGGCAGGCTGGGTGAAACCCCGTCGCAGCCATCCAGCCAGTGCGGGCCTGAAGCCACGAGGGCTGAGGCCACCGGCTGTGGGGTGGCCATGCCCAATGGGCCCTGCCTCCAGCTGGGGCTGCCCTTCAGGTCCAGCAGCAGCGAGAGGAGGAGGAGGGCAGCCACATGCTGCCACCCAAAGGCAGCCAGCTGGTGCCCTGGGCGCCAAGGCCCACAGAGGCAAAAGGCCAGCGTCACGGGCCTCGGGCCCAGCCTCAGGGGTAGGCCCTCGGGCAGCCCCGGGGCGTCGAGGTGGTGCCCCCATTGTCCTGACCTGTTCCCAGAGTCCACGGGGCCCTCCGGTGCTAGCTGATCATCAAAGGGGCCTGCACCCCATGGGGTTAGCATCTCCCTTCCACGCCCCCCATTCTCACCCCCCACCCCAGAAAGGGCGCCAATTCCTCAGAGATGCCTGTCCCCAGAGGGGCCTGTCCTCAGAGGGGCCTGTCCTCAGAGGGGCCTGTCCTCAGAGGTGCCTGTCCTCACAGGGGCCTGTCCTCAGAGATGCCTGTCCCCAGAGGGGCCTGTCCTCACAGGGGCCTGTCCCCAGAGGGGCCTGTCCCCGGAGATGCCTGTCCCCAGAGGGGCCTGTCCCCAGAGAGGCCTGTCCTCAGAGGGGCCTGTCCCCGGAGGGGCCTGTCCCCAGAGGGGCCTGTCCTCAGAGGGGCCTGTCCTCAGAGGGGCCTGTCCCCGGAGATGCCTGTCCCCGGAGATGCCTGTCCCCAGAGGGGCCTGTCCTCAGAGGGGCCTGTCCCCAGAGGTGCCTGTCCTCCCCAGAGGGGCCTGTCCCCAGAGGGGCCTGTCCCCAGAGGTGCCTGTCCCCAGAGGGGCCTGTCCTCAGAGGGGCCTGTCCTCAGAGGGGCCTGTCCCCAGAGGGACCTGTCCCCAGAGGGGCCAGTCCTCAGAGGTGCCTGTCCCCAGAGGGGCCTGTCCCCAGAGGGGCCTGTCCCCAGAGGGGCCTGTCCCCATAGGGACCTGTCCCCAGAGGGGCCTGTCCCCAGAGATGCCTGTCCCCGGAGGGGCCTGTCCCCAGAGATGCCTGTCCCCGGAGGAGCCGGGCTGCTCAGACCGCTACCTCCAGAAGAACCCATTCCTCTGCCTCCTTCGGGCCAGGGCTCTGCAGCTTCCACCCTTTGTGGTTACACGTGCTTCTTTCTCTCTCTCTCTTTCACACACACACACACACACACACACACACACACACACACACAGAGTTCCTAAGCCACCACCCCTCCAAGATGTACCCCTTCAGCCCGTCTCCTGGGAGAAGGGGGTGCCGCACATGAGGTCACCGTCACCTGAGTGTGACTGTATTCATCAGCTCCTTCCCCGGCGTTAGCCAAGTGCGAAGACAGTGCCGAGCATTCGGAAGGGCAGGGTTACTGAGAAGAGGGGGCATGGCGGGGGCAGGGGGGGGAGGTTAAGCAGGGAAGAGGCAGCTACCCTCTCTGCCCACCTCGGCCAGCCCGATGCTGTAAGCCAGGGGCCTGAGAACCTCTCCAGGAAGCGGCTGGGCTGGGCGGCACACAGCCTGTGGTCTGCGGGCCACAGAGTCCTTTTTAAAAAATATATATATCTTATTGATTTTTTTACAGAGAGGAAGGGAGAGGGATAGAGAGCTAGAAACATCGATGAGAGAGAAAACATCGACCAACCACCTCCTGCACACCCCCTACTGGGGATGTGCCCGCAACCAAGGTACATGCCCTTGACCGGAATCGAACCCGGGACCTTTCAGTCTGCAGGCCGATGCTCTATCCATTGAGCCAAACCGGTTTTGGCCACAGAGTCCTTTGAAGTCGCTCAATTCTGCATTTGCAGTCTCAGAGCGGCTGCAGGCGCTAAGCTCTCGAGTTGGCGTAGCCGTGTCTTACCTCGGCACTGAAACTTGAGTCTTGTAGGATTTTCGTAAAACGCCATCCCCCTTTTCATTCCCCCCCCGAACGTTGACAAACATGAGTTCCCCCACCCTCCACCCCCTCAGGTTGCCTGCCGGCCGTGCAGACACAGAGGGGGCTCATTTGCCCAAGAGCCAGAGCTCGCCGGCCCCGCTGTCCGAGGACCTCTCAATGTGCATCTTCCCCTCGCGAGGACCAGCCCCTGGACGCCCCTCGCTCTGCGCCACCCCTGCCTCCTCTCCTCTGGCTGGAGCGGGAGGAGGGGGACTCCCTGTTCTGCGTGCTTTGTCCGCGATCCCCGGGCGGGCGGGGGTCTGCGTCCCAGCGTGGAGGCGGTGACAGGGTGACAAATGGGCTGGCAGGCGGGCTGCTGCGGAACAGCGGCCGCCGCGGGGCGCCTGCCAGGTGACCGAGAAGGAGGCCCGGGCGGGCGGGTTCCATCTGCCTTCCCCGCCCCAGCCCACCCCCGAGGCGCCGGGCCCCAAGGGTTCCCTCTGCCACCCTTCTGGGGCACCGCACCCAAGGTACCGGCGGCATTGGCCATTATTGCTGTCGCCATCTGACTTTAGGCCTACCACCTCCGTCAATAAAAATAACAATCCCGCCAGGCCAGCGTGGCTCAGTGATTGAGCATTGACCTGTGAACCAGGCGGTCTCCCGGCTCAGTTCCCAGTCAGGACACGTGCCTGGGTTGTGGGCTTAATCCCCGGTGTGTGTGTGGGGGGGGGGGGGGTGCAGGAGGCAGCCAATCAGTGATTCTCTCTCACCGTTGATGTTTCTATTTCTCTCTCCCTCTCCCTTCCTCTCTGAAATCAATAAAATATATATATTTTTAAAAATAACTATCTTGCCGAAACCGGTTTGGCTCAGTGGATAGAGCGTCGGCCTGAGGACTGAAAGGTCCCAGGTTTGATTCCGGTCAAGGGCATGTACCTTGGTTGCGGGCACATCCTCAGTAGAGGTTGTGCAAGAGGCAGCTGATTAATGATTCTCTCTCATCGATGTTTCTCTCTATCCCTCTCTCTTCCTCTCTGTAAAAAATCAATAAAATATATATATTTTTAAAAATAACTATCTTTCCTCGTATTGGATATGCAACCTGGACAAGGTGCCCTGTGAACTTTCTAAGCCACTGCTCACTGGATGGGCCAGGCTCTGAGTCGGATGCTTCTCAGGCAGTAAGCGTGCCTGGGAACCTATGGCATCAGTCCTGTGACTGCCATAATCCCGTTGACCTGCGATCCTACTGCATGCAAAAGAGGAAGCAAACAGCCAATAGCCGTCTGCTCTGTGCCTCACACCGTGCTGAGTCATTTACATACATCCTTTCACTGAATCGGAACGAAGCAGGTTCACTCATGTCCCTATTTCACAGAAGAAGAAGCTGAGGCTTGAAGAGGTTCGAGAGTGAGGGGGAGAGGGGGCCTAGAATCCATTCTATGGGATCAGGGGCCAGTACACGGCATCCCACAGCCCAAATCTGGCCTGCCACCTGCTTTATAAGTGAAGTTTTCGGCTGAGAAAACAAGCTAAGGAAGTTGGCCACGCCCAAGGTCACGCAGCTGGACGGTCTTTGTCCCGGGCTCTCCTCCCTCCCACCCACGGCGCAAATATGGGATCCCAGTTCCTCGGAGACAGAAATAGAAGCTCTGAGAAGCTCACACAGCTGATACACGGTGGGGCGGGTGCTTTGCGGGCACAGCGCGGCCGTGCTGAGGTGCAGGAAGCCACCCAGCCCTCCCCTGGCTCTGCCGGGAGCTGAAGAGCTGGGCACCCCAGCAAGCAGTGCGCAAGAGCAAGTCCTAGGTCTGCTCCAAAAGCAGGTGAGCTCCGGGGTGGTGGGGGTTTGGGGGAAGGCCTCAGGGGGAACCCGGAGGAGCCAGGGGAGAAGGAAGAGGCAGGAGAAGAAGCCAGGCCAGCCGGGTGCCCCAGGGGGACCGTGTGTCCAGGGAGAGCCGTGTGCCCCGGGGAAGCAGTGGGACCCAGGTGGTGGGGAAGGAGACCTGGGGGAGATAAGAGAACAACCGAAGGACTGGTATGCATGCATATAAGTACAACCAACGAACACAGAACTCTGGGGAGGGAGGGCATGAATGGGAGGTGGGGCGGGGGGGCAATGGTAAGCTATGTACACATATAATACCTTAATAAATTAAAAAAGAAGAAGAAGAAGAAGAAGAAGAAGAAGAAGAAGAAGAAGAAGAAGAAGAAGAAGCAGCAGCAGCAGCCGCCGCCGCCGCCAGGCCAGGAATCAGGTTCTGAGGGAGGTGTGGCCTCAGCCTGCCCCGGGAGCTCTGGGTGATGGACGGTACCTCGGAGCGCTCTCACCGCTGGCTCTGGGCTGTCCCACAGGGTGCTCTGTGGACGGGGACGGGGGGTGATAGGAGGGGGGGGGGGAAGAGAGGTGCCACTTTGAGCCCCTGACATCAGCCAACATTCACAGCAGCTGGGGGGTGAGGTCCCATGTCAGAGGGGACCTTGGCGGGCGCCATCGCATCTACCATGGGCAGGTGAGCCTGGAGGCCCAGACCTCAGGAACTGGCTCTGTGGCTCCCCGTAAACCACACTCCCTGCCCCTTTCTATTCCTCTCCCCCTGCCCCCTCCTCTCTTCCGCTGGACCTACCTCCTCCTCCATCACTGGCCAGCACAGGCGGGGCGGGCCCGGCCAGGGCTCCTAACTCCTATGTCCGACCTCCGCAATCACAGCGGGGGCTGAAGGTGCTAGGAAGCACCCCCTTTCTGCCTCCTGGGGCCTAGGCCCACCCGCCCTGCGCCCCAGCCCTCGGCCTGCCTGTGAGGGGATTCCCTGACGTGATCAGGAGGCAGGGCGCAGCCATGAACCAGGCCGGGATTGATGAATGAGAGCAAGGACCGCAGCCAGGCAGCCTCCTCACCAGCCGGTGCGCACCCCCCCCCCCCCCGCGGGGCGAGCAGCTGCCCCCCTGGCCTGCTGCCTACCTGGCCCTGGGTGGCCCACGGAGCTGGCCAGGGCAGGGCCAGGGATCAGTTCCAGGGCAGGGACCATTCCAGAGGGTTCTGCTGCTATACAGTTTGAAACAGAAACATCCTCATCCACTCTGCTGCCAGACCTTCCGTCCTTCCTTCCTCCGTTCCCCCTGTCCCTCCCTCTTTTCCTCCCTCCCTCCCTCCCTCCCTTTCTTCTCTCCTTCCTTCCACCATCATCCACGGAGTGCATTCGTGTCACACAGACTGCTGAAAGCAAGGGAGACGTGATGAACAAGATAGCTAGGGTCCCTACCCCCACTCTAGCGAGGGTGACAAAGGACCGAGGAGCATAGCAAGGTCATGAACCGCTCAGAAGCACAAGGAAAACTCGGGTTCCTTGCTTCCCAGGATAATCTTCCTCAATGCCCCGTCCCCCTGCTGGCACTCTTTCCCCCCCCCCCAAACTCCCTGGTGTACTAGGTGTACCAGTTAATAATTTGGATTTTTCCCCCCAATAGATGGAGTGACACATATGTTGATATATATGCAACTTGATATATGTGCTATTTTGTTGTATTGATAAGCTTCAAAACTTCATATGTCAAATGTGCTGGAGGTGTTCACATCATAGATGTTTTTACGCTTAAAAAAATGTCGAATTTTGTGCCCCCCCCCAAAAAAAAAGAGCATCTGTGGGAGGTTTTAATTCATTATTTTGAAGAAAGGTGCGGCTGAAAGTTATCGTACACTTTGGGAAGCTTGTGGTGAACCTGCTCCATCTCAAGATACTTGTGAACACTGGCTTAAATGCTTTAAGAGTGATGATTTCGATGTGAAAGACAAAGAACGCCCAGGTCAACCGAAAAAGTTTGAAGACCAACAGTTACAAGCATTATTGGGTGAAGATGCCTGTCAAACTCAAAAACGACTTGCAGAAAGATTAAGCGTTGCCCAGCAAACAATTTCTGATCGTTTACAAGCAATGGGAAAGATTTTAAAATATATTTTATTGATTTTTTTTTTTTACAGAAAGAAAGGGATAGAGAGTTAGCAACGTCGATCAGCTGCCTCCTGCACACCCCCTACTGGGGATGTGACCGAAACCAAGATTACTTGCCCTTGACTGGAATTGAACCGGGGACCCTTCAGTCCGCAGGCCAACGCTCTGTCCACTGAGCCAAACTGGTTAAGGCGGGAAAGATTTTAGAGGAAGGAAAATGGGTGCCACTTCAACTGAACAAAAAGACAAATGGAAAGCCGAAAAGTCATCAGTAAAATGTTGTTTCAACGGAACGAAATAAAGTCTTTTTTTGCATCGAACTGTGACTAGCAATGACAAGTGGATTTATTTTGTGAATCCCAAAAGCACAAAATCACGGGTTGGTCCAGGCCAACCATGAACATCGCCTTCAAGGCCACATCTCTTTGGAAAGAAGCCAACGCTCTGAGTGTGGTGGGATCAGGGAGGTGTGGTGTATTATGAGCTTCTAAAACCAGGTGATACTGTTATTACTGATCACGATCGGCAATAAGTGATCGATTCGAACCACACTTTGATCGTAAAACATACCAGACGGGGCCAGAAGACACAGCAAAGTGATTTTTCTTCATGGTGTTGCAACCATCACACACTTCAAAACCGGTTAAAGACAGGTTACAAGGTCTCACCTGGGAAGTACTAACCAGCCCGCCGCATTCACCAGGCCTTGCTCCTTCAGATGACCACTTGTCCATCCGATCGATGGCACACACACCCTCTGAGCAGCACTTCAAAACATACTAAGAAGTGGGAAACTGGGTCTCTGAATGGTCTGCCTCAAAACAAGACAAGTCCTATTGGGACGGTGTCCACCAAATTACCCGAAAGACGGGGGAAATGTGTAGCTAGCGATGGACATTACGTTGAATAAAGCACTTTTGATGTTTCTCTTGAAATCATGGTGTTTTCTTTGATTACAAAATCCGTATTAGCTGGTTAATAATAATGTGGATTAACTCTTAGCTGGTTAAAAATTGGGGTTAGTTATTAACTGGTTAATATTTAGGATTTTCCTCCAGAGTGGCTGCCTCCTCTCTCCCCGCCCAGACTCCTCAAGGCCCCTGGTCCTGTCTGGGGGGGGGGGGGGCAGCTGCTGTAGGGGCCTCGCCCAGTCCCCTACCCTGGCCAGAGCTCCCACCCACCCCACAGCTGCTGCAGACGATAGCTGGTGGTAGCCCGTCACACCTGCACCCTTCTCCAGAGTGTTGCCCTCGGTGGGAGGGAGGTGCCCCCACACCCACCCCAGAGAGGGACCCTGGCCAATGCTTAGCTGTCCACCCTCTACACTGCGGTCCCACTGGCCCCCTTACATCCCTCCTCCATGGAGCTTTTGCCTGAGGGTGTAAGTCTCAGGAGCGCTCCCGACCTCCCTCCTCCTGGGTGAACGCGAGATACTTTACAGGACTCCCATGGCTCACTCCGTTTGCACTTCTTTGCTCATTTGGGTGGTTTGGACAACACCTGTCTCCCTGCTCTCACCTCTAGACTCCTCCGGGGAGGCATCTCGGAGAGGGGGGGGGGGTTATTCCAATGGTTTTGCTCACCATTGAGTCCCCAGGGCCCAGTACGGCACCTGGCCACAAAGCAGGTGGTTCGTCCATATTTTTTTGACCTCACCAATGAAGTCAGTGTAAACCGGTGTTCCCCAAAGTGTGGCACGCGTACCCCTGGGGGTACGGGAAGAGTTGGGTGGGGGCACGCGTTGCACCGAAGTTTGGTGGGGATATGCACTGCACTGTGCTTAGCTGCGCCTAATTCTACATTCTCATGAGCCAAGTCAAGACAGCCTTGTGAGGCGTGAGAAGGTCCGGTGTGCAAATCAATGTTATTTATAATATAACTTTTGTTTATATTTTATTATGAATAATTGTATTTTTCGTGTATTATTATTTTGTGTATGTACCCAAAAAAATAAATAAATAAATATATTTTGATTGTTATTAAAATACATCCGTGTGTCCTAGGGGGCCGTGTGCCCCGGGTGAGCCGTGTGTCCCAGGGGGCCGTGTGCCCTGGGGGAGACATGTGCCCCAGGAGAGCCGTGTGCCCTGGAGAAGCAGTGGGACCCGGGGGAGGGGCGGTGTGAACCAGAGGAGGAGCGGACTCTATTCGTGCGGTCCTGAGATAGTCACCATAAAACAAGCAGATTGTCAAATGACAGTGGGGAGGGGAAGGAGACCTGGGGGGAGATAAGAGAACAACCGAAGGACTGGTATGCATGCATATAAGTACAAGCAACGAACACAGAACTCTGGGGAGGGAGGGCATGAATGGCAGGTGAGGGGGGGGGCGCAATGGTAAGCTATGTACACATATAATACCTTAATAAATTTTTTAAAAAAAGAAAAAATAAATAAATAAATAATGTAGGGGAAAAATACATCCGTGTTGTTTTTTGGTTTTTGGTTTTTGACGAGTGGTACCCAGCGTTACGAAAATTATAGAAGGGGTGCACATATGTCAAAAGTTTGGGGAACACTGGTGTAGACGAACGCATGAATGAACGGAACGCGCTTATCTTTTAGCTCCACACGCCACACCCCCGCTGCCTCCTGGAGCCGCCGGGAAGTGGGGCACTGCTCTCTAGGGACCCTCTTCCTGTCCTCGGCGAACGGAGCCAAGCTCCTGGCCACCAGGAAGCCCGTTCTGGCAGGAAACGGAGGTGTGTTTGCACACCGAGCCCAGGCTCCCGGCCAGCTCCCCGCGCAGCGGCCGAGCCAGCCTCCGCAGCGGCCTGGCCGGTTCAGCTTCCCTCGCAGCTCTGGCTCCCTTCGCGGCCCCTGCCTGGGCCTTGCCTTCTCCACACCCTCCCACCCCTTCCTTTAGCGACCCCCTCTCACCTTCCGGAGAGAGGGCCCATCGGCTCCGAGCTCGGATGGGAGACGGGCCTCTTCGAGATCTGTAACGCCGCCTGGTGGTCCAGGACCCAGCCCTCCTGCGGTCGGTCCCACGGCGCGATCGGGGGAGCAAAGCAGCTGGCATCTGCCGGCTCTGTGCCAGACACCGAGTGCATGGCTCACGAGACCGTCCGTCCCCTCCCTGGGTGACCCGTGAGGCCTATTCGGTTGCACACGAGAGAAAACCCCACCTAAATGAACTTATAAGCACAAACGGACGAGCTGCCTGCCAGTCATATAACCAAAACGTCCAAAGATACTTCAGGCTCAGCCTGATCCCTCAGCTCCAGTGATGTCGCGTGTGACCCACTCTCTCAGTCTCCCTGCCCTGCCTTTTGCAGAACGGGCTCCACCCTCCGTCTCCACGCTGCGCCCATCCCCTTCGTGGGCCATGCTCGCCTCCTCCCCCCCCCCCCCGTGGTGTTGGGGTGGCTGCAGCGACCCCGGACCTCACAGCGGCATAACCCTGCTGCTGGCTGCAAAGAGAGAGGGAGTCCCCCCCAGCAGCTCCTCCGCATATTCTGGGGCGCAGCCGCTCCTTGCCCCTCCCCGAACCCACCATTTTGTCCGGGGAGAGGGGCGGCACTGATTGGCTGAGGCCTGTCAATCACCTCCCGGGTCCTGATCGATAACAGCATTGGAGGGCTTGTTATGTTCCAGGCACTGCCTCACCCTTTACATGCATTACCACTCTCAATGCTCACCAACGGTGTGCAAGTGAGAGTGTTATCCTCATCCTCTGTGACAAAAGAGTAATATGCTAAGTGTCCTACTGACCAGTCGACCCATCAACCAGTCGCTATGACACGCACTGACCACCAGGGGGGCAGATGCTCTACCCAGGAATGGCGACCACAGGCATGGAAACATGGAACAGACGGATGAATCTCAGAGGGAAGAGCGGCGGGGGGGAGGGCGGGAAGCGATTAACCAAAGATTTTATATGCATTCTAGAAGCCCTCCACCTGGCCTGTGCCCTCTTGTAATCCGGGACCCCCTCAGGGGATGTCGGAGAGCCGGTTTCAGCCTGAACCCCGCAAACCAAGCTGAGGGAGACCCCACCAGTGCACGAATCCATGCACCGGGCCTCTAGTGAGAAAATAAAAGCTCAGAGAGGGTGGACGCCTTGCCCGGGGTCACACGGCCGTCAATCACGTGGCAGAACTGCGGAATATCTGCAGAACCCAGGGCGAAAGGGGGCCTGAACGCTCAGCCCCCGTGCCCTCCGCCTGTCGGGGGAGGGTGCCGCTGGCCGGCCCCCCCAACTCCCGTTCTTCTGCTTCCTGTCGCTATCCTGCCGACCCAGGCGCATCGCACAGGGGAAGATGTTCTGTCCTCAGATCAAGTTTACTCAGAAGTCCTGTTCCCATCCTCCGGCTTCCTCTGGACTCTCTCTCCTCCCTCCACCTGATCCGTCTCCATGGAAACTGCCGGGCTCCTGCATCCCTTTCATCCTCCTGTCTGGGAGGCAAAGCCTGCTCCCCGGCGCCCCGGTAGCCAGGCCCGGCCATTAGAGAGACCAAAGAAACCCTATCTGGAGGACATCGCTCCCGGCAGAGGGAGGAACTGGGCTGGGATTCGGATTTTTTTTCTTCTTCTTCTCCTTTGATGGGCTCTGAAAGGGCACCAGGTGCTCCGAGGAGCGCTGCCAACGACCTGGGCCCAGTGGATGGCTGGCTGGAAAGTTGTTGGGCATCTGTTCTGCATCTCTGTCCTCTCGTAGTCAGCAGGCTGCCCCGCCCCCCGGGGGAGGGGGAGGGGGGTCCGAGGCAGAGGGCAAGCTGAGCAGGTCTCCGTGCGAATGCTAGGTGCTGGGTCACAGCAGCGATTTCAACAGGTATGTTGCACGAATTTTTAAAACACGACATACCCAACTGCGTAGTCAGAGGAGGCACCGGCTTCTCTCCCCCCTAGATCCGTGGCCGGCAAACTGGCGGCTCGCAAGCCACGTGCGGCTCTGTGGCCCCTCGCGCGTGGCTCTTCCACAAAACACCACGGCCTGGGCGAGTCTGTTTCGAAGAAGTGGCGTTAGAAGAAGTTTAAGTTTAAGAAATTGGGCTCCCAAAAGAAATCCCTGTCGTTGTACTGGTTGATAGTTGGCTCTCCTGACTCATGAGTTTGCCCACCACTGCTCTAGGTTGTCAAATGAGTTTTAAAAATGACAACAGCCGCCGAAACCGGTTTGGCTCAGTGGGTAGAGCGTCAGCCTGCGGAATGGAAGGTCCCGGGTTTGATTCCGGTCAAGGGCATGTACCTTGGTTGCGGGCACATCCCCAGTGGGAGGTGTGCAGGGGGCAGCTGATCGATGGATCTCTCTCATGCATGTTTCTAACTCTATTCCTCTCTCTTCATCTCTGTGGAAAAAAATCAATAAAATATATTATATTAAAAAAAAATGACAACAGCCAACACAATAGCCACCCAGCATGACTGAACCAAAAGCATGCCTATTTTCCTTGTCAGATCAGCAAGCAGTATATTTCTTGGAGTGCCACCGAGTTTCAGTAATTAGTTCTTGCGTGTGTGTCCTGAGATGAGAAGGGTTGGAAATCTCTGGGCTGCAGCCCTCAGGATGCAGCTGGTGGGCTGGAGGTGCCAAAGGGAAGACGGCATCCAATCTGCCCGCTCTGGGGAAGGGCGGACTCCCGGGCAGTCAGGGGACAGTGGCATCACCCCTTGCCACGGCCGGGCACCCCGGGGCTCTGTGGCTGGGATCTGGGGAGACTTCGCACACGTTGTCCCCGGACCGGCACCTGCTCCCCAAGGACCCCCGGTCCCCGGGGGAGCGGACACCAGAGGGGCCGCGGGTTCTCGGCAGCCCACCCCCGCCGGGGCCTGGCTGGGTGCTAACCTCGCTGGGCCTGGGTTTTCTAACACTTAACATGGGCCCGAGGCTTGCCTGGCAGAACCTGACAGGCTGGCTGCAGCGCCCTCACCACACGGGGCGGACGTCCCGCCCCTGTAGAGGCCTCTGGATGTGTCCTGGGGGTGCGGTCCTCCTCCTCCTGGTCCTAAACCCGGAGGGGAGACGTCCGGGGAGCTGCGGAACCGCGGACGCCTGCAGAAACAACACGCTGCTCCTCGGGGCACGGAGATACAAGCATAAAGGGGGTTCCCTTTGATCGCCCCTGCTTTCAAGGACATCGTCCGTGGAGCGTCTTGCCTGTCCCTTGTCGATGTCTGGGTCCGAGTCCACGTTTTCCTTCTCGAGTTCCGGTAGCTCATCTTTTTTTACATATATATATCTTTTATTGATTTTTCACAGAGAGGAAGAGAGAGGGATAGAGAGTTAGAAACATCGATCAGAGAGAATCATTGATCAGCTGCTTCCTGCACACCCCCTACTGGGGATGTGCCCGCAACCAAGGTATATGCCCTTGACCGGAATCGAACCCGGGACCTTCCAGTCCACAGGCTGACGCTCTATCCACTGAGCCAAACTGGTCTCGGCTGGTAGCTCATCTTGATCCAGCTCAGTTTCAAAGCGCTCCTCTTCCCCCTCCCCTGCAGACGGCACAGGGCCCTCAGCATCTCCCCCGAGGGAGGGGAGGAGAGGTGGGGCGACAGGAGAAGAGGGAGGATGAGATCTCAACTCGCTGACCCCCCTGGGTTGGGGCTGTCCTCTGGGGAGCCAGGGGTCCCCGCCCAGGGGGATGAAGGTTTTTGCTGAGCCATTTTCAGCTCCACACCCTCACCTCTTTCAGCCCCTGGAGGACCAGCCAGCAGGTACGTGGGTTCTGTTCCTCCTTCAAACTCCGCGTGGGCCTTTCCCAGGGGGCACAAAGCCCTCCGAGGGCCGTGGGTAACCAGAACTGGGTGCCATCACCCCGCCTTCCTTCTGAGCACGGGGTGGCCCGGCCCGGGCCTTCTCACAGCACCGCATCCGGGGCCCGGACTCCGGAACTCTGCTCTGGGAGCAGGGGTGCTCCCCATGTCCCCTAGGGCAGGCACCCCGCCACCGGGAGAGGTCTTCTGGAAGCCCCTCCGGCCATTCAGGACCCCGGGAGAGGGGCGCTGGCCGAGAACTGCCCGCCGCGCCGACCGCCACCGATTTCTGGCTCCATAAAGGGAGGGGGCAGCACCGGCTCCTGTAATCCTCAGAGCAGTTCTAACAGGTACACACGCACGTGCCCGTTCTGCAGGGGAGAAAAGTCGAGGCACAGACGGGGAGGTTACGTCATCTGCATGAGCACCTGGATTCTGGCGTCCCCTGCCCTTCACCACGGGGCCCCCCTGAACCCCCAGAGGCAGGCAGAGAGCCCAGGGCTGCTGTGAGTCCTCAGCCCAGGCCTCTCCTCAGACACACTAATTCAAACACACACACACACACACACATATGCATCCACGTGTTCACTGCAGCAAAACTTACCATAGCCAAGACACGGAAGTAGCCTACGTGTCCACCAACAGGTGCATGGATTAAAAAGTGGTACGTGTATACCCCCACTGAGTATTACGCTAAGGAAAACAAGTCAGAGTGAGCTAAGTCTATACCATAGGGTTTCGCTTGTATGTGGAATCTAAGAACAAAATAAACAAGGCAGAGAGACTAGTAGAACAGTATCATGGCTTCCAGGCGGAAGGCCGGTGAGGGGAGCAGCGAGGGGAGGGGACGAGCACAGGCCGTACCCGCTGGCTCTCCATGACGCCGCTCCCCTGTGCTCCCTAAGTCCTCTCCACACGTTTGCTCCCGGCAGAGAGCAAGTGGGTTTGGAGCCCTAACCCTAACCCTCTGCATTGCCCCTCGGGGCTCACCCTGGGCGCGTCTCTCCTCCCAGGGACAGACCAGACAGCAGCCTCTCCCCCTCGACCTCCTTTCCGTTCTCACCCCTTCCCCCTCCCCCTCCCTTTGGGAGGCAGTTCAGGGAGTGCTCATTAGCACATGTTAATAAGTATCGATTCACTCCTCAGCCACCCAGCTGGAGAGGAGAGAAGGGAGACTAAGCTGCCCCTCTGGGGGTAACGGGGGTGCGCAGGGCTAGGACAGGCCCCAGGGAGAAGGGGGAGGGAGCGCAGTTCCCAGCTCGGGGAGTCCTGTCCGCCGCCCCCAGGACTGTGCCCCCTGAGACCCATGTGGAGCATCCCTAGGTCAGCGTGGGGCCTGGCCTGCCCAGTTTCCCACCATGTCCCTAGGTGGGCGCGGCTAAGACGCTGGAGGGGTGTCTAGTTCTGTCCCTCCCTGGGCAACTGTCTAAAAGCAGCCCCCTCCCTCCCCGCCCGAACCCATCCAGGAGGAGAGGCAAGTGCCAGGGGGCGGAGGGAGGCACCCCAGGGAGGGCAAAAGCCAAAACCCAGGGGCAGAAGGAGCCTCTCCTCCACTCCCACCGGGATCCTCCCTGGTTGGCCCTGACTCCAGCCACCCCCACAAGAGCCTTGGCAACGAGCAGCTTCTCCCCAAGACTGGGCCCCACTAGGTGCAAACTCCTGCCTGGCCAACGATTACTTGCTGGCATGCATCGCATCAGAAGAGTGGTCCCCGGCCTCCTCCCGGGCTGTGGCAGACCCAGACAGCAGGAGGCAGGACGGAGACAGAGTGAAATCCGAACTCCAGGTTGCTCCACACGCCAACATACGACTAGCATCCTTGATGTTGCCGTCCCTACTGCTGTCCTCACTGCTGCTGCCAGTAACGGTCAGAGATGGTCAGAGAGAGGGAGCGGGGAGGCCAGGGCAGCCTCACGACATCCCCTCTTTCCCCCCCCACTCTGCACCCCAGAAGAGCCTGTCTCCCTGGCCCGCCTCTGCGAGGTCCCAGCGCACCCACTGAGGAGCCCCGAGGCGCCCCAGGGCGGCCACCGCCCCTCTGCGGCCCGGGCCGATCCTCTGAGCCGCGCGCGCCCCCTGCCGGCGGCGGGCGGCGGCGCAGCCCCCGGAACGCTATATAAAGGCGGCGAGGCGCGCGCAGGACCCGGTCGGCGGAGTGCGCAGGGACAGAGAGCACCGAGCACCGAGCACCGCACCCCGCTGCCGCCGAGGTCCCCGAGCCCTCGCCATGGCTGGCCCGCAGCAGCAGCCCCCTTACCTGCACCTGGCCGAGCTGACGGCGTCCCAGTTCCTGGAGATCTGGAAGCACTTCGACGCAGACGGTCAGTAACGCTCCCAACTTCGGCGCCCATCCATCCATCCATCCGACCCCCGGGGACCTGCGGCGGCGGCGGAGGGGACGGAGCTGAGCGCTGCAGCTGCAGGCGGGCAGGGGGGCCTCTGCTTTAGGGGGGCGTGTGGGCTGCAAAGCCTGCTGATCTGGGGGAGCAGGGGGGACGGGGGGCGGGGGTCCTGAGTTTGGGAGGCATCCCGCCGGCTGCTCTGATGACAGCGGCCGGGAACTTTTCTGCCCTGACGTGGAGGACGGGGAGCCCACCGCCGGCTTCTGCAGCCTCTTCGTTCTGGGCGGGCTGGGGCCTCCCCAGAGGAGGCCTGGGGATGGGGGGGATGGCCAGGCTTTCTGTGGGTCCCCCCCCCACCCCACACCCCACCCCTCCCTCTGCCGCCACCTCATCTTCCCGCCTTTGCTCTTGGAGGGAAGCGTCCTGCCTGCAGCTGCCTGCAGCTACAGGTCTCGGAAGCCCACTCATGTCTCCCAAGTTCCCCTGTGGTTTGAACACCAGGCTGGGGCGAGCTGGGGTGGGGGAATGGGGGTGGGGGTGGCCCTGAAGGGAAGCCCTTAGCCTCCCCAGTCTTGTCAGTGAGGAGCAGGAGTGGAGAATGGCAGGTGGGGGGCTGGGGGGCCTGCACACCCCCTGTTCCATCCCCGAAGGCCCGCCGCGGCAGGTGGGGGTAGGGTGGAGGCAGAGCTGGGTGTCAGCCCGACGACACACGTCCCCGCAGGGCGGCGGTGACAACCCCGGGTGCTCTGGGTGATTCCAGCTCTGAGTGGGGAGGGGCGGGAGCGCGATGCTCAATGCCTTCCGTGGCCAACCCTCTGCTCCGTGCGGTCTTGACATTGCCTCTCCCACGCCCCCCAAAAATGCGAGGCCTGGCCCGAATGCCCCGTGGAGATGGCTCCCAGGGTCGGTCCTCGGGCATAAAGGGGGGCCTCCCCCCCCACCCCCACCCCTGGAGAGGCTTCTGATTTTGCTGGAGACTTTTTCTCCAAAAAAAAAATTTTTTTTACGTGGCCTGGTACTCCCTCTCCGAGACCCTCCCTGGGGTGGGCACCCAAAATGTCCTGGCATCTCAGACCCTCGGCAGGGGGCTGAGACGGGGGTGTGGGAGCCAGAGGGGAGGACCAGCGGGGAGGACCATTCCATTCTTCCCCTCCCCTTCCTCAGCGTGGCAGGGCGGGGGGGGGGGGGGCACCCAGCGGGCCGCTGCCCAGAGCACTGGGGAGTCAGGGGTTAATCCCGTGAAGTTCTGTTCCCTTGGAGCCAACCTGAGGAAGATGGGGGCACAGGGGCCGGGGGAAGGCAGGTCAGGTGGTGGCCTCTGCGAAACGAAGCCACGGAGGGAGGGCTGGCCTTTCTGACCCCGGCCGCTGCCCGAGGACTCGGGGGAAAGGTCCCTAAGACGCTGCTGGCCCCCCAAGGAGTCCAGAGCACAGGCGCATCCCCTCCGGGTGCTCCCGCTGGCTGGCTCCTCTGCTCGGGGACCTGCATGATCCCCGGGAAGTCGCCGAGCGGCCAAGGTTACGCCGCGGGCCTCCTGCCAGATGAGTCAGCGATAACCAGAGGGCTCCCGGGTTCTGCTTCGCCCGTCCTCCTGGGGACGGCCCACGGTGCTCTCCACGAGCACGCTCACCCCCACGTCCGTCAGAGGCAGGCGCCGTGCTCCTCAGAGCACCGTCCGCCTCCGGGAGCTCCGGGCAGGTCGGGGTCCCCTCAGAGGAATGAGGAAGCGGGCACAGAGGGGCCTCTCCAAGATGGAGCAGCAAGGAGGAGGTGGGGTTGATGACCAGCCAGGCCTGGACCCCCCTGGGGTCCCTGGACCCCTGCTCTGCCTCCCTCCTGCCCCCCAACCCCATCAGAGAGCCCCTGACCCCGCCTCAGAGGGGATGGGCAGTTCCTCTCATCCCAGACAGCCACGCCGCCCTAGACCCGAGTCCTTACAGCCGGGAACCTCGGCTCCCTCCGGCTCCGAGGTGAAGGGGGAGCCGAGTGCTTGCTTCTCGCTTGTCTGCACCGGGCACCCCACTGCCCTCTGGGTCAGGGCCTCGGGCCTGATGGAGAAGGCAGGCAATGGGAATGACAATGCCCGGCAGCGCCGAGGTGGTTTACAATGGGGTTCCCACGAAAGGACCCCAGAAGGAAGCTGTGGGGCTGCCTGCTCTGTCACCCCCCTACCTGTCCCTGTCCCCCCTCAAACACCGGAGCCTGCGGGGAGCCTGTCCCTCACCCCTGAGGTGTCCCCCGCCCCGCCGGGGCCTCCCCCTCACTAACTCCGGTGGCTTCTGTTTTCGTCTTGGGGTTTCTCCCCCGAGTCCCGCTGCTGCTCACACACACAGAGCACCGGGAGGACTCCTCCGAGGAGGAGGAGGAGGGTCCCCGGAGTGAGCTCGCTGGAGCCCAATTAGCCACAGGCACCGGGGAGAGAGAGGCACCCCCCCCCCCCGCACTCGGCAGTAAACAGAGACCAGGAAGCCCTGTGGGCAGAGCCGGGCTGGGGGGGGGGGGGGCTCTGACCCGAGCTCAGCCATTCCTGATCAGGCGACTTTGCTCAAGGAGTTCGATTTTTTTTTTTCTTTCCAAAATTATCACTAGCCTTTCCGTTGCGAAAGGAAGGAGGTGTTTGAAGAGGGGGAGGTCACAGAGCAAAGGGGGGGGGGGCGCGGGAATCCTGTCCCCCAGCCCCCCGGACCAGCCCGGGACCCTCCACAGAGGTCAGCCGGGGTCCTGCCTTTGGGAGGTTCCGACGTCAACTCTCAAAAGCAGCTGCGGCCCCTCCCTGTCTGGGCCGGGTCCACTCCCCTGCGGCCATCCGCCCCGGGCACCTCTGCCAGGAGCCCTCTCGCCCTGCAGGTGCAGCGGCACCGGGAGACCAGCCCGGAGCTCACGCTGCCCTCTGCCCTCTGCCCTCTGCCCTCTGGAGGCAGCCGAGAGGGGGGCCCGCCCAGAGGCCAGCGGTGCCCCCAGGCCGAGAGGCCCCCCCAGCGGCTCTGAGAGCCTGCCCACGTGCGTGCGATTCGCTCACACACACACACACACACACACACACACACACACACGTGCACTGTTCTGTGAGCCGGGGCCCCTGACCAAATACCAAAAATGGGGGGTTGATGGGGGGGACACGGGCTTCCCTAGAACAGAGACACGTCCGGCTCACCCCCGCCGCGGAGCCTCCTGCCCCCCCCCCCCCCCCCGAGAGGCGGCGGCGGCGCCTGGCCCTCGGCGCACCCCGGGTGCCGGGAACCCCGCTCTGCCACGCGCAGACCAGGTTTGCCACCCTCCCTGCAGAGCGGGCGGGGTGACCCGAGAAGGCGATTTCTGTCCCACGTTCACCCCCACCGCCGTGTGGCCCAGTCAGAGAGCATGTGCTTCTTGTACAATCAGCAAAGCGAGCGAGATGTAAAAGAAAGTAATTTTAGGGACACCTCCATCCCCCCCTCTTCCCCCCAAAGAAACACACACACACCCATCTCCAGGGTGAGACTCTGCCCGGCTGCTGGCCCCGGCCTCGGCAGGCAGTGACAGGGGGGACGCCTGGGGCTGCCAGAGCCCAGGGCTCCTCCCTCCTCCCCCAGGCCCTCCCCCAGGCCCCCCTCGCCCAGTGCCTGGGGGATTCGGGGGGATTCGGGGGGTTGGGGAGCGGACACCAGGGCCTCTCCGAGGGGAGCCAGGCCGGGCCGCTGCAGTGATTGGACGATATCACACCTTCGATCCAGGCGCGTGGCCCACGGGAAGGAGCCCAGCAGGGTCAGGGGACCTCGGCTCCTCTGCGGTGTTGGCGCGGATGCCGCAGCGCCCGCCCTGCGATGGGACTGTGCTGCCGTCCATAAGGCTCCTTGCAGGGCTCACCAACACGAGTGCTTCCTGGCAGCCTCCAGCCGGAGGGTCTGGTTCGGGGAGCCCGGGCCCAAGTGGTCGGTGAGACCTCCTTTCACCCTGTCAGGGTGCCTCCTTTGGGGGTGCCCGCCGCCTCCTTTGGGGGTGGTGCCAGGGTCCGGGCTCCCAGGGAGCAGCCTCCTGCCCCACCCGGGGGAGGCCCTAGGGATAGGTACCCCAGCGCCGCCTCCCTGTCTCCCCGTCTCCCCCGACACCCCACTTGTTTCATGGCCAGCACCCACGGCACCAGCCCTGAGCGGGGTGCCCTCACAGGGGTGCCCTCTGTGCAGATCCCTCGCCCCAGCGTGGGGGGTTGGAGGGGGTTGCACCAGCCTGGGAGGCAGCGTGTCTGGGAAGAGCCGGCCCAGGGGGAGAGCCGCAGAGACAGGTGCTCACAAACAAGGCCCTTCGGCTGCCTCCCTCCCTCCCCCCCCCTCCCCAGGGCAGCCCCCAACCCGGGCGGTCCCCCTCTGGTCCCCAGCGGTTTCGCTAGTGGAGGAGGCCCCTGGGGGAGGCACCGGGGCCACGGAGGCCCAGTGGGGGACCCTCTTCGGTCCCCAGGAGCCAGCATGAACAGAGCCCCGCCCGTGGGGCTCCTCAGGCAGGGCCTGGCGGCTCTCCTGGCCCCTTGGGGTTCCGCCCGCGCCCTCCGTAGCCCGGCGGGTCCCATCTGGGGCCTCTGGCTTTGGCTCTCTCCCCCTCCGCCCCTCCCCGGCTCTCCGCGGCCCCCCTCCTCTCTCTCCTCTCTCGCCCAATCTGCCCCATCCTTCTGGCCTCGCCCACGCCTGGGAATGGGCCCAGCGCTGGCTGCCAGCTGCCCGCGGGTTCAGGGGACCCGGCCCAGCTCCGAGCCACGGAGCCACCAGCCACCGAGCCACCACCGTTCCAGAAGCACAGACTCCAAGTCAAGTAGCTGTTTACGCTGGGATCCCCACTGGGAGGGAGGGAGAGAGAGAGAGAGAGAGAGAGAGAGAGAGAGAGAGACCAAGACACACACAGTCATGGACAGAGGTCGGGCCCGAGATAGATGGAAGGAAACCAGGCTGTTCCCTGTGACTGAAGTCTCCCCCACACACACTCCCTCTAACACAGGCTGCTCACCTGGCCGGGTCCGAGGACCGGGCGGCCGGGAGGGGAGAGCTGTGTCCGTGGTGGGGCAGAGCCTGCGGGGCGGAAGCCGGTCCCCCACTAACTGGTGTAGCTCGGGCTGGAGGGCGGGGGGCCGTCGGCCTTTTCAGAAACGGGAGCCCCCACGGCCAGCCAGGCGGCCCGGCCTCCTGAGCAGCTCGAGGAGGGAGTCTGAACGGCCCGCCTCCCCTCCTCGGCGGCTCCTCACCAGCTTGTGCAGCCAGAGGCCCCCGGCCAGGGCTCTCCAGCCTGCGTCCGCCCGTCCGTCCGTCCGTCTGCCCGCCGTCTCATGGGCACGAGGGCCCGTGAGAGCACAGGTGTGGGAGGGAGACTCTGCCTTTTTAAAGGGCCCCCGCCCCGCACTCTCCCCCTGTGATGCCGTCGCTGTGGGGCCCCGGGCCACACTTGGAGGAGCCCCGCTCCAGGCCCCCCGAGTCAATAGAGACCGGTCCCTGTCAGTATAAGACCCAGGCCACCACCTCGGGGCTCACCTCAGCCCCAGCCTCAGCCTGAGTCAAAGCCAAAGGCCTGGCATCTTCCTGTGAAGACACAGGCGCTGGGGAGCAGCGGTCCTCGGTCGGTCGGTCGCTGGTGCTCCCCCCCCCGTGGATGCAATGCAGGACCTGGTTCCGGTCCGGCCGGAACAAGCTGCTGTTCCACACACAGGTCACACTGCCAACGGCGAGCCCTCTTCCCCCGACCCGCCAAGTCAGAATCCCCGTTAGAACGCTCGCTCGCCCTCAGGTGGAGACCCGCTGCTTCAGGCACGTCTGAATCACCTGGGAGGCTCGGAAAATGGGCGGCCCGGCCTCATCAATTAAGTCACACGCTCGCGGGGACAGGGCCCAGGCGGCGGTGATGTTTGTTTGTTTGTTTTTTAATATATTTTTATTGATATTTTACAGAGAGGAAGGGATAGAATAGAGAGGTTGAAACGTTGATGAGAGAGAAACATCGACCAGCTGCCTCCTGCACACCCCCTACTGGGGATGTGCCTGCAACCAAGGTACATGCCCTTGACCGGAATCGAACCCGGGACCTCTCAGTCCTCAGGCCGACGCTCTATCCACTGAGCCAAACCGGTTTCAGCAGGGTTGTCTCACTTTAAACCGGAGGAAACTGAGGCACAGTGGTGGTGGTGGTGGGGGGGTGGTAGCAAGAGGAAGCGAAGGCCCTGGCCAGGATTGTCTCAGTCGTTAGAGCACGGGCCTGAGGACCAAAGGGTCACGGGTTCGATCCCCGGTCAAGGGCACGTACCTCAGTTGCAGGCTCGGCCTCCAGGTGCCTGCAGGAGGCAAGCGATCTCTCACATCAATATTTCCCTTTCTCTCCTTCTCCCCCTCCTCTCTCCCCTCTATCTCTCTCTCTAAAAATAAAAAAAATTTAAAAGTGGGAAAACTAAGAGTAAACTAAGGAAGGGTACAGGGTCCCTGGCTCCCACCGGGTCTTCTCCTCATAAGGTTCACAGAATGGGTGTGATGGAGGTTAGACGTGATGGTTGCCATGGTAACCACATTCATCTAGATACCCATCCCCATGAGATTAGCTTGGTGGGCCAGTCATCTCCCCCCAACCCCATAAGAAAGTAAGAGGGGCCAAGACTGGTTTGGCTCAGTGGTAGAGCGTCGGTCTGCGGACTGAGAGGTCCCGGGTTTGATTCCGGTCAAGGGCATGTACCTTGGTTGCAGGCACATCCCCAGTAGGGGGTGTGCAAGAGGCAGCTGGTCGATGTTTCTCTCTCATTGACGTTTCTAGCTCTCTATCTCTCTCCCTTCCTCTCTGTAAAATATCAATAAAAATATTAAAAAAGAAAAAAAAGAAAGTAAGAGGGTCGCAGAAAAGGCAAACCACTTGCCCAGTGCGGGAGGCAGGCCACCCTCCACCCCAGCCTTGGGTAACAGGATTTCCAGGTGACGCAAGGGAGTTGCTCTGAGGGAGCCGAAGTAGCAAGCTCTCCCCCCCTCCTCCTCATCCCCCCTCACCGCCCCCCCCCCCCCCCAGTGTGGAGGAGCCCCTCGGGCCCTGCAGCTCCAGCCGGTCTCTGTAATCTCCACTTCTCACCCTCCGCCTTCAGCTGGCAGATTCCCCTCAGTCTCGTCTGGCTGCCTCCCCCCAGGAGACCATTAAACGCTCTTGAAAAATAGGCTCCTATCTACCGTGTTTCCCCGAAAATAAGACATCCTCCGAAAATAAGAACTACTTCATGGACACATAACGCTTCCCCTGAAGATAAGACCTAGTGCGTCTTTGGGAGCAAAAATTAACATAAGACACTGTCTCATTTTCCGAGAAATGGGGCAGAATGCGGCTGCAGCTCCCTGGGCTCCCGCCACAGCGTCGCACTGTCCAGTTCACAGAACAAAGGCCTGCTGGGCTGGACCACGTCTCTGCCCTCTGTCGGGGCCACGGGGAGGCGGTGTGCCCCGACCTGGGAGAGGGGCTGCTCCGGCCTCGGGGACCTCCTGTCGCTGGTGCAGCCCAAGCCGGATCAGGACGGGGCTCTCCAGTGGCAGGATCACCCCCTCCGGCCCCTCTCCCTGCCTCGGACGCCACCCCTCCCTTTCTCCTCTCCCTGCCCGCCCCTGTGCAAGGCCCCGGCAGGCATGCCGGCCACCTCCTGACCCGCTGGAGAAACACGCGCACACACACACTCGCTCCAGCGTCCGCCCAGCCCGGCTCCGGCCACCTCTGAGGCCTCCGCTCCTGGCATCTCCGGGGGCAAGCTGGGAGCGGCCTTCCCAACCCCAGCCCCCCGCTCCTGGGAGCTGCCCCTGGACACCGCCCCCCACCCCTTGCACCTCAAGCCTCCTGCCTGAGAAATGGGAGAGCAGCCAGACCACTGCGGGGAGCGGCCGGGAAGAGGAGAAGCACAGGTTCCTCCCACCCAGGAGCTACCACCCTCCGAGCAGATGACTTCCTTTTTGCCTAGGAAGCCCCTCCTCCTTCCTCTTCCTCTCCCGCCCGCCCGCACTCAGCCACCCCAGCTGGCCTCGCCCACCAGCTATTAATAAGGCGCACACTCGTGAAATCCCAACTCCCCCGAGAAGCTTTGCACAACGTCTTGGGAGCAGCATGACTATCTTGGTGGGGAGACTCAAGTCTGGTTTTCCCCATTACACTCACCTCTTTTCCCTGCAGACAGAAACACTTCTATCTCACGTGATTCTTTACATACTATTGTGGCATCTT